>OY723393.1:12869474-13296753 GCA_963210295.1 Ophion ellenae
CTGGCGACTATATCTATATCTGCTACGTCTCCGTTCATACCGATATATGTTATCGCGCTCTCCGTTTTGTCCAAACAGAAATGTCCAAATAAACACAAACGAACCGAAACCCAAAAACTATCGCGCGTCGCCAAAAGTGCCTTTAGGGGTTGCCTTAGAATATTAAAAGCCAGGTTTGTGCAAAATTTCAGCTTAATCGGAGAGGGCGGGGGGAGGGGCCAAAACCTTACCCAAATTGAATAAAATATCAATCAACCGATCGATATTTCATTTTCTTCACCAATAGACGTGCGAAAGCATAATTCAAGCGAAGTTGCGAATTTATAATTACGTAGGAGACGAAAAAAACACCCCGTGGTGTTCCTCTCACCCAACAGGGATTAAGATCTGAATTGAATAATGAAATGAATTAGCAAAGTTTTATCAATCGAAGCTCCGGCCCCGTAAACAAGTAAAGTAATGAAATGAGGATTAATCGGCGAATGGAGTTCCCTCGTAGAATTTAATGTTTATCTCCAATTTTCTCACGTTTTCCTATGGAGAACTGTTCCGCTGGCAATTCGACACGTATCCCCATTATAACGATGTATACGCGGGACACGTGGGCATCTGGCACGTTTCGCTCGAGTGATACCAAACTGATTTGCTCGATTGAGGATCAAATGATGCTCAAGGGCAGAGTCATCAGTCGCGTTAAAGCGCTCGATTCGTAACAGATGCCACGATAGCGAAGAGCGGGAATTTATCGACAGCTCAGTGCCAAAAGGACGCACGAATGACAGCAGAGCATGCCGATTCGATGGCGTTTTGACGGTGAGTGACAGCGAGAGCTATAGCTGGGCAAGAAAGGCGATGATGCACAGACATATATATTGAAAGAATGAGCGCCAGCATGGACCGGTTTTTCAACTGGTTTCCTCATCCAATCCTCACCTCCAAGTGCTATACAGGGAAATACACATCTCGATCATTTATTCAGGCTATGGTAGACATACACACACACCCTTCCGTACATGTATAGAGGGAATCTGTTGTATCTATATAACGTTGGATTTGAGCACGTTGCTGTTTTGAGGCCGATCACTCATTTTTTCCGAAGAATCGTTCATTTTCATGGCACACTAGTTCTTGTAATAATCTTTATATAAATATTCTGCCATTTATCTTCAGGTAACTTCGAAGACATTCGAGGTTTTCTAACGGTGAGTGTAGGGACATTTGCTTACTCTGAGGATGGTCCTTGAACTCGAATGTCTTCAAAATCACCTTGCCCTATATATGAATACTATATATTGCGTGCTATTTGCTATTCTTCTCTGACCTAGGACAAAAACGAGACGAGTGTCCGTCTCTTGCGTCCTACATCTGCGATTATGGTCACTCACACTGCGGTATCATAGGAATATCTTTATACAGGGTGTCTCCGAACTGAATGCGTTCCCTGGAATAGGGGGGTTGGGCGTGAAATTCTGAGTCGATTGATATAAGCATGTGTGGATCTCAGATCAACCCCTGAATTATTATTAATTTTTAAAGAACGGCGCACCTGATTGGCCCGCCTTTAAAAATTAATGATAATTCAGGGGTTGATCTGCGGCCCACATCGATCAGAATCGACTCAGAATTTCACCCTCAACCCCCCATTTCAAGGCACGCATTCAGTTCTGGGACACCCCGTATACGTATGTACATATTGTGCGTCAGCATATATCTGCACGGTTTCGTAACGTTTCGTGAAATGTTTGTCCCGATTGTAAATCAATCTCGAACATTAACGAGGCACATCGCTCGAAAAACCCCAAAAAGTATCGTGTGGGGGTAGCAAGGGTCGAGAAGAATCGATCACGGATTATGCAATTTAATATGTTTTGCGCAGCTCGTAAATGCATCTACTTCGGGTACTTTTTTACCCCTGTGTGCTCACATACACGCCATTTGATCCGAAAGCCTCGACACCCTTTATCCTATCGGATGCGCACTTGCGCGCGCGCCTACGAGGCGCTTTCGTATTTTATGACGAAAGAATGGAAAAACGCGCGTGGCTTCGAGGGGTTATCAATTTCGCCCTCTTCCCATCCAAAGTGTTTTAAAATAATGAATGTTTTGTAACAACGTTCAATAATAAATTCCTCGATAAGGCATACGTGTATGCGAGCGTATAACGCGAAACAGGGGGAACTAACGGGCTCACTTTTTTTCAAGCGGTGCATTTGGCATCGGGTGCTCCTGTTCCTGCTTTATAAATTGTATTATTATTGTTATTATTATATGCAATAATTAATCATATGTAATATGATGTAATAGTGTTATTATCAATGTTGTTGTCTCGGTTGCTGCTGTTGTTGGTAGAATTGTTGTTGGTAGATACAACAATATGTAATGTGTTGTGTGAATCCGAAAAACGGATTTTTAGAATCTCAACCTAGGCGAACGAAAATTTATAAAATGGTAGACTTTGATCTAATGTTCACGATTTAAAAGTTGAAGCAGTTATCAACAACGGAGCGGAAAGGGTTGCAAACATTTTCACAAATTTCCAGAACGCTCCTTTCAATCGGTAATTTCTTTGCAAAGCATAGAAATTGTAGATTAATTTTTTTCATCCTTTCCAACGGTCTTGAAGTTTGCATCGTTGAAACACAACGAAAATTCTTTTTTATATTTTTATTTCCTCATTTATGCTATTTTATAACAAAATTGTTTGCGCATTTGAATCGTATATCCCGAAATAAGCGTCTTAAAAATGATTGAGGGATTTCTGTAACGAAGATTTACCAAAAGAAATTCGAGCCATTGAAAAATAACCATTTCCATTGTATTCCAACGATCCTAACTTCAATTTCATTTTTTTAATGGACATAGGTCCATTTAGAATAGAATATCCCTTGGCCATATAAACAAAACTCTGAAAAATGAATATGCATTTTCTTAAGGGGAAGAAATGTAAAACTAGGAATAAGAAGAAAAAGAGGAAGGATAAGATAATCTTGTTGTATTCGACGAACCATGAAAATTAGTCGCGTTTACGATAAAACTCAATGTCGTTTTTACGGATTCGGACTGCTGCGCGTCTCTTATTTCTCTCTTCTCTCCCTCTCTCGCTGTTTCGCTCTCTTGGTTTCACCCTTTTTAACCGGTCCTGTTTTTTCCCTTCGTCCTCGCCCTTCTCTCTATTTCCGTAACTCTCCCGCTCTCTGGGGCTCCGTCCCTCTGACTCTCTCGGTCTCTTACTTTCTTGAACAAGAGATAGGGTACCACAGACCGTGGTAAAACAATGCTCCGGGCTGCGTAATGTTGGCACTTTATCGTCGTTCGGCCAACCCCAACATCGTCGCACTCATCCCCTTTCCCTTCCTCATTTACTCGTTTATAAAGTCAAACGACGAACGAATGGGCGACTTTTCACGGACTCGAGGTTGTTATTAAACACATTGATGAAAAATGGAATCCAAAGACGTCGCCTCCGAATCTTATTAATATAGCGTACTATCCCGATATCAAGTTATACTCTCGCGTCTCTTATAAAAAGTCAAATTGGGAAGCATGAAAATGTACATTACTTTTTTTGTGAATTGTGAATGTTCGGGGCTCTAAAAAAATTATCAATTTCATTTGCCAAATTATCAACGTACTAAAACGGCTGGTATTTTACAAATATTTATTTCCTTCGGATAATTTTCCACCCCCCCCCACACGGATCGAGCTAAGATTTTGCACAAACCTTCCTTTTAATATTTTGAGACAACCCCTAAAGGGATTTTCGGCGACTCGCAATAGTTTCCGAGATGGTGAATTTTTAATTTTTTTTTAAGGGTAAGGTTCCGACTCCCCCCCCCCCCATCGTGCTCTTCGTTTTGTTTAAACAAAAATACCCAACCAAACCACCCCAAACCCAAAAACTATTGCGCGTCGCCAAAAATCCATTTAGGGGTTGTCTTTAAATATTAAAAGGACGGTTTGTGCAACATTTCAGCTCAATCGGAGGGGGGGGGGGGGGTGTTTAGAACCTTACCCTTTCCTTCATCTTCATCCCGAAGTTTCTATGAATTTCTCTAAAATTATGTTTTGTTATTGCACATTGAAAAAAAGTGCAATTTCTATCACAGCTTTTCTTTATTTCCGCAATTTTTACTTCCAATATTTATCATTTAGTTGCTTTCACGACTCCATCAACTTCACTCCAACACCACACTTCTCGTTTCCCTATCCCGAGTACTCGAGAGACCCCCGGGTGCAGCCCACAGGGACATTTTCCTGCTGCACTACGGGATTTCGTTTGCACGAGGGCACAGCGAAACCGTAGAAAACCGGCGCCGAAACAGGCGGCTAATAAGTATTTCACTTCAGTTGCGTTACTATCGGAAACTCGGTGCAATCGCCTCCCGTGCGGACGTCAGCGCTCAAGGCAGTACGTGGCGTCCACCCATCCGTGTATTGACCCAGGCGACCGCTGCATAACACGGGCGATCGCCCTTGCCGCCGCGTCCACTACGTTTGGTTTTATCGCAGCATGAATATAAAATATCAACCACACTGTCGACGATTGTGAATATTTCATCATACCTTGACAATTTCTCATTTCATTCTAATCAATTTAAAATGGATCCTATTTCATTCGATGTGCAGACTTGCTCACAATGACAGCTACAAATCAAATAACAATCAAATTCCAGCGCTATCGAATCAGAGTCAATAAATTCATTTTTTTTCCTCATTGGCATACACGCGCAGAGTCATAATTAGTTCTGCAGCTGCACTTATCGTAGGATAAGAGTAAACAGTGGCTGTGGAGAGATACGAAGCGTGCGATATACGATCCGGACGCATATGCCCTCATACAGCGAATGGAGCATTATTATAAAGATCGAACTCGAACTATTCAGCCTTTTCAAACCCGTGCACGTGACGAGCTCGCGTTTGCCAGCATTTGATATTCGTATGAAGGCGACGATTCAAAATACATCAAAAACATACACGTAGAGTTTCGTCCCTGTCGTTTTATCGTCGTATACTTCTATGGACGTCGATACGTCTAATGTATACAGAAAAGTATCGGAGTTTATTTTTATCCACGTGAAGTCGCGGTTATCAGCGCGATATGTGGTTATTGTATCAGCTTTGATAAACGTATCGTACTGATATACGAAGAAGGAGGAGAGGGTGGGTTTGAACGAGAGTGGGAGGAGTACCATTGTCAGCCTCACCCCATTATAGCTACCAAGCCCTCTCCATGTAAGCCGATACAATGAAGGGTTACGCGAGAGCATACACGCAGATTGGCTCGACCAGCAGCGGTAATAGCGGAATCTACTTCACACAGAGTTTACCATAAACTCGGATTTACCCGAGGGACTTTATATGATAGCACCAAATGCCTTCTAGTGTTCCCACTACACATCGGAGTGGGGTATCCCCGTATTTTCAGCAAAGACCGTCCAGACCGAATAGTCTACCGTAAAGCAGGCTAGGTTCGAACTAGCTCGAGTCAACGCACACATATGTATATAAATCTATAAATTTATAGTACGAAAGAGCGGGAAAAAATTGAATTTAAGGATCCAAAAAAATAGGCTTTTTGGGGATTTTTTTTCAGAAAAACTACAAAATAAATCGAGATTACGGAAAAGGGTGTTTATCATACATGTCAGTGACTGTATACAATAAGTTTTTGAAGCGATTAATTTCGAAATGGCGGCTATGTAGCGTTTATCTCAAAACTGCATTTTTTAAGTTGGCCAGGAACGTAACTCAGACAATTTTCAACCGATTCACTTGAAATGTTGAATATATCTTGAAAAATACATTGTCTATGGAAGTACGTAGGATTTTTTATATTGCATAGTTCATTTGTTATTAACAATTATCGGACGATTTTTAATGTTGAATATATCTTGTAAAATACATATGTATTTTACAAGATATATTCAACATTTCAAGTGAAACGGTTGAAAATTGTCTGAGGTATGTTTCCGGCCAACTTAATAAATGCAGTCTTGAGATAAACGCTGCACAGCCGCCATTTTAAAATTAATCGCTTCAATAAAATTATTGTATACAGTCCCTGACATGTATGATAAACACCCTTTTCTGTAATCTCGATTTATTTTGTGGTTAAAAAAAAATCTCCAAAAAGCCTATTTTTTCGGCCTCTAGAGTGGCCTAAGGCCTTAAACTACGACGTTCTTTCTCGTCGTTTTCAATCGCTCACAAATAATTTTTCATTTTCGAGCCCATTTGCTCACAAACTCTATGAGCAATTTGTTTTTTTTCAACAGGAAAGAAATTCTGCAAGTAAAATAAAATTATGAGTAAGAAATGTGAAAGTTTATAATACGCACAATTTTTTTCCAAGCTGTACCTCTACAGGCCTCCATTTATATTTTTTAAAAGGCCCGCAATTTACGAGAGGTGGACAGCATGTTGCCCATTTTTTAAAAGTTTCACTAAAAAATTTTAACTTGCATGTAATTTGTCTTTGAGCACATTTTTGGTTTCATGAAATTTAAACTTATACAACGATTCTTTTTACTAAATCGGACCCCGCCCACTCTTTAGTAACACCGTTTGTGTAGTTAAGGGGTATGCATAACCTTGAAGTTAAAAAAACAGACCGATTTCCATTTTTTTTTTCGTTTCAGGTATTGGGATGCTAAGGTCGATCTTTCGCACACAGATAGTACATAGTCTTGACATGTCACCGTTTTTTTATTGTAAAATATATATAAACAACGGAATCATTGTCATTTTATCTCAGGACTGTAGCCTCCGCACGGCGCGGTCGCGTACATGATTCCGGTAACTAGATTCATCTAAAGTAAAAATGGAAAAATATACTTTTAGTACAATGGTGAAGCTACAAACCCAGCGGATACTTTTGCGAAATTTTAAAATTTGCATAAATTGCACTGTTTTGAACAAAAATAACGACGTTAAACGTTTGTTATTAACAAATGGAGGAACATATGAAGAAATAATCTGGTCTGTCGATTGAATACGTTATAAAATAGGTTCAGTTCAAATTTGAAGTAAATTGGACGATTAGATTTTGAGATATGATGTCTGCAAAATTGCGAAGTATACTTTCGAGATAAACGCAAGAGAAGAAAACGTACTAAATCCACTTTTTCCGTATACAATTTTCGTATAAATGTTTGGGTCTGCTCAATATCGTCTGTGGTTTTTTATGGTTTCGGGTACGGGCAATACGAATAGGACATTTATTTTGTTATAGAATCTTTTTTCCCATTATAAACAATTTAATTGTTATAATGAGAATTGTGACGAAAAAGTGCATTTTGGAGAAAAAAATTCGAAACAAAAGATGTTTCTTTTAGAATTGACAATAAAAAATGTCTCTTTCATTTTTTTCTAGCTCCAGTAGTAATGGAGATATGGACAAGGAACATTTTTATGAGAGAGACGGAACAATGAGTGAAAGGGACGAAACGATGAGTGAGGGGCGATGCGATTAATTTTCGTCGCTTATATCTCCATTACTAATGAAGCTAGTAAAAAAATTAAATATCTTTCATTTAAAATGTCTATCTATGGAATGCCCTCTTTCGTCCCAATTGTTATTTGAAAAATTTAATTGCAAGAGAGTGCCTTAATGTATGGACTACTTGCTTGAGATAAAATCACAATTATTTTTCGTACCTTCAATCTGCGGTTTCTGCACTGTATAACAATCAAACACCCTGGTTGGATAAAGTCATATCAATGCCCTTAGAAACCATACAATGCACCGCGCCGCGCTAGAGCCGTAACGCAACGCCACGTTCTCACCTGCTCCACTAAAATCGCCATAACTCGGTCATTTTTTGGACTTTTTACAAAATCTTTGAACCAAATCAAAGTTAAGACTCTACGCAATAAGAAAATGAAATAAACAAAAGATCGATCGTTTGAAATTCTAAGTTTATGCATAGGCCTTAAATTTTCCGCCCAATAGCTCATTATTTGAGAAAGTCCGAGGTTTTTCTCAATTTTTCGAAAAGTGTATTTTCTTATATTTGGCCCGTTGGATCGATCAGTCCCATATTCCACAAGTTCAGTGCTCCATTGGTATTATTCATGTGCATAACATTACGTACCCTCATACTTTAAAATGTGTTTAATTTCGAACGCGAACGAAAAAATCCGAAGCCTACGAATTACTCTTACAAATGCAATTATTCGGCGGATTGAAACATTCTCAACATATTATCGTTGAAATGTCGAGAAAAAATGTTGACCAAGATAATCAATGAGGAAGCGGAAATGACATAAAAATACGAAACTTCCAAAGTGCCGAAAAATCTCTGTCTACAAATCCCAAGCCACAAATTCGCCAATGAAAGGTCTTGAAATGTCGACCGACGGGAAATTTCCTTTTTGCACGTAGACAGTCCAGTACACTTGTAATTATAACGATATACTTTCCGTTCCGGATCCTCCATATTAGAGCTCGTGTTCTATCGGACGAAGAGGAAATTTCGCATGTGTTACGTGCGCCAGTATCACTCGCAATGTTGTTGCACATTATAACGAAGTAAATGGATAAAAATATATGTGGCGAGTTACAGTTGGAAACATATTGTTCTCGTGATACAATTTTCTTGCTTCACATTCATATTAAATTCTCTTTCACGTATGATTAAAAAAAAAACAAATTATCCGACTGCAATAAATTTTCGATGAGTATTGCGTTGACACCACACATCACTTAAGAAAAAAGTATAAAAATTGCGATTGATAGCCAATAAAACTATTCCAACGAATGAAATAACTTCAAAATAATCAGATCGGAACTGGGACATCGATCGTTGCGTAATTCGGATAGATAAAATCAGCGATTTCAAAATACTTCATTTAATGTGATTCAGCCCGTGGTATTTTTTGTTCAAACAAAAGCTGTCAAAGTGAATTCATTTTTCTACATGTACAGATGTGTTAATTTGTTTCACAGGTTCACGAAAATTGAAAAAATCTATATGAGAAATATATCCCCGGGGCATCAGGATGTTACAATATTTACCTTTGCCAGGGATTTATTTACGATATCGTGCGCTAGACGCTTCAGACTTTATATCCGTTCGAAGACGTCGTCGTTGTCGTCGTCTCCGTTGGCGGTGCGGGAGAGCTTTTCACGAAAGCACCAAAGAAGACGACGTCATTCTAGAGAGTGGTATACGTAAAGATGGAAGAGCAAGAGAGAGAGAGAGAGAGAGAGAGAGAGAGAGAGAAAACACACGAGAAGCCAAAAATCTCAAGAAAAGAGAGGAAGGGTACAAAAATATTATCAACGCCCTGAGCATGACGTCGCAAAGCGTTCGCGAATCGAAATCTCTAACGGAATGAGAATTCCTATATATATACGTGATAACTTGTACGAGCAGGAACGCAATTTTCTTTTCTCTCCCTCTCCTTCCATATCTCTCCCTATCTGCTTCGTATATGAGTTTTTCGCTTTCTTCGATTTTTCTTTCCTCCGCGTTATGATATGGGATCCATTGGCTATCGTTCGAACGAACCGCTATTCCAATATACTTCGTTCACAGAATAATCATGACGCCGCGCGAAAAATAAAAACATTCACATTTTTTCCCAGCATCCTCACGTCTCTATAAAATTGCAATTATCTTATAATACACTATTAATAGTTATGAGCCATAAAAAGTTACGATTCCTATGCTGCACTGCGAGACCGAGGGGAAAGGGTCCATTTATAAAAGACGCACCTTTTTTTCCTTCCTCTCTCCGAAAAATATTTTTCTCAGCAGTCGGAAAGGTTTCAGTTACAAACATTTCATTTCGGGCACATGCCCATTAGGACTTCGGTGGTTCGGAACAACGGGCCATAAAATCTAACGACCGATATTCAGTCAGCGTTCGGACAATGAGACCACCTGTGATTGCCCGTGACAGATTATAACGCAAGTGCGGGATCGAGCAAACTTCCGAACGAGGATTTTTACCTGGGGCCTTCCTCTTCAAACAATGCAGTGGACCTTACGACGAAATGCTCAACCTCGGCTTATTTCACATCTTTTCTGCTGCGGCTCGTGGATTTTTGGTGAGGTTTTAGCATTCCGAAATTCTGCACGTTCCCTTTTATTAGTATATATGGATGAAAGGTTATGGTCTTAGAGGGATATCGATTTCAAAACTTAATGGTTCGCTGTACGCGTAGAATGCCGTGCTTTGCTGAAATTGAGCCGGCACAGTCCCGAAAAGCTGAGAGGGGCAAAAATCCCTTTTGTATATGGCCACCTCCTGGGGTGAGTTATGACCAGCGGGGTGTTAATCTTATACGACACCTGCTTCGTTAAGCATGGAATTTTCCATTAATATGCGTGACAACGAGGTTCCTCAAATAAGGGAAACGACGCATTCGCGTGCCAAGCACTGCATCGAGAGAAATGGTTGGTTGATGTAAAATAAAATGTGATCGAATCACCGATTACTGGTCTTTTATTCGATGTACAAAAGTTATATATTCACTTCGGCTAATTGTTTCAATTGACTACAGCTGACTCTAAGAAAAAATCGTTCATTTGCGTTTAATATTTGATTTCAGTTGAATGGATTTTTTATTCGCTGCAATGAAATTGAACATTTAACTTGAAAAAAATATTTTATTTCACCATAGAAGGATACTTTTTCAAATATAAAAATTCATGTTTTACTATAATAGTATTTTATTTGAGTCCGATCATATTTTTCATTCTATCGAAAAATATTTTTGGTACACAAAATTTCAGACCTTCTCCCCACATAACAGCAGATTTGATGAGACGAATTCATATTTAAATAAGTAACTGGATTTTGATGAAAAATTACGAAAGCTAGACATTTCGGATTATTCACAATAGAGGAAAGGAAGGATGTTTGGAATAGCAGCTTTTCACGGAAACTAGTAGCGCCATCTCAGTTTTATGGCCGTGAAATGTTAAAAGAAGGCGTCACTTGTCGACATGACAAAATTCTTCACTTGTCGATATAACAAAATTTCAGACCTGGTCCCCACATAATAGCAGATTTGATGAGACGAATTAATATTTAAATAAATTACTGGATTTTCATGAAAAATTACGAAACTTAGACATTCCAGTTTATTCATAATTGACGAAAAGAAGGATATTTGGAATACGGCTAGTTATTTAGAATAGCCCGTTTTCACGAAAACTAGTAGCGCCATCTCGGTTTTATGGTCGTGAAATGTTAAAAGAAGGCGTCACTTGTCGATATGTTCACACGGCTAGTCGCGACTTTTCTCAGATGGCGATCAGAGCTAGAATTGTGAAGAACTGTTTTCGAAAACTTTCAAGGTACGTGTTTAATGAGTTAAAATCGCTAAATTTTCATATCTTATGTTGTTGAGCCTTATATGTACTGTAAAATAGACCATAAACTTTATATATTGCTTTGATTTCGAAGATTTGTATATTTATAAACAAAAAATAGAGGTTATGCCCGACTACGTCTTGTTGCTAATTTGGAATACCCGATCTGATGGTAACGTAGAATATTCCAAATTACGATCAGTTTTATAACTAGATGTAGGTCTATCTCACTAATATACAAAAAGAAAAGTCTGTCTGTTGGTATGTTGGTATTTTTCAAGAATACAGAAAATTCATTTTATTTACAGATAATGTCGACTAATAATTACAAAAAGCGAAAATTGTTCAGCGTTGACAACATGAAGCCCATGGGTGCAGTGTTTTAGGTGTGAGATTTGGGTGCACAGTGAATGTGCCGGCTATGAAGGTGGATCCTATGTTTACGAATTTTGCAAATAACCCATTTATTCAACGGTTAAAACTGATTAGAGACTGATTAAAAACTGATTATAGAAATAATCATAAGTCTTACATTTTCGTCTAAAACAATGGTCTAATAATAATAGCCTACATAACATAATATATCGACGTCACAAAAAAATGTTTCAGATAAAAATTGTACGGTGTAAAGGGGGTCGTCAAATGCGACCATTTTTCCCCATAAAAACATTATGGGGCCAAAGTCCTTCAAGGTCATTCAAGGTCAGTATCGATGATATAAATCTAAATATCTCGGATTACTACCAAATATTTGGTAGTGATTCGAGATATTTAGATTTGTATTTCATTTTAATAGGTGACCTTGAATGACCTTGAACTACATTGACCCCCCAATGTTTTTTATGTGGCTTGAGGTGCTCCACAAGATGGTTGAAAAAAATGTATCATTCCATTTAAAAAAGTGGAGGTGACCTTCACTGTGCGTCAGCGCCTCCACCGAAATAAAAAAAATTGGTCGCATTTGGTCACACTACGGTGTGACCAAATGGTCGCATTTGGTCACACCGTAGTGTGACCAAATGCATTGGTCACATTTGGTCGCATTTGGTCACACAACTTTTGTGTGGAACATTTTTTTGTGACTTCGATAATTACCGAGTTATTTCGGGTGGCAGAGAAAAGAGGGACACCCTGTATATATATATATATATATATATATATATATATATATATATATATATATATATATATATATATATATATATATATATATTATAAGAATTATGTATGTAATTCCGCTTTCTCCACCCTCTCTACCCCCACACCCCTTTGATATGGGTGTTGAAATAAAGAGAGACCTTCAGTTAAATCAAATAGAAGAATGGTTGATTCTACGAAAATTTGATTTAAGTTAAATAAAAAAAAATCAAATAGATCCATTCAATGGATTCAACTAAATTGTTTTTTGAACAGATGAAACCGAATCACAGATTTATTAGAATTAAATAAAATATTTCGTTATTGAACGATATTAAATAGATTTTTATTTGAATAAATGAATATATTAAAAATAAATACTTCCAATAATTGAATGCAATAGTAAAAATTTGATTCCACGAAAAATTTAGTTAGTTCAAATAAAAAAAAAATCAAATAGACGCGGTTAGTTTATATGAATAGAATTTTTCTGTCAGTGTATTACTAGCCAACACGATATTCCCGCTCGGAATGGAAGACGCCTGTTGTACTCCCTGATCATTTATTAAATAATGTATTAAATGAATAAATACTCTACTAAAGCATGTTTTCAACCTTTCCGACGTTACCTCGCGATACAAAGGTCATTCGAAATAACAGGTACGCTTAAAACTCAAACACTTATTTTAACAAATTTCAACTTAATCATTCGGTAAAACAATGAAAATTGCGCACCACCTTTTTTCAGAGGTTTTGAAATGGTCTTCAATGTTTAAAAAAATTGAATTCCGCCTCCCGCAAGGCTACGAACCCAAACTGAATCGTATTTCCTTTTATGCGTGAAAAAGATTCTCGTCGTGTCGTATGGATTTTGTGTTTGCGTGTGCCGCGCTCATGTTAGATATTTCCTTTTTCTTCATATTTATTTACGATACGTTATTTACCTTATACATGGAAAAAGAGATTGGGTGTGAAATCTGACTAGGAGGTGTCGAGGCACAGCTATTCTCTCCGAATGTTGAAGAAGTGACAGGAAAACGAGAGGGAGGCTGAGAAAGAGAGTGAGTGAAAGAACGATGGAGAGAAAAAGAGATATCGAAATAAAGACACACCTGCGCTCCGAAATAAGTTGATGCCCGTTTTTCTCTCTCTCTCGTTTTCTTCCCGCTGAGAAAAGACATTGGTGTCGCTGGAATATTCCGAAGAAACGAAAATTTGACCAGCGACTCGAGTATTACCGAGTTATATGAATAGAATATTCGGAACGTGGCAGGGCTAGACACGCTTTATTCGTGCACTCTTCTTTTTCTTCCTGACAAACGAAGGAACGAGCGAGAGGGACATATTCAATGCTTCGATTTCCCTACCTGCAAGAAGAATGATGCTCTATTTCATCCATTTTCAAGTAGGTGAGTTGTCAGCTATGCCTGTCAGAAGACAGTATACAATAGCGGTCGGAAGAGAATATAACTTGAGTGTATGATGAACATCTCACTCGGGACCTGTGTCTTGATATTCGTTCTTCAAAGTATACAAAAGGTAAATGACAAGCAAGAGGATAAAAAGAAAGAGGCTAAAGTATGGATATAAAATGTGCAGTGTTAATCGAGAGGATAAGAGTAATCTTTGCCGGCGAAGTAATAGCTGCATGGAAACGTTGATCCCATCATCGTTATCGAGGCCTCGTTCCATCAAACTCTTACGATCGCTTCTCTCCTTCTCTCTCTCTCTCTCTCTCTCTTATTTCTCTTCCTGCTCTCTTTGCTGCCTCTGGCGTATACGAGATAAAGACCTATCTTTAGCCGTATCTGGCTATTCACGGTCAAGGAGTGATCAAATACTCGATGTATTCAATTAATATGTATTCATATACGTGTACATCGAAGTCTGTGTCGACACGTTCGCCAACGCAAATGACAGAACCTCGGGCTCCGTATACGACCGGGAAAATGCTCGCGAGTGTCCATACACGAATTTTATAATTATCCTCAATGAAGGTGTGCGAAGACTTCCAGTATCAACCATGCTGACGTCAATGATCCAGCGTTGACGAAGAATGAGAAATGTCACGCTTGGAACGAGTTTGTCCAGGTGGGACAGTTTTGCAGGCCAAACGCATACATATACAATTATGATCGGAGGCTGACGAACGTCACACTTGTGTACGTGATGATGCCCTCTTCCCATATTTCCATCATGGTCAATCGGAAATAACGTGTTTATAATTATCGAGAATCCAGGTATAAATACATGCAACGGATTATCGTAGAAGGTAAATCCACATTTCCCGAACTCGATACGTCGCGTTTAAGTTCCTTGACGTTTGAGAAATGCAAAATGATGATCGTTTAGAAATTTTATACAGCACATCATAACGGATATAACATTTGATGACGAAGTTTGCATCGTCAGAGTGAAAATTGATTATTTTGAATTACGGAAATTTTCTCTAGGCAGATTTAGTCTACAGACCGCTCAAGTTTTTTTTACTTTCTTTGTTAAACATCAGCAACGGAAATCTAGAAAAAGAAACTTTTTCAACATTAATAAAAACAGAGGAATCAAAATATAAAAAAATATTTCCGCTTCACTCAAACTGCTCTCACTCTGCTTTACTGAGATAAAAAGAAGTCAAAATAAGTCACCTTGCGATTCGAAAACGATTACGTCAACTGTCATCGATGTTACCAAAACATTTCGTATTTATATGTTCATGTGTATTTGTGCTCGATAATGTATACAGCCACCTTAAAAAACATTCAGTCCACAAAACCTTGAACTCTCAACTTTAAATTCGATATATTCGATTCCTCGATATAATTTTTCGCCCGACATTTGGGAAAAAAAAAACAATTCTTATGAAGAATGGATATAATTTGCAATGAGAAGTTTTTAGTGGATTCAAAACGTACGTCGGATAAATGTGGATAGCATTTTGAAGTCACAATGTTAAAAATTTGCTAACCACTGGAAGATTTGTGTGTCATTTTTCCTTGGTAATTGGCTCGTCATTCTGTGTTTCCTTGTTTTTTTTCTTTTCATCTCATTTTCTTTCGTCGTCACGCCAACGGAGATACGCGTGTGTGTCATATCACTGTTTAGAGTTTCCATATATACGTTGACAAGATCTGCTCTCGCAGTCCACGAACACAGCGTGGGTCGCGATGTGATGTCGGTCACGTATGCTCCTGCGAGCTCGAAGAAAACTTGCGACCGTCACGAGCAGCGATAGTTAATTGAGAGAAGGGGGTGTGGGGTAAAGAGAACTGCGATAAAACGAGGAAATAGACGGGAAAGAATATCCTCAATTTATGCGTGAGCGAGGGAGCGGTGTGTGTAAGAGAGAGGGGGGGGGCGTCATATAAAATGTGATGGAATTAAAGGGGGATTAATACGTAAATTTCCTTATAGAAACGGAAGATCAAAAGGTCGATCCCTCGTTCTCCCTACCTTTCTTCCTCTCACTCTTTTTCTATGCTTATGCTCAACCGACCATAAAATAGGGACCATACGTCCCTGCGTCAGACCGATAAAGTTGTAATTATCCCAGTTGGCTTAATTGAATATGGGTCCGATGTGATAGAAAAAGAAAACAATTTTTACGAACCGCTCTATTTAGCTGTATAGCAATGTTTGTCATTTGAATTAATAGGGCCGATATTTACCGTGTCATCGAGGATTATCGGTCAATTGTTTTTTCGCGCGTAAGAGTTACACCCGACAGCTTTTATACTTTCTTCATCGTACCGCCCCAGTCACGTGGTCAATGATCGATTAATTTCTATTTACTGATAGGATAGTCTTATTTCTGGCGCTCGCTTTTTCTCTCATCCCCCTTATACCTACTCGATTCTCAGTAATGACGACGATCAGACGGCTCTTTTTATTGCAGTAGCTGCCAATAGCAATTGACCTCCGAACCCCTTTTAAAAATAACGCATCAACCAGAACGTACGCGCGAGGGAGACATGTAACAAGGAGAGGAAGGCTTCAAAGACTGTATCGATACGAGGTGTATAATTGATAGTATAAATTGACTTACGGAACAACGGTGTTCGAAGATTGCGAAACGAAAAAAAAATGGTCTGTTAATTGGTGAATCGTTCATTCGATCAACACATAAACGACTTAGAAATATAAATGTGACCAACACCTAAAGCTGTAGATCAAAGAATTACCATAAAATCTCATTCAATTTTAATCAAATTGAACTTTAGCTTACGAACGTAATAATTAATAAATGACTAATATTGATGATACAAAGAACCCGCATATCCCATGTAGGTTTCAACAATCGAACCGTAACGGCCAATACTTGGACCAATGTTGGCGGGACGATGATCGATTACCCAATTGTACGCCAATGCTCGGCTGAGTATTGACTAGCCAACATTGGTTTGCCGATACGAGGCCAATGTTCGGCCAAATATAGACTCGCTAATCATTGGCTTGTCGATACGAGGCCGATGTTTGGCGAAGTATAGACTCGTTCATTATTGGTTTATCGATATGAGGCCGATGTTTGACGAAGTATAGACTCGCCAATCATTGGTTTGCCGATACGAGGTCGATGTTTGGCGAAGTATAGACTCGCCAATCATGTTTTTGCCGATACGAGGCCAATGTTCGGCCGAGTAACGCATGATCAAATAGCAATTCGTACATTGACGATTCATTGTTTCGCGGCGAAATCATTGAGAGACGAGATAAACACTTTTTACGAGTCCATCGGACATTATTCTTAACAAATATACTACCAAATCAATGCACTCATTGTTGGCCGATTCTCGAACGAGCTCATACGCGGTACTCTGCCAATTTTTATGAACCATCCTACACTGACAGAAAAATTCTATTAATATTAACTAACCGCGTCTATTTATTTATTTTTTATTTGAAATAACTAGATTTTTCGATAAATCAAATTTTTCCTATTGCATTCCATTATTGGAATTATTCATTTCAAATATATTTATTTATTCAAATTAAACTTAAACTAATGAGCTAATGGTCTGTCTTTATTGCAACACACATATTAAAGGGTTGTGGGGGTAGAGAGGGTGGAGAGAGAGGAATTATATATATAGGTTAGGTTTGAAAATTCTATAACATGTCATTCGGTAACACTCTCTAATTATCACAATGATATTAACTAATTGATATAGTTTATGTGATATAAATTATGATGAGAATCAATTTGGTTTCTTATGCCATATCTGCGATTCAAATGTTACAAGTATTCGATAGCATAGGGGCCGCGTGCTTGGCTATGGGTAGGTAGGTTCAAGGTTAGAGTCCCATATAGGTGAAATATTTTCTTCGAACTAATCGTTTCGAAAGACCAGGTAATGACGAATTACAATACAAAATAATTAATTTTTTTTTTTGGTAGTGCAGAACCAATTTTGGTGATCTATATCGGGTCACAATTATCCACCAAGACTCGGTCGATAATCTGGCCAAGCTCGAGTGCCAATGATGGCAATCTTGACGGGGACTTATTGTTGGCCGATTCTCGAATGAACTCCTACGCGATGCTCGGCCGATTCTCATAAGCCATTCTAGGGCCAATATTGATTGCGAATATCGGGCCGCTCTTATCATCCGAGGCTCGGTCGATGATCGGGCCAAGCTCGAGTGCGAATGTTGGCAAGCTCGGCGCCGAGCATCGGCCCATCGTTGGCCACTACCGATCACCCTACATGGGAACTTCGTCATGTCCGTTTGGCGATCACAGCCTTATGGTTTCTCTAGTTTTAAACGTAAAGGGTGTGTCAAAATGACCTGACATTTTAAATTGCGCGCCATTTTTTTTGTTACAAACATAGAGTACTAATCTTTGAAAATTAGCATCAGGAAGTATTGAGGTTTAGTGATGGAGAATTACACGATCGAGTAATGGATAGAAACTGCTCTTTGCTGCATTGTTACTGCATAGTTATTGCAGACGAAGTTCCATGGTCGTGTTATCTCGCGCCGCGGCGATGTGATTTGGCCACCAAGATCGTGCGATTCGACGCCCTTGGACTTCTTTCTTTGGGGTTTTCTGAAAGGAAAAGTGTATGTCCAATGATACACATAGACGCACCATTAACGAAATTAATCCGCAATTATGCCAAAATGTTGAAAATTTCGTCAAAAGAGTGAACGTTTTAAACAGGGATGAGATGGCTATTTATCGGATTTTGTGTTCCCCACATAACCTCCATGTTTAAAACTTATATTGAAATAAAAATATTCGTACTTTTAAAATAAATAATACGTTTTACTAATAAATTAACGTTTCAGATAACTTTGAGATGCTCTATATATATATCAAATGTAGTGAGTAGATGCTTCAGATTATAATTTCAATTAATCTGGACCAACATATGGAAAACTCTTTATCCGGTTTTTCCTTATACGGAAACTGGGGGTGAAGTTTTTCTTTGCGTATCCAACCAAGTGGGATTCCATTGGATAAATCTCTCAAAATAAAATTAAGGTACTATTTACTGATTGTTTCATATTTAAGGTTGTTGTGGGATCAAGGATCAATTCTTTCGATGAGCAATCATCGAGCACAGAAACTTGTGAATCTGATCGATTGTTGGCTAAGCATTGGGTTGTTTTGACAGCCCTACACTGGGCCAACACTAGCCCGAATATTGTGCCATCAAAATGAAGCCGACCTTAGCCCTACTATGGGCCGGTGATTTCGCAGTGTTTCGCAGGCGTCAGTTGTGCAGATACATACGTTGGGTATAACGTCGCTCCGAAACAAAGTTTATCGAAAGTGAAAAACCGTAAAATGGAAAAAATAAGTGCTGCTACGGCAGAAAGTCAGTCGGAAAAGAAGGATTATGAAATGGCAGAAATAAGTGTTGGATCAGAAGAAAATCTATCGGAAAGAGAAGAGGATGATGAGCAAACGAAGGCTGTTGTCACAAACGCCATCACATATTCTCGAAGCTTGCTTCAGGATTTGAATCTGCTCACAGACGCACCTCCGAGTGCAACTTCCGAGGAATCTATGGCGATGGGAGAGGTTTTTGCAAGCGAAATACTTGAAATGCTCGCAGATAGGCATATAATTCATGTGGATGAGTTTATCGGCGCCGGCGAGGTGGATGAACTGCAGAGATATGTAATGGTAAGTTTTATTTCTGTTCGGGGAATTATTTTGGTTTTCTGTATAACGTGGAGAAAGGTTAATAATGATCTTCTATGTAGTGTGAAGCCGTACCAGAAGATGATGAGGACTTTGTGGCCGAGGAATTCAAACCTGCACCTGCGGATGATGTGCCTTTATCATACAAACAAAAAGCAGTCGCTATAGCAGCAGCTCATCCGAAATGGAGTTTGAAGACCTTACAAGCCCGCGGACTCTCTCGGTTAAAAAACAAACGAAATCTCTATCGATGGAGACAAGACATCAAAGAAGGTGGAAATACGTTTGACAAATGGTACGTAATCAACCATGAATTACGTGAACGATTCCTGGAAGCTCGACAGAATTTGGAGCTGGTAAAACATATCAAAAAATATATTAATTTATCTCTTATCTATTCACAAAAAAATGAAAATCGTTTTGAATTTTTTTGTGAATAAATGCTGGCGAAGAAACTATACAACGCATCAATGCAAAATTTGGCGTGTGGATTTATTTATTTCTTATTTATTCACAAAAAATAAGAAATAAATAAATCCACATGCCAAATTTTGCATTCATCCGTTATATAGTTTCTTCGGCAGAAAATTAGAAAAAAGCAATAAATTTAGCGATAAAAAATAATCCCCCCTTAAAAATTTAAACATAAATATAAAATATATTATAGAATTGAAGAACACAAAATTGAATGAGTCGAATATATAACAATTGATCAATTTTGTCCGTGTTCAGGTTACGACGAGAACGCTGCAGCAATGGGCGATGAATGCTGCTATTCCTTTTTTATCGGAAGATTTCCATTTCAACGCCAGCCTGTCTTGGGTCGAAAAATTCAAAAGAAATCACAGGATCAGACAGCGTAAAATCACGAAGTTTGTCAGCTCCAAGGAATTTGCCACGATGGAGGAAATGTTGGCTGCTGCCGAAGAATTTCAAATCCAGATAAGAATAGTAATCCCCGACTTTGACCTTGATTATGTCATTAATACCGATCAAACCGGCTGCCAATATCAGTCAACGAAATCAGTTCTTGTTAAGAAAAAAGATTTAAACAAAATTAGTAATTCCTTTACGGTACAGTACGCATTAACTGCGTCAGGAAAGATACTTCCTTTCGTATTTTTATGCATGCAGGAGCCATCAGGAAGATGTTGTCCGATTGTGAAAAAAAAAGGTCGACGCGTTGACTGATAAATTCAAAAATGTTATTGTGACCTGCACAAAATCAGGAAAGTTTACAAAACAATTGTATGAAGAGGTCTTGGAATCTTTCATTCTTCCCTACGAGGAACAAAAAAAAATTCTATTCATTATCAATTCGTGGGAAGGGCAAACTGATCAAACGCTTTACGATCACATCTCTGTAGACGAGAAGAAGGCATGTACATGCAGTATTAAAGTTATACCGCCCAAGTGCACGCCGATTTGCCAACCGTGCGATGTATATTTTTACCGGCAAGTGAAAATTTTCACAGAAAAAATACAAAATGCTCCCGATTTGTTAAAAAATAACAGAGAAATTGCGTTAAGGGAAGATTCCATGCAAATTCATTCTTTGATTCTTCATCAATTAAGCGCACCTGCTTTCGCGCCGATAATTAAATATGCATGGTTTGCATCGAAGTTAATTGAGGAAAGACCGCTGTTTTCAAATGTCAATCAAGTATGCTTTCCAATAACGCTGCTCAAAACTCCGTGCGCCTGCAAGGCCATAGCTTTTATACAATGTGCGCGTTGCTCTTTGGTCTTGTGTTTTGCTTGCTTTTACGACAAATACCACCCGCAATATTGTTCTGATGTAACAAGCGACCACAGTGATAGCGAGTAAGAAAAACCTGTATATTGCAATGAAAAATAATAAACTGCAGTTTCTTGTGAAAGATGTTATAATTTCTTCCTCTTTTTTTTCTGCGTGTAAAATAAAATAATAATAAATCATTTTTAAAAAATGGAACGTAAACATTTTTCTAAATGAATAAAAAAATTAATAAAATAATAATAAATAATTAGACGGTTTTGCATCATCCAACGAATTTATTTATATTTTGTGAAAAACAAACGCCATCACGGGACTCGAACCCTGGACCTCGAACGTCAGAGCCGGGAACCTTGCCCACTGGGCCACGCCCGCTGGTTCGACAAAGGTGCAACCGTACCGGTATAGTAGCTACGAGCTAAACTTTCGAACGTTTTTTTCTCGAAAACTAAAGAGCGTTGTATAAAATCCCTTTACTCAGGTACTCAAGGTAGGTCCCTCTACAACATATCTGAGACTTATCAAAATCCGTGAGTGACAGCCTGTAAGGTCCCCTTGTAAGTTGACTTCACGGAAAGTACATAAAAGGACTGCACTGATAACTTTGACGCATGTTGTTTGAATATCCCAAACATGAAACAAACGCCTGTGCTCTTTTCCCCGCCACTATCATTGTAGTATTATTATTGCGGATCATTAAATTAATTGAAAATTAGTATGCAGTAAATGATTGTGGTACAACATACACTGATGTATATATATGAAACACGGTAGTATAATCAAGAACCAATGATAGGCGGTCGGGATTCGGCTCCGGCGGTACATAGAGGTATCACTGCTATGCATGGCCAATACTCGGAGCGGTGACCCCTTAGCTGCGCACCGGCTGGCGCATCAACCAGTGAGCGAAGGCCAATACTTATGATGCCTTGGTGTAGATACTTAAGTTAAAGTCTGTGCAGCAGAGAATCGGAAGAATACGAAGCCGTCTTTACCGTACGGGTTGTCCACAGTTTCCCCGTACCCTCGGCAAATGCGGTATAGTGTAGCTTAAGACGGCCGTGAACGCAACGATAGTTAGGTTAAATGAGCGAAGTGCGGGTAGGGAGTGATTGAGAAAGGTAATCCATGAATGCCCGCAAGTTTATACGTTGGGACTCAGAAAAACTATCTAGTTAAACATTGATTCTTTAAATGATTGCACTAAGAAGTTATTACGGAAGCCTACTTCATGTGTATTCCGACAGGCACTCGAAAGGTTTAATATAAATCTTAATGTGTCATCAGATATTCTTTCACCGTCATTTGCTTAATGCGTTACATCTATGTGACTCAAGGAAAAATTGAGCCTTTCGGATTTTTTTTGAGAATACTAAAAAAGCAATTACAATGAGGTTTGAAGGGTTTTTCTACACGAGTAGACGTGTGCAAGAAAAAATGTATTAAAAAAAACTGCGACTTAGTCGTACTTACACTAAGAGCGTTTTTGGGCTTTTTGGGAGGACGGAATTTTTTTTAATAGATTAGAAATGAGAACAAAAAAGAAAATTCGTCATCTACATTACTTTTGCTAGGGCAGTACACACGATTATTAAAAAATATGAGGTTTTCGCAAAAATTACATCACATTGAATTTTTGTCGCTAAACGTCGTCTCTAGTTGTTTATAAAGACGGAAGATGTTGATGAATCGCAAAAATTACATCACACTGAATTTTTTCGCTAAAAATCGTCTCTATTTGTTTATAAAAACGAAAGATGTTTATGAATCGTAAAAATGTACTTTTTAAACAATATATGTAAGATGCTACAGTTGAAATTTCAAGTCTATCGGTTAAAAACAACACGAATTATGGGTCCTCCCGATTTAAAAATATGGTTCCGAGAAAAACGGGTTTAAAGCTTAAAAACTGATTTAAGGGGCTATACTAGTGTGAACGCTGAAAATTTAGGCGATTTTCAGGAATTTTTTGGAATAAAAGTACTCAATTAAATGTTTCGAAAAATTAAGGATATATTTGGCTATATTTGACCTATATTACAAAATTTTTTCATAGAAAAATATTGAGATCCAAGCGACTTGGGCGCTGCCTTCGGAGGCGCAAAAAAAAAGTTGGCGGAATCCAATCAAATATCATAATTGTAGAGTAAATATATTGAAGAGTACTCAGTTCAAATTTCAAGTCAATCGGATAATTGCTCTTTGAGTTACAATGTCAGCAAATTTGAAAAATCTCATTTCGAGAAAAACGCGTTTAAAGATTTAACTATCGATTTTGCAAGATAAAATGATATTTACCATAAAAACTGCTAATCAGCTATACCTGGCCCATACAATGGACTGTCGAAAAAGGCAAAAAAATCGATATTTTGAAAGTGTCACACTGGTATAGCCCCTTAAGAGATATCCCCCACACGACGGAGTTGAAGCTCTCGTTTGAAATCTGCGTGTACCCACGGAGGCATTTCGATAGTAGGTCTTCAGTTATTTGGTCGTTGCATATTTTTTGTAAGACTAGACTAAACGGATCCAAATTGCTACTTTCACCGTCTAGGCTGTTTCGTGCGTTTCGAAGCGCTCGGAAGCGCTCCGGAAAATGAGATCTAAATATATATTTTTTAATTTTCGCGTATCATTACTTTTGTATATAATTCTTGTAATATTCATACATCATTTAAGCCAATAAAAGAAAACGGTTAAACATTTTTGCCACTCAGATGTACCGTCTTAATGTAAATAGTCCGGATGATTTGGAAGATCACCATGGCAATTTATGCCTATTACTTAGCTAATATAATAAGCGCTTGTCCGACGATACAGAAGATCATTTCAGTAATGCAATACGAAGACCGTCAAAACCATTATATATTGTTTTACGTTAATTTGCCTAATGTGAATAGTGTGAACAATTGGCCGATCTCTGTGTCAATTTACAGTTAGCTATTACTTTTCTAATTTAATAAGGGCTTAATCGACACAATGAAAGATAATGTCAGTTGCGTAATAACAAGACTGCTAAAACGATTCTTCTTCGATGCCATATTTTTTTTTATGGGACTGTACGGTCAGTATATATATTCGTAGCCAACTTAATATGCTCAACGACCCAAGCTTATACACGTCATACGTACGTCTATATGGAAAGACGTGTTCATATACACGCGTTTTTATATATATCCGCACGGGGACGCAAAGCTCACAGATTTGCACAATCATAAAGGAGTGCACCGGGTGTGAGTGTAAGCTCGAACACAGGCGAAGAGATTGTAATTTTACAGCTACAGAGGTTGCCTGGAGGGAGAGCAGAGACGATAGCATGGACGACCACGTATTCATCGAAATCGAGGTCACCATTCATAGTCTATCAGGCGTCAAGTGCGTCAGTGTATTAACAAGCATCTACTTTATAAGATCAAAGATGAAAGAGGACAACGACATCGTTTAATTGGTGATACTACAATTAATGATATCTTTACTATATACTTCTAATTGTATATATATATATATATATATACACTCTTGGCCAAAAGTTTGGGGCACCCTGCAATTTTTCTTTCCGGACAAAAAATTGTATATCTCGGCCCAAAAAAATCGGAAACCAATTTACCAAACGGGGTTTTGAAGAGAATAAAGTCAGCTTCAATTTTCTCTTTTAATTTTATTTTTTCGATTTTTTTGTGCCCGTTACGTCATTTTGCAAATGGCGGTTTTTCACGATTTTTGCACTTTGCAAAATCGTTCGCTGGACTTCGGAAAAATAGAAATCTCGCTATTAAGTAAAATAATCTTCGAAAAGGGAAGTATTAGCTTTGGTTTCGTCTTTAAAAAAAAATTTGCAATGTTTTTTCGCAGAAAAATGTATTTTTTCTTGAAAAAAACGTCAGGTTTCCGTAAAGCCGGCATCGTGCAGCATATCGTGAAAACTATGAGGTTGAGAGTATTTGTCCTAAGGACTAAAAAGTTTTGTTTTGTTATTTTGGAGTTGTTGAATTTTCTTTCAGATTTTTTTGTAACATTTTTTTCCATCGCTAGTTTTGGTTGATCGTCGACGATTAATCTAATTATTTTATTCAACAAACGCATGTGCAAACGGTAGGTAATACTCTTATGGCGTACTCATCTATAATAAGGTGGACGAATTGAAGCGTGGGCTTCTCGTCCGTCGACTTTGGGAGACTTAACAATGAGCATTCGCACTCATCGTTGCAGCGATCTCATTCGATCTAGAAATATTTTATTCTCCTTGTCCGAAAAAAGTACGCGAACTAGAAATAAAGTAAGCCTATCGAGTTGCTTTTTCTTTCCATTGAAGGCCCCGCTTACGTGGAGTAAAGTATTAGCGGGATTCGAAAAAGTTCAAATATTTGATTCACGAATAAATCGCTTGAGCCCCGAATAAACTTTTCATTGAAATTCGCGATGCGACCAATGTTTTATGTGGCTTCCAAATATAAACGACAAATGGGAAATAAATTTCGGGCTCATAAAAAACCCCCCAATGCAAGCTTATCACTTACGTTCGTTATTGAAACATTTATACTGGCGTCTCGAATAAAATGTTTAAACGAACCCGTGAAAACTCGAAATAGCGGATGGGAATTTATAAAAATTCGGAAACTCCTCACACTTATGTGAAAGCTCATGCGCGGCGAGATAAATCAACGATTTTTCAGCGCGGCCGTCCAGGCAATTCCTCTCGACGTTCCCGACTCCGAGACTTCGTTTATGAATTTCGAGGTATGCACTGCGGTAGGAACGTAAAACATTTATTAAGTGTGAGATTACCGCGAGCTGTTGAAATCAGTCCTACAGCACGTATATTGGATAGCACACGAAGAACAACACGTACGATTTATAACCGAGCTTCGTCTTTTTATTGGGTCGCGGTACGCTCTGTGATCTATACGAGGTGCTCATCGGCAGCTTAAAATTCCCTTATATCCGTCCAAGCGGAGAGAAAGAGGAATAAACGCTTTTTACCCGCAAAAAACCGCTTATCGTTAACAGTGCGGATATGAATGAGGACTTTGAATTATCTCCTAGCGCAAATGTCGAGCTTCTCCTGGGTTTCCTTTTATTACCCACTCAATAGGGAGAATAGTGCCTTACATGTCGCTACTTAATTATCTTGAACATACAAGGATTAGAACATACAGCGTTGACCGGGACCAATACTTGGATGGATGACAGCTTAGCCGCGCACTGCCTTACGCGTTAAGGGGGTATCCCTCTCTGGAAACTTCAAAAAATCGTTTTTTCCCATATTGTTATAGTGTGAACTTTGAAGAATATTTTAAGACCAACTGGACTCTGAAATTACAAAAATTGACAAAGTTACACCTATTTCAGTGGAAAAGTGTGCGTCAAGTTTACCACGATCCATTTGTTAATAACAATGACGTCAATGACTGGACGTTGTAGCTGATATTCATACGAATCCAACGACCTATGATATCATGACCTTGAAATTATATCAAAGGTCGTTGGATTCGTCTGAATGTCAGCCACAACGGTTTTGATTTAAAAAAAAACATGTTCCCATTTGAAAAACCATTGATGACCTTGAGAACGCAAAAACTATGACCTTGACAAAAATTAATTATTCACCACTGTATCAGCCCTTCGAAATCAATCAAATTATTTCCCGAAATTTTTTTCGTCACTCTAAAGGCAATGGGGATATTTGGGGTGGTCACGTTAAATGGTCCACCCTGTATAAAGGTCGCTCGTATCGGCACGACTTTTCTAGAGTTTTTCTGTGCCCTCGTGCTGTCATAAGGGTGGAGTAAACGTAAAAGTCATTGTATCCTAAAATACGAAGGAACAATGGAAATTTAAAAATCAATCTGAGCAAGCAAATGTCACTAATCACCGAGATAATTACCATCGTGTCAGTTCCTTATTGGGAGTAAAACGTCATCTATTCGATTCAGGTAGACAATTCGTCTGGGGAAAAACGGAATCTCCATAATAGGGTAAACCTATGAGTGAATGGATGAACCGCGAGATTGTTGGATTCAGTTGGACTGTAAAATGGAAATATTATCAAAACAAATTTTTAAAGCGTCTTGGCACACAAGAAATTTTATCCTGACAGTAGAAAAAAAAATTCTAAGTCATTGCAACGAATAGTATCGGAGGAATTGATGAATAAGTAGCGAAATGACTAAATCGTCAGTGACTGGACGAAATTACCAGCAAATGGATACTCGACCGTTAGTAAATGGACGTGCAGTGCAGATGAACGGCGTAAAGTATAACGACTTATTATTTATTTTTATTAAGAACTGCATATGAAGATCACTATGTTGCTCAAAAATTAAAATATTCTTAAACATATCCGTATTATGTTTGTTAGTACAATTTCGTAGAAAGTGCACAAAACTTTTCAGGTCCTAACATCACATTCTCAAAAAGGCCACCGTAGTTTATTTTGACAGAGAAATAGGAATTTACGTCTTGTCAAAATTAAACAAATAAATGAAACGATTGTATTACAACATTCAATTAAATGTACATTGTCATCTCTCAACAGTAGGTTCATTTTGCAATTTATAGTGAATGGGCTAAATTTTATACTTCGCTTTGAGAATGATCAGAACAGGGCTTATCTGTCCAATTACGTGACATTCTCGAAAAAGCTACCAAAGTTTGTTTTGAAAAGAAATCGATAATTAAGTCTTGCCAAAATTTAATGAAATGTACATTGGCATCACTCAATAGTAATTCATTTTGCAATTTTTAGCAGATGGGCTAAATGTTATACTTCGCTTTGAGAATGATCAGAACAGAGTTCATATGCCCATTTACTGGAAAGAGGTCAGAATACAGCACCAGTGAATGAACACGTTTAATTCTGGTCTATTATTACGAATTTATTTAAGAATTTTACTAAAAATCGAATATTTATCCGATCTAAAGTAATCGAAGTAATATGGACCCTTAAAACTCATAAAAACTATTCTTTTCGCTTTTAGAACACCAACTTTGCACAGCCGCATCGTGAGTAAGTTGCGTGGTGTAATTAAAAAACCAAATTTCCCATAATTGCAGTAGCTATCGTTGTACGTAGCCGTTCTTTTCTTCAAATTTAGTATTTTTTAACCTCCCGAATCCAAGTAAAAATTTCGAAAAAATTGCACTTTCTTATCCTCCACCATTTTTTGTTTAATTAAATTTGTTCAATTACAACCTGTCAATGATGTGCCTGCCAATAAGTAATTGGGGTGTATTTACAAGGTCCGTGTGTATATGATAGCGTGCACTGACGGATCTGCATAGTGTGATTTTATATATATATATCTATATATATATATGTGTGTGTGTGTGTTTTTTAAGTTGCACGAACGCCCACCAGTTTGGGATTTCGAAAATCAACTACGTACAGGGAGAACTACATTCATATAGATTATTTCTATTTTCCAGCCTAATCATGACACGTTATCGACCCGGCCGCTGGACGACATTTTACAGAGCCTCTATTACACCTCAATAACGTCGTTAATTCTTAATTTTTATAAATAAAAATTAACACGAAATAAGTTCAATATATGCTTAATCATATACCCTTTTTCCAAATTCCAAATAAATAATCTAATAGACAAAAATAGTACGAAAAACGACCTTTTTTGGCCCTTCACAGTGGTGCCCTCCCTTAAGATTACCTAATTGAATTGTTTTTCACTGCAGACTGAAAAATGATAAACACGATTGTAATGTAAATTCGAACTTAAATCAAGAACTCGGTTTTACGACACGTGTGATTTTTTTGCCACTCGTTCGAGTTTTTATCGACAATTTTTCATTTATGTTGAATATAAATCAACTTTACTGCATAGACTGCTAAATAAAAAAAATGTATATCCCGTTAGGCCTTTGCTACGTTGATTTGTTCGTACGCGAATATTCGGCGCTTCGATGAGTGGCCTTGATTTCTTCGGGCGTTCCACGTGGATAGAATTTCGCCAAAGTAATTTTACAATATGTGTACACGTGTAAAACGTTGAACTGCGCCTCTTTTTTCCCACTTTTTTCAACCGTGTGTGTTGATCGCACGTCTGTTGTGTCGCGCGTGGCGCCCAAATGTGTGCACGATAAACGAATCTATTTATCGCATATACAGCGCAAAAAAGTGAATAGCGAAGGCGCCTCTGCATTGAGATTGTATTTATAACATCGTTTGCGCGTGTACTCCTTGAGGAGCCAAAACATGTCTCTCTCTCCCTCTCTCGCTCTCTCTCTCTCTATCTCTCTATCCCCCCTCCCCCTCTCTTTGTCTCTCATTGACGTGATGCAAGACTATACCGAGACAAAGTAAGTTCAATGAAAAAAAAAAAAAATGGGTCAATTTTTGGCCTACCAAGGTCTAATTCGATGTTCAGTATAATGATATTGGGTTCAATCTAAATCATTTTATTCAGCCTCAGAGAATTGGTGCATTGAACTCTAACAAATTTGAATCCAACTCTTACAGACTTTTGTGGTGACGTCAATGGTCGAACTTTTGTTCGACCATTCGACCACCAAAATCATATCCTCGTCAGCGATAAATATCTCATTGTGATAAAAATATATTTTCCCTATGATATTTTCATTCGATAAAAGTGCAATCAATTTATATTTTATCGAAATCTAATCGTTTCTTTTATCCGTTTCAACGATTTGTTCTTCGCTCAGCACGTTTATAAAACGACTCGGTGGATTCTTTGGAAAAATTCCTTATCGCTCACTTCAACGCATACCTTTTCTCGAGGGAAAAGTACTATTATTGTAGATATTTAGAATTCAGGTTTTCTGGGTTCCGGAATCGAAAAAGACGTTTACGATCTTTCTGCTTTGGTGTTGCGAATGTCGCGCGGCAATTGCCTTCGTTCGGCATGAGACCTTCGTTTTCTGCTTTCGGTTTATTCGGATAAAGCGTTAACGGTTTATTTAAACAAAGTGTTAAGTCCATGTATATGTATAGTGAACTAAATCATTTATTTGAATCGAAAAAACTTTTCGCTTCAAATTTTCAGTGTACTTACGAATGCGGGTATGCATTGATTCGAATAAAATAATGCGTCCCGTTACAGTTGCAGCCCTTTTGAAGGAATTACGGTTGTTGCGAAATCATTTTTGAGGGGCGGGCGAGGAGGGGGAAGAAACGAAGTTCCTATGCTAATACATTGTGTAACGTCACCAGTGCCAACTTATTGGAGCAAAATAAAGGGTATCTCACAATGACCTGACATTTTTACTCATTGATAAACGTATTATTTATTTGAAAAGTAGGAATATTTTATAACACACGGAGATTATGTGTGGAACACAATATTCGATAAATGGCCGCCTCTTTGCAAACGTTCACTCTATTGACGAAATTTTCGTTGTCCAATTGTTTCCTTGAGCTCCGAAATGGTCTGTGGATCATTGGCATACACATTTCCTTTCAGAATAGCCCAATGAAATAAGTCCAATGCCGTCAAATCGCACGATCTTGGTGGCCAATACACATCGCCACGGCGCGAGATAATACGACCACAAAACTTCGTCTGCAATAACTGCATTGTATTGCCCGCAGAGTGGCAGGTTGCGCCATGTTGTTGAAAGAATATGTTTCCCAAGTCCATGCCGTTTAAGCTATTTGTCGGATAGTGATCCAGACATTCCCTCCATGTTTGTACCTTATATTAAAATAAAAACATTCGTCCTTGCCAAATAAATAATACGTTTTATTAAGGCGTTACCCCCACTTGTAGCGCAAAAAAGGCCTTTTTCATGAATTTTTTAAAAGAAAACTACAAAACTTTTTTAATCGATCAATATACCATCTTAAAGAACACATCTTGAAGAACTTTCAGTAATTTTTTTATTGAAAAATATTACATTGTTTGGTGGCAAATGGCCGTCAATGAAATAATGTTTTTATATACACGGTTTGCGGTGACCAACATTGCGGCGGAGTGGATCATCTAAAAAAAAATGCGGATGGATTTAGTCAAATATAAGTATAAACTAGTCTTTAATCGAAGGATTTTAAAAAAAATCATTTTTCACAAAATGGCGGACAGTCAAAGTTAATGGTTCGATTTTAACGAAAAAAAATCGAACGATTAAAGACTACATTTTTATGTACTAAATAAGCCTGCAAAATTTCAAGAAGATCGGTTCATTAGTGTTCAAGTAATCTTGGTCACCGACTTCAGAAATGCCATTTTGAGATAATCGCGTTTAAAGTTTCTCTTTCAACGCTCTTTCAACGCGGATTCTTCTCTTTCAACGCTCATATCTCAGACAATTTTGTTCGGATCGACTTGAAATTTTCAGGACATATTCTCAGATACTTAAACTTCAAAAAAATGCAATAAAAAAAAATCGATTTTTTCAAAATCGCAAGTGGGGGTAACCCATTAATAAATTAAAATGTCAGATCATTTTTCGACACTCTTTATTAATTATGTGTACGAATGAATACCGCAAAAATTGTCTAATGTACGGTAGATAATCGTTATTATTATTTACATATGTATATTAATTTAAAGGAGTTAGGATTATCAGAATATTAATTTTCGATGTTTTAAAGTCCCATCAAAATAGATACGAGCTTTGGCAACGTTGCACGGTTCTCTTGTAATTCGAGGCTGTTAGGTTGACAGCAGTGACTGCCACAGGTCGCAGCTGTGGTACGCGCGTTTCGTGCCGAACGGCGTTTTCAGAGGTTATGTCAGAGCAAAAGTAAGCAACAAATGATTCAGAAAAAAAGATCAGCGCGCTGTGAAGTTTTCGATGGAAAAGACGATATGTTCGCGGTCGTGCCCACAAGCACAGTACTATGCTCACCAAAGCTAGAAAAAAGGTAATACATCATAATAAATAAAGAAATAAGTTCCCCTTACTCGCATTTGACTTCAACGTATTTGAAATTGGCGCGCTAGATCTTCAATTGGTTCTGCTATTCCCATAATTCCGACGTTGCCACATTTCCATGCATACATCTCAACAAGCTTCACTTTTTCGTAAACTGGTCGCGTATTTTTCACACATTCTCATTAATTGGATCGGCAAGCAGGCTTTTAACGTTAATATTGTTCTGTACGCCATCCTGCACACAATATTCCTTTTTTGGATCACTTTCTTCACATATGCGGAAGCTATACGCGAGAAACAAATGGTAACGACGTTGCCCTATACAACCAATGCGATCAAGCGAAGATAGACGTAACCTTTAACGGAGACCTTGTCCTTGGAGTGCCATATTTCAGATGTTTACATTTTATTTTTTTTTAAAGGAAACGAGTAAAGATTTTGAGTGCGGTTTTTTTCTTGCTTTTATTCATGATATACAGAACGTTAAAACATTTTTTTTTTGAAAAAAAAACCAAAATGGCAACCTTTGCAGCTCCGCGGAAACAGGTCCTCAAATCGCGGGAGATAAACGGCTGACATCACTGCCCCCTCTTTGTTGATCTGAAACACAAATTCAAAGCATATTATCAATCTGTGACCCTTTAGTCATGGAATGACGGATGGGTTTTTCGTTTAGTACAAATTTCGGAAAATGGCGGCAATTTAAAAAAAATCGAATTTTCGCGTTTTTTTTCCCACAAAAAGATAAATGATAAATGCAAAAATGTATCTATCGAAAAAACGATCCGTCATTCCGTTAAGACATATTTTCTGAGTACGCTCTCCAAATTTCAGGTCGATATGTTAATTACAGCGGTCAGGAGAATGTCAGCCATTTTAAAAAACGTGTTTTCGAGAAAAACGCGTTTAAAGTTTTGTAATGTGTTTACATAAATGTGTTTATAATTACCGCTAATCGGCAATGCCTGGTCCATAGAGGCATCTCTCCTCTTCTTCTAGCTGCTCATGTTGAGCCGCTAACATCTACCCCCGATTTCAAGGACAAAGTCTCCCTTAAAATTCAATATTTGAGAAACGAGTGCGTCAATGTCTTTTCTCCTTGTACTATTATCCCAATATTTTAAAGCAACAACCTTAAATGGCAACTGCATAGCTTTGAGGAATAATTACCGCAATTGTGCACACTTGCTTCGACGAAAACGTTGTTTTTGGTGCCAAAAATAATTTCTCAAGCATTACGCGTCACTGGATGCGACTCCGTAACACTTGCGAGCGAGAAAATTCCCCCCAGGAATATCAATGCGATATTTCAGGAGTAAGTAGCTTGTGAAGACAAATGACACAGTGATTGGCACCATAGGCTAAAAATAAATAAATAAATTACCACGCTTCCCATCGCCACCTTCGAAATGTATACTCAAAGGAGCGTTAAAAGTTTAATGTCCCCCTATAAAAAAAATTAAAATCCGTCTTGGGCCCAACGTCGGTATAATAATAAGTACACGTTTAGCGCGATCTCCCTCACGTTAAAGTATTTGTAAACATTGGATATACTCTTTTGACAGTGCGGGACGATTTATTATGCGTACCAATCACTGCGCGGTGCTGCCAATAACTGGTACGCCTCTTGCACACTGTTCCCTCGTCTCTCACACACGTACAAAGATATATCCACGGGTGCATAAAATCCGAGCAGTCAAGAAAATATCTCCTCGCGAGCGAGCAGAGAGCAGCGGGAGGTAGAAGGCGAGTTGGTAGTCGGGAGATTTTGTTTATTTTCGCACGTGGCCGCGTGCTGAGCCCACCGTGGAAAATAGGAGTGCCACACGTGAATGATGCAACTTTTGTGCCATTAAAACGCGGCTCAGCAGTGGTTCTCAATGTTCTCTCGTATTTAGCCCGAGGATACGACTGCGCGTGTACACATCCCGAGACTTTATTCACCGATGTTTGCGCGCAGCGTACAATAAAAAAAATCCGGAAATTTCATTTGGCCTTGCGCCAAGTTCACCAAAGGATAGAGCTCTGTGTGTAGTCGCGAGTTGCGCGCAGGGTCGCGTCTTATTCACGACAAGTGGACGCGAACACGAATAACGTACGCGGATGAAAAATTGAGAGAGAACGAAAAAACAGGTCCGCACCTCACGAGGGAGAATAAATTTAATCGATTTTTATCAGGACGTGAAATATAGCAGGAAAAGTTTTGTACGGGAACAAACATGTGGTGGAACGATTAATTGATTGTAAGGATAATAATAATAATATTTAATAATAACAACAGTAGTAGGGCTAATAATTTACCGACGCTCGTTCACGTGCGGTGGGTGTGCGGCTTCGGCCATCTGTTATGCCACACAGCCAATACTTAGATGGGTGACCGCACTCGCTTATGTGGCGACTTCTGAGCGGGACGCAGTTGTACTGAGTTTCCGATGGTAACGCAACGGAAACTCAGTAATGGCGGCTCAGAATAGCCGCCTGTATCGGTATGGGTTTTCTCCAATTTACCTGTGCCCTCGTACGAATGCTATGCAGTAGTGCATTAAGGGGTCTTCTCACTTTAGACGCTAAAAAAGGCTATTTTCATGAACTTTTTCGATAGGTTATTATAGATATTGATATAAAAGTTGTTACACTTAATAAATACACTTTCGAAATACATTTAAAAAAACAAATTATGTATTTATGTAACCCAAACAAACTTTAAACGCGTTTTTCTCGAAACAACGTTTTTCGACGGCTTGTTGATCAAATCTTCGAAACTACTGAACCGATCCTTATGAAATTTTAACCACATATTCTTTACAACTATAGCTATGGCACGTATTAAGATTTTTTTTAAATTTTGATGTTCACTTTTTCTGCCAAAAACGGTGAAAAAACGTTTTTTTTTGTTTTTTCGAAAAATGTCCGCCATTTTGTTATTTTTGCATATATCAAAAATCGTATGATATGCGCTATAGGCATTAGCATACCGAATCTAAAACCGTTTGATTTTTTTGTTCGGATGATCCATCTTCGAGATTTCTCCAACAGCGCAGATCTACATTTTTTTTAGGACATTTTTTAACTACCATTTTCGACTATAAATAGTGGCTTGAATAAATAAGAATTTTTGTTTGAATGTATTTCGAAAGTTTATTTATTAAGTGTAACAACATTTAGATGAATCTCCATAATATAAACGTATCAAAAAATTTCATGAAAATAGCCTTTTTCAGCGTCTAAAGTGAGAAGACCCCTTAAGAAATACTGGCTGTGGGCAACACTCCGAAGGACTTCAAAGGGAAAGGTCAAAAGGATGGTATGATAAAAATCCGGAAGGACCCAGAGAGGAACATTAAAAATGAAATAGTCCTAAGACGCCCCCATGAAAATTTATGTATGTAAAATATATGTAGAAAGTATATGCTACATATATATATATATATATATATATATATATATCGGTCGCATATATAGTGACGAAAAATAGAATAATACGTATATATTCAGTATATATGCATCAAATATATGATGCATATATGACCCATATATTTTCGATATATTTTTCTGCCTAAAAAAATATATCCCGGCTGGAAATTTAGTTACGGCGCTAATCACGCTCGGATCAGGTTGCCTGACTGTCGTTATGTGGCGCTAGTATGGCAACCTGATCAGGGCGTGAACTAAAATGTAACGCTGTTCTTGATAACGGCGGGATCTGGCAGCCTGATTGGGCCGCTATCCTGGCGCCTTACGATGGCGTGTATACGGCTGCCTGATCGGATGTATTATAGAAAATATACAGAACGAATAACATAAAACTTTTTTTGTTTATTGAATATTTAACACCAAGTTACATCTGAACAGTTTGACAACAAAACATATATTCCCGAACATGGGGATGGGGATGGGGAGATATGGGGATCTTCTTCGCTGCCTTTAGAACCCTCTCCGCTGACATGGCGATCTTCTTCGCTGGGGTTGAAATTCTCTCCGCTGACATGGGGAACTTCTTCGCTGCCAATAGAACCCTCTCCGCTGACATGGAGATTTTCTTCGCTACTGTTCGAATCGTCTCGGCTGGCATTAGGATTTTGTTTGCTGGTAGCTTTATCAAGACTTTCCCGATCTTGAATTTTATCATTCGGGCCTCTTTCTGTAAATATTCAAATTTTTCGTGAACAGAACAACGTATATCATTCTCATTTTTTAAATTATATTTTATATTGATGTTATTCTGTTTTTAAATTTTTTTTTTAATATTTTTTAATTTTATTTTTATACTTTTTAAATTATATTTTTTATCGATATTATTCTATACCCAAGTGTATAAAAATCAATAAAGTTTGTAAAAGTTGAAAAAAGTAAGGTTATACATACCTGGTACTTGTACCGTTGATCGGGACTCGTCAAGTTTTTTCTCCGAACGACATCTCCTAACACGCAGCCGTGTCAAATCCCGCTTCCTCTCTTTGAGATTCATAACGTTTTCACTTTATGTGCTCCTTTTTATATATAGTAAAAACTTTCAAGTTTTAACCCAAACGCGATGTATACAATGACACACGTGCAAGCATAGTTTTTGAAAGCAACACTAGCGCCACCACGTTAGCGCTAGCCTCAGCACTGCCATGCATGGGCGTCCTGATAGAGCCACATTTGGGCACGGATAAGGCAAACCACATTACAGCCATTTTCACGTTTGCCATAAGTTTGCCTGACCTGTGGTTGCCTGTTCACGGCAGGCTCACGGCCGAATCAAAATTCCCGTAATACGGATAGCCACACAGCTCCCTGATCACGGCCTGATCATAAACCTGGCTAGCCTGAACAAATTTCCAGCCGGGATGCTACGTATAAACACTATATATGATGCATTTATGAGGCATATACGACGCATATATTTTCGATGTATTTTCAATCAATTTTTTTGTATGATTTGTATGATTTGACTCATATATGTGTCATTTATGCGTCATATATGACGCATACATTTTTGATACATATTCCTGACAAGAAATATATGCTGTGTATAAACTTACAGTTAAACTTAATAAAACTTAAAACTTAAACTTACAAAAACTTAACTTACAGTTAAAGTACGCTATTACATATAAACACTATATACAAATATGCTACGCATATATGTATATATGTGGCATATATGTACCATTTATGCAGTATATATGTAGTATGTATGCAGTGTGTATGCAACATATATGCTAAATATATGTGGTATATATGAAGGGTAAATGCTACATATATCATTGATATATGATACATTGATACCACGCATATACATCTCATATATAAAAACGTTACGGAAATTAGAAATTGGCACATATATGCAACATATATTTTCAATATATGGCATACATTTCACATATATTACAATTATTAATAAAATAAATTTGCAGTATATTTTTGCGTATATAAATTTCCATGGGGGCGATGCAGATGAAAAAGTTCTAACCGACATATTAAGGCGGTCGGATCGTTAGCCACAATCCAGGATTATATATATATATATATATATGTATGTGTGTGTGTGTGTGTGTGTGTGCGTCTGTGCGTGCGTCTAGACCAGCGGTTCTCAAACTTTTTTGGCGACGGAATCCTTTTGAAACGCTAAATATTTTACAGAGCCCTAATATAAGCAAAACCTGGTTTGATGTTTATTTTTTAATAAAAATCGTACAAAAATAAGTACTTTACATAACAATGTATTAATTCCACTGTAAATTGATGAAATTATTTCCATTTATTGGGAGGTATGAAGTTGTTTTTTTTTCGGCGGAGCCCTAGCACAGGCCTTGCGGAGGCCCTAGGGCCTCGAATGACCTTGAACGACTTTGACCCCCTAATGTTTTTTATGCGGCTTGAGGTGCTCCATAAGATGGTTGAAAAAAAGTACCATTCCATTTTAAAAAGTGGAGGTGACCTTCACCGTGCGTCAGCGCCTCCAACGAAATAAAAAAAAATTGGTCGCATTTGATGGCCCCCTTCAAACCGTACAACTTTTGTCTGAAACATTTTTGCGTGACGTCGATGATTACCGAGTTATTTTGGGTGGCAGAGATAAGAGGGACACCCTGTATAACCAAATGTACTAGGGTAATTCGAACAAACTCCTCTTCGCTTTGCCGCTGTCGCCATATCACTGAAGTAATTTAGAACAGCAAATGAGCAACAGGCAACGAACAAATTTCTTTAATTAACTGCTAACGCCACTCACTATGAAATTAAACTTCATTTGAAAATAACATTTGAAATAAAAGTTGGTATAGGTCTCACTAGTAGTCACATGACAAAAAATCATACGAATTTTGCCGGCACCAAGAATTTTTTTTTACTTGTGTAATGATAAAAAAAAATTCACAACATACTGCAAGTAAAAAAGTTCTAATCGACGTATTAATAATTATCAAAAACAATCCTTATAAGATGCTATAGATGAAAAAGTGCCAATCGACGTATAAATAATTATCTAAAAAATGTTCATAAAATGCTATAGACGAAAAAGTTTAAATCTAGCAAATACCGTGGATAACGGGTTTTCAATTTAAAAAAACTATCGAAAAAGCAAACTGCATCGCATATTCCGTGTATTTAATCGAAATATCATGATTATTGATCAAAAGTATATTCTGATGTTTTTCTTTTTTAATTGGGTGAAAGTTGGGTCAGCCGTCCAAATTGAAATGAAGCGAAAAGAAGCTAATTTGCAATTAAGATCGTATTCGACTGGAATAAATTACGTTCAATTAAAATTCATCCAAAAGAGTCTTACTTGGCTGAAAACGCTGCTGACGACGTCGAGAAAACCGCGACTAAGGGAGAGAGAAATTGAAATGTTCTTCTTCACTTATTCAACTATTTCGCTTCGCTGCTACAACGCGATTGTATCCACAATACCAAAATATTTATCCGTCAATATTCGATGTGGAACTACTCAGTGCACAACATTACTGCTTACAGCCATTGCGAAAAAGAAGATCGTAAAAAAAGCAAATATACCGAACAAAGAGCTACTATTTTCTCCAGTGTACCCGTTACACCCGGTAACATTTGGTTTTTATGATTCTCGTACGATAAACTGAGTGGAAAAATGGTGCTCATCGCAGCGCGCCGACTCAACTCCCGTTCATAGTTTTTGTACAACAATTGATTACTTCAAAGTCATCGAAGCAGCGAGAGCACATAGTGCTTTTTGCACACAGTATATACCTCACGAATGTGATGCGTATAGGTGTGTGTTGGTTCTCAACGCTCGTACGCTGAAACTATTCATTTTACAACAAAAAAAAGATTACAACATAGATTACAAAGGGTGTCTCAAAATGACTTGACATTTTTATTTATTGATAAAACGTATTATTTATATGAAAAGTACGAATATTTTTTATTTTAATATAAGGTACAAATGTGGAGGTTATGTGTGAAACACAGTATCCGATAAATGGCATAAACGGCACGGATTTGGAAGACATATTTTTTCAACAAGATGGTGCAGCCTGCCACACTGCTGGCGAAACCATGCAGTTATCGCAGACGAAGTTTCATGGTCGTGTTATCTCGTGCCCCGGCGATGTGAACTGGCCACCAAGATCGTGCGATTTGACGCCATTGGACTTCTTTCTTTGGGGTTTTCTGAAGAGAAAAGTGTATGCCAATGATCCACAGACCATTCCGGAGCTCAAGGAAGCAATTGGACGCACCATTAATGAAATTAGTTCGCAATTATGCCAAAATGTTATCGAAAATTTCGTCAAAGAAGTGAACGTTGGCGAACAGGGACCATTTATCGGATATTGTGTTCCACACATAACCTCCATGTTTGTACCTTATATTTTTTAAAAATATTCGTACTTTTCAAATAATCAATACGTTTTATTAATAAATTTAAATGTCAGGTCATTTTGAGACACCTTATAGGAATTCTCCCCTAATTTAATTTATCACGTAACTATTTTCATCATAGAATTGGTCGGAACGGAAATATTGTCGAAAAACTGTTTTCGGGCGCCATTTTTGCAATATGACGGCGCGACGAGCAAAAGGACGAGGTGAAAAAGGAAGAATTCGAAAAGAGCACCTCAAAATCCGTAAAAATGCCAAATAGCAAAACTTCCGCAAAACTTTCCAGGTAAAGCTCATTTTAAGGCCTTAGGCCACAGTAATGGGTATAAAATCATGTGCGAATTTAACATTTTTTTTCGTATGAAAACGTGATTCACTCATAAAATTAATTACACATCTATTTAGTAAGAATATCAAGCTGTCAGAAAAAAAAAAAAAAATTCGATGTACAAAATGGCCGACTACTCGAAACTTCTCGAAACAGCTTTTTTCCAATTGGCGTGACAAATAACTTCAACAATTTTCACTCGATTTACTTCAAATTTAAAAGTTATGTTCCTAATTGCATTTCGCAGTTAAGTACGTACGGAATTTCTAATTAATCGAAAACTTTTCACTTTATGAGCAGTTTATGAGCAGTTATAACGAAATTTTTCACTGAAGATTCATTTCTTAAGTTCAAATACCTACAACTTTTGAATAAAACAATATTTTTTAAATTCCGTATGTGCTTTCCTAGGTATTCTAATGTAGATTGCCGAGAATTTTTGTTTTTCGTTCTAGGTAAAAAATTGTGGATGCCAAATGTCACGCCGCGGAGCGTCTAAAAAAAAATAACAAAAGAAAATATTAGTAGTCGGCCATTTTGTACATCGAAAAAACAAAAATATATTTTTTTCTAACAGCTCGATATTCATACTAAATAGATGTGTAATTAATTTTATGAGTGAATCACTTTTTCATACGAAAAAAAAATTGCCAAAATCGCACGTGATTTTATACCCGTTACTGTGGCCTAAGGCCTTAAGCACCAAATTACTGTACTATGGTTGCTGCCAGTGTCTGGACAAACACAAGGACCCTACGCGCCCGTTCGGTGCACGGAGTTTTTTTTTCGCGTAACCTCTTACCTCGAAGGTCTAACACCCCTGCGTGTTGATCAACTTTACTTCTGGATTTTCTCAAGTTCCCTGTCATACAAATCGTTCAAGTTTCCTATCTCTCTCTTTCGCTTCCTCTCTGTAACATTAGCAGGCCCGGAAAAAGCGTATTTAGCGGTCTTCCTCGGTTCGCGTCTGTTTTATTACAACTTGCTCGTGTATCACGAGAGTTCGAATTGCGAGGCTCGAGAATCGCTTTGGGAGATCAGGCGATGGGCGGAGTTTTACTCAAACGCATAAACAACACGTGACACATCACAATTATATATATATATATATATATATATATATATATATATCTGTGTGTGTGTGTGTGTTAATGCGAATCCTACATGTGCGCGGAGTATATGCACGCATGAAAATTTGTGTGCGTATCCATACATCAAGGAAGCCGGTACAGTCACGTACAAGAGTAAAACAATAATTGCGAATTATTTGCATATTCAATTAGTTCTTTACATCTTTACAATATTCCTGATAATCGTGCGGCAAAAAAGAACCAATTATTCGTCCGATCTTTCGAACTTCCTTGCACAATATGTATAAAGATAAATGTTTACCAATTCATCCAAATAACACCAGTTTATTGAAATTGTTTTAAAGTCAATATTTCTACGGATTTGTCGTTTCTGCATAGGTGGCCAATCACTAGGCCATTCCGCGCCACTCATGCGTATTCATTCGGTGGCGAAAGGATGAAGCACGAATTATTCGAGACTCGAAATCATGGAGTGTATGCGCTTTTGTTTGCTCGCTGTTGGTATGTATTCGCATGTGGAAGAACAGGCGACCTTGTATTCCGTTTGCATATGTTCCGAAGTGCGATGCATCAGCTAACCAGGCACAGCTGCAGTTGCAACAACGACCAACTTCTATTATACTAAAATTTAATATACATACATACATACATTTATATATATAGCCAGAGAAAGCGAGAGAGGGAGAAAGAATTAACACGAGAAGTGCACGTTTGAAGAACGTGCTTCTTCTCGTCTCTGTGCCCATTTAAATATTCATTGTCAGCTTCTTCTGCTGCATTCATGATTTTATAGAGTTTGAATTTGCCCACAGAAGTATTTATGCAAGGTTGACAAAGTGTTTTGACTGATGTACTGTTTTTAACGATTTTCGCCCGCAGTAATATAAAACATGCGGTATATCAATTGTTTATACTTTCCATCCCAATGGCTTGAGTATTTGCGTGATTTTACGATATGACCGACGTTACTTTAATCCCGGGTTTTAATTTGTCAATAATGACTAATCCACTAAAATCTGGCAAGAGGTGATAAATGTTTTTCATGCTCGAGCTACAGTTATTAATAACGAGTGACGGGTGATGCAGCCTGAGCCAAGGGAAGATTTATTAACATTGCATAAAATCTCTTCTCGCGTCGATCACAATAGTTTGTACGTTAAATCGTAGTGAGGGAAAGAGAGTGAACATATAGGTGTGCGTTCGAAGCTTTTCGAGTATCCTCCCGGTCCCTCTAGTTTTTCTATTACCAGAGCTAATCTGGCAAACAAGAACGGAGCACTAACTCGGGTGACTTCCGGAATACAAATGGGAGACTTTCTGTCGGTGGTCACCTCGATTTAGTCGGGAGATCACGTATAGTCGAGGAAGCCTCTTTGCTCCGAATATTTGTTTATGGCGTTTTGCACTTTCATAAAGTTTGTCGTGAAAAATAAAAATGGAGTGCACCAAAAGAAATAGGTTCAAATCGAGTACAATTTTTTCTGAATTCATTCTTGCTAGGCTTTCTTTCATATCCAATTAAAGTAGGCAGTATATTTACATCAACAAATGTTTCACTTGACTGCAGGTGACTCTAAGATAACTCGTTTCTTTGACGCTCATAAAATATTGTTCAAGTTGAATAGACTTTTCTATTCGCCGCAGTAAAATGATATATTCAATTTGAACCAATATTTCATTACGTAGTAAAAACATACTGCCTCTAATAGATATATGCACGTTTGGTTATAATATTATTTTATCCAAGCCCGATAACCGTATTTATTCCACCGACTTTTTTTAAATTTTCGTCCACAAAATTGCAAATCCATTATTTATTGAAAATAATGGAGATTGGTTTTTGGAGTTTATTCGTAGTTCGATCACTGCACAAGACGATGTTCTCGCCCAGAACGTGGCAGCGCCCTCGCGTGCCGCAAAGTATTTAGCATACTAATTCCAATGTAATGAATTATTCAGTAGATGCATAAATATTTAATCAAAACAATTGTTTGGCTTGAATAAATGATTTATTCGAGGCTAACGTTTAATAGAAAATTTATTGGAAATGGCAATGCTTCAAATGTAATAATTCCTTTGAGTGCAATCAATATTTTGATAGAAGTTAATAACAATGTAGTTGTTAATCAATTCGCTTCAATCAAAAAGATCTCGAATGCGTTGAATAGATTCAAACAAATAATTTCTCTCCGTGTATATTTGTTTACGTAAGAACGGTTTGTTACTATTTATCGGTCAGGTGGCGCCTCCTTTCAGCGAATATTTAAGGGGTTACATCTAGCTCGTGGCCGGAAAAAAAGAGTTTTCCTAATTTTTTTCTAGGAAAATGTGTGCAGGTCTTCAAACGTTTTCTTCACATGGAAGAATATAGTTTTAAGTTTTTTTTCACATTTGCGTATTGAAAAATATTTATAAATTTCGATAGATACAATGGTTTGTACAGACCGCTGCGCTGTTTAAAAAACATTCTTCACGGTGACCACTGCTGCTCGGAAATAAATCATCCGAAATAAAAAAACCAAACGCATTTGGTTTTTGCGTGAAATTATCTAGTGCTTGGACGAAAGATTTAATAGACTATTGATTTTTGAAAAACCGGCCGCAGTCCAAAGGGGACGTATCGATGTGCGGTGATAAAATAAACTATGCATCGCATAAAAAAAATCCTTCGTTCAAGCACTGCTTTGTAAAATGTAAAAGAGGCTCGTAAAATTTGAAGTTAATCGGTGCAGCGATTTTTGAGATATCGTGGTCATCGATTTTGGAAAAGTCATTTTGAGAAAAACGCTCTTAAAGTTCGTCGGTTGCCTGAACCTACCTATGAAAGCCCTAACTCCCTCGATTTTGAACGGATTCACTTAGAATTTTCCAGATATTATTTTCGAAATATTCTATCTTGAGAATCCGCGGAAAATCAAACAACGATATTTAAAAAACATGTCAACAAGCTACAAGCCCTTAAGAAGGAATCGTAACTTTCGTTGCAAATGTGGCAACGATATTTGTGGCTTGTCGATACGTCATCCAGAAAAGCGCGTTTTGCCTCTCTTCATCCCTTTATTCCCGACGACTTTTCAAAGGAGACCCTTCAATTGGCGGTGATGGTCTCTCTCTCTCTGCCTTGATACTCAGACAAATTTCCGGTACATCGGCTAGGTCGACTCACAGGTATATATACTCCATAATCTAACACAGCCATATAACTTGGTCGCGTCAGTCTCTCATCTTCGTTCGGCCTCCTTATCGGACCTTATCCCTTACCTGAGAGTACGCGAACATCGTCTAGACGTTTATTATGGCGTCGCAAGGGGTTTTCAAGCGCGTTGCACTTATATAGCAGGAGCGTCTGGCGCTTCGACCGCGGTAATAACGGTAAAACTGTAAATCGAATGGATCAGAAAGAAAGTTGTGTGTGTGTGTGTGTGTGTGTGTGTGTGTGTGTGTGTGTGTGTGTGTGTGTTTGGGTCGGTTCGCTGCTTTTAGGCGATAACGAAGTGTTTCCAGAGGAAAAAGCCAAGGCAGGCCAAGAGCGCATCAGGCTTCTCGTATACGATCGTAAAAGAGCGTTCTTTCGCCATCATCCTAGCCCGTAGGAGCATATATGAAAGTGGCGTATTTCTGTATGCAAGACGAAGGATCGGACGAAAAGAGGGGAAAGAAAAATAGAACAAGGAGAATGTCGGTGCGGATAAGATTTCACGGGCTGTATATCGTTTTATTGATTTATTGATGCACATATCGACTACTGGGCTACAAAAGACATAACTCGAACGATTCTCAATGCAACGAGATCTGGGTTATGTCCTTTGATTTATCAACAACTTTCGCGTATGCTGCAATTAAAATTCGCGTGGCAAGGAGGGAAGAATATCGATCTTTTTTCTATGACACTTGGAGGATTTTTTTTATCAATCCTTTATATATATATATACTCCCAAAAGCGTGATCGAGTCAGCCAACTGAAACAAGGTTTCTGAATGTGTTTTTCAAGGTGTTTTTCAAGAATAATTATGTACGCGAGAACGGTAAGGTCGTAGATTTTGCTATGTTATTTCCAAAGAGTTTGAAACTATACAAATACCATGAGGCGTAAACGATTTTATTTTATTATCAGCACATAATTGGACAAGAGAAAACCAACCGAATGTTTTCCCCTCCACGGTGAGTTTTTCCGAAGTGGTGACCTAATTACATTGCTTTTACGTACCCGAAAACGGTAGATTTCCTTATTTTACCAACACCCACAGGCCCGTTTTTGGTAAATTATTTAAATAAATTTCAAAAATGTACAGAAACCTCTCGCTACTTCAAATGATTATGGCAACGATCATCGATACTATGTATGTAGTTTGTATTCGTTTCTCTTTGCCTATTCGTGATCCATAATTTGAACCAACATTCAACCCTTCATAACTCAATAACGTATTAGGACGTTGAATAAGTTCTCGCTGTTTTCCAACCGATGGTGTTACAAGAACTGCGTGCGTGTAGCTGAAGATGGTAATGCATCGATAAAGAAGTACTCTGAGGAGTTATGTGAGTTTGAAAATTTTAAAAATTCATGTTTAAAAAATGTTGTTATCTAATAGTACAATACGTCTAGAATATTCTCCCAAAGTTTTAAGTTATTCGGAGTAAAAGTCTAGGAGAGAGAGCTTTCGAGAATTCCTCCGGTTGGAAAAGAGCAGCCGGAAGCGATGCAGGTATTTCGCATTTTCCTCAAAACACTATTTTTGAAGTCGGTGGACACGATTTCTCAAAAACTAATGCACCGATCTTATTGAAATTTTGCACACTTGTTTAAAATAGCGCTGACTCGTGATTGAACGAAGATTTTTCTTTTCGATTACAACTAATTTTGCAAGGCTATACGTAGTATAAATTGCACCAAAAATTTAACTATTTTGCATTCAACTCTGCCAAAAATTCAAATGTCAATTTTTTTTTTAATTCTTCGTTCAATCACGGGATATACTTATCTACTGACAGAAAAAAAATTGGTTTTTTAATTTCAGATAAAGCTATCATAAGTTATCCTGACCACTACGAGGACACTTTTTTAGGAGTCTCCGGAAACCAGGTCCCACCGGCTAAGTTTTCCAAATTTTTGGATAAATTTTTTTATAATATTTCTAAAATGTTGCTCTTTTATGTGCTCAACATTTTGAATAAAATAATTTATATATTTTTTTTTTTGAATGGAGAAAATATACTTTTTTTGCCTTCGAAACCCACGTAACCCCTTAAACACGCCTGAAATTCAGTGTATGCCATTTCCGTAAACATGTCGAAATTTCGTGACAAAAAGAGCATTTGCGAGGAATTTTACTGCACTACTTTATTTTAAAAATCTGCAGCTGAAGCACACAGGATTATTGTTGAGACTTACGGTAACCATGCTCTGTCGGGAACAACATGCAGATATTGGTTTGGACGCTTCAAAAATATTTATTTTGATAGGTGCGCTAGTCAGACGCTAGCAGCCCTTACAGAATCATTAGGAATTTTTTACACGATAGTTCCGAAACGTTTGAAAGCATTAGGAATGACTTTTTTTCATTGAAGCATCATTTTTCACGAAAAAAACAGCAAGAAATTATTCAACGTCCCAATGAAAATTTAAAAAATTGTCGATTTTATGGTAGGTTTCGATAAATTAAAAAACACGTATTATTTCGTTTTTGAGAATGTAATCACGAGACTAGTTATAAAACAGGGAAGGGAGTGTGGCAAGCACATTACATAGTGTCATAACATTCCTTTATGATCTATAGAATGCTTTGAAGCAGCTGTTTTGCTTATTGTAGCACAAAGCCACGCCACGTTTTCCACACACCGTTTGTCGTTTTTATATTTTTTATGATTTTCGCAAACTTTACGCACACTCGATTTTTGCAATCTCGCAATAAGTGAACTTCGAACACATTTGTATTCAACTAACGCCATCTAGTTTGCATGAATTATACTAAAAACCATAGAACGATTCGTAGCCGGCGTGTGACATTGATTCAAAAAAGCATTAAATGTCAATGGAGGATTTCGGGAGGACGTAGGTGGTTTGTTACAGAACTGTCACATCATGATATAAAATTCTTTTAACGCCTTAGGCCATTCTAGAGGCCAAAAAATAGGCTTTTTGGGGATTTTTTTTCAGATAAACTATAAGATAAATCGAAAACTATGAAATAAATTTTTGGATAGTGAAAAATTTGCCTAAAAAATCGTCAGTTAATCGTTAATAACAAATTAACTATGCAATGTAAAACAAATCCTACGTACTTCCATAGACAATTTATTTTTCAAGATATATTCAACATTTCAAGTAAATCGGTTGAAAATTGTCTGAGTTATGTTTCCGGCCAACTTAAAAAATTCAGTTTTGAGATAAACGCTGCACAGCCATTTTGAAATTAATCGCTTTAAAAAAATTATTGCATACAGACACTCATATGTATGATAAACACCCTTTTTGTAATCTCGATTTATTTTGTAGTTTTTCTGAAAAAAAAATCCCGAAAAAGCCTATTTTTCGGCCTCCGGAGTGGCCTAACTCCTTAAAGTGATTTTTAAATTTGTTCCGGCGTTAAAAAAAAAAGTTTTTTGAGTTTATACAGAAATTGAATTTTTTAACGCCGGTTTGATGCTCGTAACATTGTCCTCATAAATAGCTCTATGAGAAACAGATATAATTTATAACAAAAAATATTCAATACAAAAAACGTACGTTGTGTACAAGCGGATACCATATTCCGGCTAGAACGTTTTGCAATAGTAGAGTACAATGAGATTTGTGATCACGTTAAGCCATTTGTCATTGGCTGCAGAGGGCCGTAATTTTGCGTTTTCTCTATTATCTTATCACTTTCTTTTTTCGTAAGCCATTGGAGATTTGCGTGACTCGCGTATAATAATTATGTGTTTGCGTATATGTATTGACAATCGGCTCTCGATAAATGTGCATAGAAATATATCGAAAGGACTTAGGCGATATAAATCAGCACAGAGTAACCACCAATAAAAATTTCAGTCATCCCCAAAATATACGTAATTCTTTCTTCATTCCCATAGGAAACTTTTCGGAGTACAATGCCACGTTTTTGATAGCAGACTTTTCGGTCTGCACAAAGCAGCTGGAACTGCTCATATTTAGCTCATTCCTCCCTGGGGATCCCTTTCCCTGTCTATCCTGTCGAAATAGTCTCTCTCTCGTATTTATGACACCTCAAGATTGCTATCGCAAAGCGTCTCCATACACATTATGTACACTCCGGTGGACGGTTGTACAGATCACGAAGTCGCGAGAGCGATATACGGTTGTACGGATAAAGCAAAGACTTTTACCGCTCCCTTCGAAAGTCACGCACAGCATAGACAGTATCCCTCGGAGGGAACCGACATATGAACGCGCAGACCCCTCTGCCTTCTCGCATAAAAGTTCGTAAATGCACCATAAATGTCGTCGTCCCGGGCTAACGATAAAGATCCGAGTGCAGACGATACGATATATATATATATATATATGAGAAAATCCACAAACCGGGGAAAATGTCATGCTTCTCATTGCCGAAGGGTGTCGGTTATTTGCAGCGCGTGCGCTTCTTCCGGATTAGGGAGCGGAAACAATTGCGCCGGACGTAAAAAATGAACGTGGTCAAGGAGTTCCCAATGTAAAAAGTTATTGGCAAGAACAAAATGGTTTATTCGCGATGACAATGAGAACTTACTTTCCGCGACCGAAATATCTTCGTATAACATATCAACGTTCGTTCGGAACGGAACATATATTGAAGCAAATAAAAATTTACGTCGATTAAATTCCCCAACTTAGCATTCAACTCGTGGAAAATTGCCCGAATTGAATTAAGTGCACGACCTTTATTCGAATTGAGAAGGAAAAGAGCTTATCTTTCTAATTTCTTTCCGTCCACTCACGCGGGTACTAAATCAATTTTCGTAATTGCCACTTTCCAATTCACCAGTGATGACGAGTCGCTTAGAGAGAGAAAATGGTCGAACGAGCAGACGAGTAGTCGTTTATTAATTCAAGCCTTCTCCCGGGTTTAAGAGATAAGATGAGAGAAAAAAGAAAGACGTGCGAGAGAGAAAGAGAGAGAGCGAGAGAGAGAGAGAGAGAGAGTGCATCGGACGGACAAAGTAGCACGCTCGTTTATTACCAAGTGCGCCTTCAAAGCGTTACATACGTGTGTGGACACACCAATGAAAGGCTTAACAAGTATGAGTTGACGAATAAACTTAAGCCACAGCCTGTGCTTCGCAAGCGTCGTTGTCGCGGTGCAGAGGCCAAATTGAAATATTTTCCATTTCGTATCAGCGGTTCAAACATTGAATTGGCATTGGGGTTCCATGTCCAATGGAGGAACGTTAAATTTAAACGATCCTCAATTCGAGAGAGAAAAAGTGCGTTCCCGGCTAGGACGAACATAAATGATGGTTCAGATGGATAGGGAAAGAGACAGGGATAAAGGTCCGTAAGTAAAGTGCTTCGAAGCGGAAAAACCATGGACGGGAGCGAGGCGAGATAAATATATGCGAACAGTGCAGTCCCCTTCCGCCGTTTCAAGAGTTACTTCTTCCAAGGTAAATACCTTGTGGCCGTCTTGTAAGTACTGCAGGCAGCTAGCGTGAGTGCCGTAAATGTGTGTTACCAAGTGTACTCCCCCTTCGTATTCCACATACAGGGAACTAAAGACCCAGGAAGAGAGAGTACGGGAAAATGGGACTGGCCAGTTCGAGCTGTCGAAAAAATCCACCACAATATACACCGATATATATTTTTTGAGCTTCTTCATTGTGCAAGGTTCGAACTGGAGTAAGACATTATTGGAAACAGCTTGAGCTCTGGTCGTACACACTATACAGATCGGCCGTTCATGCGATCTCGATAGATCGCGAGGCTGGAGTACAAAGAGGGAGCGAAGAATGCACGAACCCTCCTCCACGGTCCATTTATACTATTTACGTACAATAAGAACGACCCAAAATCTTCACCAAAATATACATCGCTCACGGCGTCGTCGCGAGCCCAAAGAAAATCCTACCTGCTCGGAGAAAAATAGAAGAGAGAATAACAATAGCGCGTGTAAAATTGAAAAGGCGTGTATGGCGACAAACGGAACTAATATCCCCGCAACGGTGACCCAGTACGACGTCGTTTGCCAAAGTCCCTGTAACAGAAGAATAAAAAAGCGGGGAAAAAAGGACGAAGCCCGGTCGTCGCGTTGTCAAGAAACTTGGGCCATGTGTCTTCGCTTCTCGCCGATCAGTGCGACCTCTGCCCTGTCACTGAATCGCTGATAGGTCCGGTGGGACGCTCACGCGCTCTTCCGTGACCTCAAGGCCCTTCCACGAGGAGGAGGCCGATCGACGAGTGGGAGGACAGGAGAAAGGGCGCGTAAAGTGAGAAATGAAGGGCAAAGAAGGCGGTAGGGATAAACGTAACAGAGCGAGAAAGGCGACGAGAGGAGGGAGAGAGCGAGAGAAAGGCCTGCTCGTCTTCAAAGGACCAGAGAGATGACTACGTGACCAAGGGTTCGCCTCTTCCTCCTCTACACTTGCCCCTCTATCCCTTTCAGTCGCTCTCGTGAAAGTCACGTGGCCTTGTTGAAGCTGCGAGCGAGAAGGCCAACTCGGAAAAAACCACAGCCTCGCTTTCTATACATAATGTATGATGGATATATACAGAAGTTTGTTTGATCGTGTATCTTCCCCTGATTCAAATCGGACTATTTTCTACAACTCTTTAGCTATACTCATTCTCCTCCCTTGCCTTCTTTCGTATTCACGCAAACAAGAGATTCGATAGTAATCCTACATCGGGCAAAATTATTTATTCGAATCAAATTGATTTCTATTCGAATCTCAGCCTACGAGGATATTTTTTGATATCCGATAAAATGTTGTATTTACTGAAATACTAAATGTTCAAATTAAGTGCGACAGACTGTAAAAAAAGGGTATTTTTTATTCGAATAAAATTTTATTCAAGTTGAATAGATTTTGATATTCATTGCAATGATTTCATAAAGATATTTTTTTTTTCGATCTGATCAACCATTGATTAAATGAATAAGTACTCTGTTAAATATTTACTTAGCATTTTTTCGGATTTGATGCTCAATGAATACAGTTCAATTGAAACGACAGGTATGCTTTAAGGGGTCAGGCTACTGTGGGGACCCGAACTCAGGGTTATGAAAAAAGATAATTTAGAAGGAATAAGTAAGATGATTGAAAGACCGTTTGAACATTTATTTTGTGTGTACATTAAGAATGTTGTGTACCAAATTTCACAAAAAACATTAATCGTTGAAGAAGTCATAAACGATCGCGTGAAGGTTCTTTGAACGTGAGGGGTGTACTTGATTTTCACTCTCCATGGTGTACTTGATTTTTGTCACCCGGTCGATTTGGAAAAAAAAACGAGTTTCTTCTCGAAATAGATAATAACGGCGAATACTTGACCGAACTTTTTTTGTTATCAGGTTTCAGTCATGAAATTTACTTATTCATTTTCTCGATTTTCGAGTAACAATGACATTATTGTTAATAACTAATGAAAAAAGAATGTTAAGAAGAAAGACGTCGGTCAAGACTACACCACTATTACACTGAATAAGTGTACCAAATTTCAAGTCAATCCGTCTATTAGATGTCGGGAAGTCGTGTACACCGTTTTGAAAAACGTAGTTTCAAGAACAACGCGTTTAAAGTTTTACTAGCAATAATATCGCTGTAATCATAACTTCACCTTCAATCTGCGATTCTTGCACCATATGTTGGACCTTGCTTTTGAATTTAACTTGCCTCACGCGACCAATAAGGGATCGTCATTTTGACGGTAGCTTTACCTCTTAAGGGGTTACCCCCACTCGCGATTTTGAAAAAATCGATTTTTTAATTGCATTTTTTTGAAGTATAAGTATCTGAGAATATGTCCTGAAAATTTCAAGTCGATCCGAACAAAATAGACTGAGATTTGAGCGTTGAAAGAGAAGAATCCGCGTTGAAAGAGCGTTGAAAGAGAAACTTTAAACGCGTTTTTCTCAAAATGGCATTTCTGAAGTCGGTGACCAAGATTACTCGAACACTAATGAACCGATCTTCTTGAAATTTTGCAGGCTCATTTAATACATAAAAATGTAGTGTTTAATCGTCCGTTTTTTTTTTCGAAAAAAATGGCCGTTTTATAGCCAAAAAACGGCCGTTTTTTTCGTTAAAATCGAAATTAACTTTGACTGTCCGCCATTTTGTGAAAAATGAATATTTTTTAAAATCCTTCGATTAAAGACTAGTTTATACTTATATTTGACTAAATCCATCCGCATTTTTTTTTCAGATGATCCACTTCGCCGCAATGTTGGTCACCGCAAACCGTGTATACAAAAACATTATTTCATTGACGGCCATTTGCCACTAAACAATGTAGTATTTTCAATAAAAAAATTACTGAAAGTTCTTTAAAATGTGTTCTTTAAGATGGTATATTGATCGATTAAAAAAGTTTTGTAGTTTTCTTTTAAAAAATTCATGAAAAAGGCCTTTTTTGCGCTACAAGTGGGGGTAACGTCTTAAAGATAACTGTTTGTGTAAATCCGATGTATATTTTGGTACAACTGAATATAAATATAGCTGATGCAAAACTATATCAACTAAACTGCATTTTTCATTGAGGCAAACCAATTTCTTTTGACCTCATCGAAATTTTCTTAGCGGTAAGGTGTTAAAGCGCACAAAAAGAGGAATCTTTTTGCGTTTTCTTTCTGTAGTCTCGTTATCACAAAACATTCAAAACTTCAACTGATTACAACTGCAACTTTGCAATACCAACATTTTCCTATCGAGACGTTCATCGAGTCTTCCCTAAAAAAACAACAGCTCTGCCGAATAAATAACGAATAAAACGATACAGTTGTTTTTTCAAAATTAATCTACCGTTTCAATAGGCAGAAATTTTGTTCGAAGACATGCATTACAGAGAAAGCTGGAACAAAAGAGTTGCAAAGGGAGTGAAGGAAGAGAGGAACGGAGATGGTGAAGAGCAGAGGCCCTCTTGGCCCATACTCTCTCTCTTTTCTTTTTTCATTTCCTGCTCGGGCTTCTGTAAAATTCCACTTGCCTCTGACAGTGTGCTTGTAGTCATAGGCGCGGGTAAAAGGGAGGAACCACAGGACGCGTCTTCGTGTACCATAAGATCCTCGAGGCTGGTGAGCAAAGAAGAGGGCGCGGAAAGAAAAGAACTCGAAGGCTGAAAATGCAGAGAGAGAGAGAGAGAGAGAGAGAGAGAGAGAGAGAGAGAGAGAGAGAGAGAGAGAGAGAGAGAGAGCGAGGCAAAGAGAGAGCTAAAGATAAAAAGATGAAAAATGTCTCTCTGCAAGGCACATCATTGAACAAACGAGTTTCCTCTTTCTTATTCTTCTTATTTCTCAATCTTTTCCCGACACTTTTTCGCCTCTCACCTTCCCCCACATACACAAATACATGCTCAACTCGCCCATTCGAAGAGTGCATTATCGAAAGTTATAAAAATAACTAAAATGGCCGCTTCAAATTTATACCCAGATATACGTGTGTAAATTATATATACGGGTCTGTATACGTTTATGAACGCATCTTTAGTATTCTGCCAACTTCTCCATGTGCATATACACCGTGTACATAGATTTACCAGCACATACGGATATATATGCGCGTGAGTCCATATACACGAATACATACATGCGTGTACGTTTACGAGCAAATAATCACCCGTCCACGTGCGGTTCGATGCGAGAGAATATTGCGTTAACGCGGACGACGTCCGCCCACGCAGAACAGATAGCGCAAAGATATACGTGAGGACACGTGTATACGTGAGTGGAATTATGTACGTATTTTTATAGGAGGACAGAGAGGGAGAGAGAGAAGAAGAAAAAAACGTCCGGCGCACACATGGCACAAGTCACTTGACTCGAACCTCTACGTCGTGTTTCTACTTCTGATGCTTGACGGCGCGATCACTTCGCGAAGCAATTTAACGCTCATAAGAGGCCTTTCAGAACAAATGAAACGCAGATGTCGAGACATACAATCGGTTTTCAAATCGCGCGGAAGTCGCACCCCTTGCGACATGCCGACATTTTTTTGAAATTCATTTTAGCACTGGAGGCAAATGGACGCACTGAGTGAACAGTTGTGGTAAGGGATAGCATAGTAAAACTAGGTATAGTCTGTTAGCTGGGCAATCATAATAGGATTGACATAGCTACATGATTTTCCTGTCGATAGATAAAATATATGTATGGGAAAAGGATATTCTGAACCCGTGATGTCCATGTAATGTTAGCTGTCAGCGCATTTTAGCTGTCAGGCTGTTTTGAGGGGGTTACAATTTTTCAAATGGAATCGTTGAGTTAGGATCAGGTCGCCTTCGTACGACTGTGCTTACCATCTATCTCAACAAGATTCGGAAGATGTTAGCGTTTACATGATGTTGAGTACGGGGACAATAGGCTAGTATGAGGACGTCCGGGGAAGTTTATATAGCATGGTCGTTTGTCATGAATACCATGAACTGGTCAGTAACAATATGGCTGACACAACTTTATAATAACTGCTCTGTCTGTAAACTATACATCATATTACTATATTATATTTTACTGCCGTATTTGTTGTAAATACCGTTGCAATAAAATTCCACTAACTGTCAATAGACTATTTATTTAAAAAATTACAAGACCAAATAGCCAGTGCGTGAAATTTGGAAAGTATAATCGACCGCAAACTTGATGAAACTGTTTTAACAACCGTCTCTCGCGAGGAAAAAAACCGGTCATTATTGACGTCGCCAACATTTTTTCTGGGAAGGGGAGCTGGGCTAGGAGACGAGTGGGCCTAACAAAAAAGTAGTTTTGTTCACAATCATGTTTTTTAAACCATTTACATAATACTTGATAATAACGTAACACACATAAAAGATGAAGCTTCAATCACACGTTCATGGTAACATTAATATCAAACTTTTGGAATAGCTTAAAAAATAATCAACTGATTTTTCATCATTCTTGAATCCCGTTACCAGTCTTTAAACTTTACTTTCAGTAGATACTCAATTAAATAAGTCTTAGTTTTCTATTTTTTCTGCAAATCGGCCCATACTTTTCTAGTTGGAATTTTTATTTTAGCAATGTCATTCGCAATGTTTATCAGTGACATATGAGAAAATTGTTTCTGAAGCATTGTGCTTTTAAGCCACATTAATATAAAACTTTTGTGCTTCTAAGCCACATTAAGCCACATTAACTTCTAAGCCACATTAATATCAAACTTTTGGAATACCTTTAAAAATAATCAACCAATTTTTCATCATTCTTGAATCCAGTTACCAGTCTTCAAACTTTACTTTCAGTAGATACTCAATTAAATAAATCTTAGTTTTCTATTTTTTCTGCAAATCGGCCCAACACTTTTCTAGTTGGAATTTTTATTTTAGCAATGTCATTCGCAATGTTCATCAGTGACATATGAGAAAATTGTTTCTGAAGCATTGTGCTTCTAAGCCACGTTTTTATCCGCCCGGTGGCAGAAAAACTTCTCTCACAGCCGTTGGAGCTCACTGGGAGTGCTATTGCTGCTTGGAAAAGTTTATATAAGTTAGGGGAATACTCCTTTTCAATATGCTTACTTGAATTTCTAGCATTTATTGCGTTTTTAAATGAAAGTATGTTTTCATGACCATTGTTTTAGCTTCCAAGGCTGACAGCTTCTGAGGCTACCGATTATTAAGATTAAGGCGTTACCCCCACTTGTAGCGCAAAAAAGGCCCTTTTCATGAATTTTTTTAAAGAAAACTGCAAAAAAATTTTAATCGATCAATATACCATCTTAAAGAACACATCTTGAAGAACTTTCACTAATTTTTTTATTGAAAAATATTACATTGTTCAGTGGCAAATGGCCGTCAATGAAGTAATGTTTTTATATACACGGTTTGCGGTGACCAACATTGCGGCGAAGTTGATCATCTGAAAAAAAAATGCGGATGGATTTAGTCAAATATAAGTATAAACTAGTCTTTAATCGAAGGATTTTAAAAAATATTCATTTTTCACAAAATGGCGGACAGTCAAAGTTAATGGTTCGATTTTAACGAAAAAAACGGCCGTTTTTTTTGCTATAAAACGGCCATTTTTTTTCGAAAAAAAAATCGAAAGATTAAAGACTACATTTTTATGTATTAAATAAGCCTGCAAAATTTCAAGGAGATCGGTTCATTAGTGTTCGAGTAATCTTGGTCACCGACTTCAGAAATGCCATTTTGAGAAAAACGCGTTAAAGTTTCTCTTTCAACGCTCTTTCAACGCGGATTCTTCTCTTTCAACGCTCATATCTCAGTCAATTTTGTTCGGATCGACTTGAAATTTTCAGGACATATTCTCAGATACTTATACTTAAAAAAAAATGCAATAAAAAAATCGATTCTTTCAAAATCGCAAGTGGGGGTAACTCCTTAAAAAATAGTTATTGATGAAGTCCTCCCCGTTCTTCATATCAAATGTAAAAAATGCGTCAACTGCATCAGCTGACGGTAGATTCTGAAATCGGTGTTTTCGATTTGCAATTATATTATCTACTATTCGGTAGCAAATGTTGATCTACCAATGTTCTTCGGGTTCTGTATCGGCCGGCAAACATAATGCATTGCCTTTGCCCACAGTCAATTTAATTGGCAAATTTATATATCCATTTAATTTACGTAATGAAATAGCTACTTTTTATACAAATTGTTTCTTGATGCTTTTTTGCGTGAAACTTGAATAAAATTAATCGATTATTTGAATTGAATTATTTCAGATCGATTTTTGCTGAGGGTTCACCGGGAATTTCGAGGAGGGGTGTGGCCCTGCCGCTTCTTGGCTTCGCCAATGCGGGTCAGCTTACGTGAAATGCCTCATATAAAATGCCACGTGCGCGTTTACATGTAATATATGCATGTGGAATATAAATAATACGAACCTGACGAAATACATTATTCCAATGCATCGAGACTGTAATGTAGCCCTCTCGTCTGCACAGCCTGTTGTTTACCTCCGCGTATATACTTGAAACGTATATAAACGCAAAATACGACTTATATCTCTTTTCCACATACGGAACATTAGAAAGATCGGAGAATTAATTTTTTTTCGTACTGGCAGCCTGCGTTACGCGTGGGTGCCAGTTACTTTTTTTCCTTCTCTTTTATCGTCATTCCTGTTGCGTCTATCTGCGATGTAACCCAGTTGATTGAGAGAAGGAAAAAAAAGCAACATATCGAACGCTCGTTCGACGTTGTTTTCTCGTCGTGAATTATAACTCCAATGTAATTTTATGGCCTTTCGGATCGAAGTCGATGAATCTTTTTATATCTGCCTTCGTGTCGTAAAAAAAGTTCTGGACTCTTTCGTACCGGCGCCACTCCAGGAATATCTATACCACAATTATTTTATTTTTGGTTTGTGGTTTTTTTGGCTAACGTTTCCTTCTACCAATGTTAAAATTTATGTTCTGGACCTGTTCACTTTTTTCCTCCAAGCGACACTGAATACGTTAATAGATTGAAAACGAGTATGCAAATTGAATTTGCTCGTTGGCTTCTTCTTCAATTTTGAAGATCGACGATCAAGCCTGTACGAGCAAAAGCTTCTTTCTCGTCGTTGCCTTCTCCCTGGAGTAAACTTTTTCGACCTGTGGAAAACGAACCTTGCGAATATTATACCCACTTTTTTCTCACATGCGCACGAAAATAATGAGAATATCTCCGTTATAAAATTTCGCCATCGTCATTAGATTGGATATTGGCAAAATAGGTCTAAAAAAAAACCTGCAGGTATTTTGAAAATCGGAAATGCGTCATTTCGTAATGGGTAAAATCGCAAGAGACTTGTAGATCAATGGAATCGTTGGTTTACCTACTCCGACGCTAATCTGAAATGTCATAAAATGCACGAAAGGGTACGGTCGGGAAGGAGGGAACGAAAACTCTCGTGCTTAGAAAGTCTATAAGTGCGCAATGATTTGCGAATCCCGGCTGGCACGAATGAGCTCACACATGCACACTGTCGCGAATCTTGGTGTTCTCTTTCCGGTGTACTCTGCTATTGTAGCGTAGGGCTCGCAACGTCGAGGTATAATATTATCGTAAGTTCATTCGCACACCCATATACATCCATATCCGTATATGGAATGGTAATTTCGCAGATATTCCACTTCGAAGACCGTTTTCATAGTAGTCTATTGTCCCCATACTCAACATTATGCAAACCCTGATGTCTTCAAATTCCCTTTGGATAAATGCAGGAATAGTTATATAAAGTTCGTCTCACGAACCATTCGGCTCAAATGTTAAGGACCGTCTTCAAAACAGCCAACGGTGCTAACAGCCAACTTTGGCCAAATAAACCGGCTTCAAAATATCTTTTCCCCATATTTACATATAGAAGTATTCTAGAGGGAACAAAAAAGCTATAGAACTGGTGCGTTCTATACCCCAGCAGCTTTTGCTCCACATAAATACAAGGATTAAAGCCGAGAGCTGAGCGCACGTGGGTTTAAGCTCTCTTATCGTAGTCAAATTTGCATTTGCCAACGACAACGAGAGAGGCTTTGCGGATCCCGTTTGCTCTCATCATCTCTTACTCTCTTTTCTCTCTCTCTCTCTCTCGCTCTCTCCTTCCTCTTGTCATTAGAGAAAGAGGACTCGAGCGTCGAGAGGAACGCGAAAATTTACCGCTTTTTCCCCACTTAATCGCCCAAATCCTCTGTATCTCTCGTCAGTCGAAGATTCCTACTCCCCATGTGCGAATGTCGGTATTCCGCCAGAGTTGCCAATACGGCCCAGAGTTGTGCAAGTTCTGGCGACCGACTCTCAGTTGGCGGTACTGCCCCAGTATTGGAAACCGATCGTATCAGCACCGTCCCAGTCTGGGTTACTGAGTCTTGGGTGAAGTACTGGCCCAGTAATGGTAAACTATTTTATCAGTAGGGTGCCAGTCCTGGTTACCACGTATGGTTGAGTCTCGGCTGGAGGTACTACGCCAGTACTGACAACTGAACGTATCAGTGCCATGCCCGTCTTAGCTACCCAGTCTTGGGTGTAGTACTGCCCCAGTATTGGTAAACAATTTTATCAGTGCGGCGCCAGTCTTGGTAACCAAGGTTGGTTCAGTCTCGGCTGAAGGTACTGCGCTAGCATTGGCAACAGTACCACGCCAGTCTTAGTTACCGAGTCTTGGGTTAAGTACTTCCCCAGTATTGGTAAACAATTTTATTAGTTCAGTGCCAGTCTTGGTAACCAAGGTTGGTTCAGTCTCGGCTGGAGGTACTGCGCTAGCATTGGCAACAGTACCATGCCAGTCTTGGTTACCGAGTCTTGGGTTAAGCACTGCCCCAGTATTGGTAAACAATTTTATTAGTTCGGTGCCAGTCTTGGTAACCAAGGTTGATTCAGTCTCGGCTGGAGGTACTGCGCTAGCATTGGCAACAGTACCACGCCAGTCTTGGTTACCGAGTCTTGGGTTAAGTACTGCCCCAGTATTGGTAAACAATTTTATTAGTTCGGTGCCAGTCTTGGTAACCAAGGTTGGTTGAGTCTCGGCTGAAGGTACTGCCCTAGCATTGGCAACAGTACCATGCCAGTCTTGGTAACCGAGGTTGGTTCAGTCTCGGCTGGAGGTACTGCGCTAGCATTGGCAACAGTACCATGCCAGTCTTGGTTACCGAGTCTTGGGTTAAGTACTTCCCCAGTATTGGTAAACAATTTTATTAGTTCAGTGCCAGTCTTAGTAACCAAGGTTGGTTCAGTCTCGGCTGGAAGTACTGCCCCAGCATTGGCAACAGTACCATGCCAGTGATGGTCACCGAGTCTTGGGTTAAATACTGTCCTAGTATTGATAAACAATTTTATTAGTACAGTGCCAGTCTTAGTAAGCAAGGTTGGTTGCGTCTCGGCTGGAAGTAGTCCCCCGGCATTGGCAACAGTACCATGCCAGTCTTAGTTACCGAGTCTTCGGTTAAGCACTGCCCCAGTATTAGTAAACAATGTTATTAGTACAGTGCCAGTCATGGTAACGAAGGTTGGGTGGGTCTTGGCTGGAAGTACTGCCCCAGCAGTGGCAACATTACCATTCCAGTCTTGGTTAACGAGTCTTCGGTTTAGTACTGCCTCGGTATTGGCAGACAATTTTATCAGTACGGTGCCAGTCCAAAAAATATGGATTGAATGAAAAATGTAAGTTTTGCTTCCTCATAGAGAAACTTTGTGACGATGAAAACATTTTTTTTCAGTTTTCAATATCAACGTGCTCAAAATGTCCCAAAACCTCGAAAAATCAAATTCACAAACAATGTCTGCATGCATGTGCGCCTGTGTGCGTATGCGCACGCATGTACGTTCTGGCACTGTAAAATTAAACCGTCTGTAACTCGAGAACGGTTTGGGTTGAAGGGCTCCTGTGTCGCTCAGATGTTAATCTGTACAATCTCTTTATTCCCTGCAAATTTTGTCGAGAGAACTAAAAAATTACAAATTTAACAGCATTTTTTAATTTAAAAGAAATGTCTGTGACCACGTTAATTTGCAAAAAATTTCAGAATTTTGTAAATTTTTTTTTTACAAATAGAGTATCATGAAATGACGGCTGGTATTGAATTTAGGGAATTTAGGGAATGAATTTTGGACACTTTCGAAATATGTCAAACTGCTCTAATTTTTGCATATATCAAGATACTGTGGTGATTTTTTTACACAAAGTATTGTAAAAGTAAAGTTGCTATAACATTTGGAGAGAATCCCGAACCATTACAGACTCCTCTGGACTCTTCTGTCTCCTTACGGATATCCATAAATTGGCTAAGTAGACGATGTAATTTTATTTCACTATTTCGCGTGTTCGTTCTGAACGTACGCCGCGACTCTGGCGGCTCTCGCGCCTTCTTGCGTCGAGGCAGACATTGTTATGCCTCGACACAATGCGTGTGTGTCAGTGGTCATTCGCTACGTCGGGCGCACACGGTTGAAGATTGTTTTCTTCCCGCATACTGTCCCTCCGCGGCAAGTATACACTTCGTGTGAGTATATGCACCTATATACCCACACGCTGATCCACGCTCAGCGTCAACAAAGAATTAGGATTTCTTTGGCAGCGTTGGGCATCAGTCTTTCTCGTGCCGTCTACGTGTGAACTTGTTTCAATCCCCAAGTGCTTTTCATCTATTCCCATTCGTTTTTATACAGTACACTTTTTCTATTATTATAAATTAATTTTTCTCGTCTTAACACGAATTCGAGTGCTCTAAGTGTGCTATAAAAATTCGAACGTTCTATAAGGTGAACCAGGTAAGATATACAAAGAATTTTTCTTTTACTTGTTTTTTCATTTTATTTTGTATTTTTTGTCTACTGCATGTTAAGGCATAATAAACAATTCATTTATTTTCTCTCCGTTCCTTACTTGCTGTGGGACTGCGCTATCTTTCTGTCTCTCTCTCTCTCTCTCTCTCTCTCTCTCTCTCTCTCTCTCTCTCTCTCTCTCTCTCTCTGTCTCTTATATTTTCTTTACTTATTCTATCATTTATTTTAAAGAATTTGTTCAATTTGATCAGGGAGTCTCGGAGGACAAGGGGAAAGAAAACGCTTTGGTAAATACAATGTTATTTACTTTGACCGAAATTATGTATGCTGATGTAAAATTACAGAAGAGTATCTTAATTCATACTAAATACTCTGGAAGTGGCTATATTTTTCAATTCTGTTTAGATGGAGGTGATGAGATCCTTGGTGGGTTCACCGACCGACGGAAAAGGTGTTATCCGCAATGTGATCGCTGGCCTGATATCAAAGGCGGTGCAGGAAAAATACTCGGCCACGGGGAAACCAGGCGCGAACGGTATAACGAAAAAATCCTTCAGTGCGACAATAACGTACAAACGTATGAATGGTAAATATTTTTCAAATTTTTACTAATATAATTTTTAGAACTGGGTGCAATGAAATAATTTTTTTTATTTCAGATATTTTTTAGATACGATCGGGAAAAAAAAACTACTGCGGTGGAAATATTTTCGGCAACCAGCCGATGTTTATCTGATGCCGGTGACCGGGAACACGCCGCAACTCTGGCCCAATATTGGCAGCCGGTACTAGTCACCAATACTATGCCAACGCTTGCCAAGCGGAGGACCGGTGTTATCATTTCGGAATTGGGCCAGTATTGTTTACACGATCTGACCCAATATTAGCATTCAGTATCCGGCCAGTACTGGCGTCAGTACTGAGCCAAGTTTCCAGTCTATACATGGCCATATACCAGCAAAGTCCTGATTTACTGTTTGTCTCAAGACTGGCTACAATATCTGGCCCAAAACTGGGCACTTATTCTGAGCCAATACCCGTAAACAGTGTCGGGCCGATTCACGCCGCCATAACTTGGACCGGTGTTAACAAACCAATTTTGTCTCAATAGTGATTCCGACTTGGGCAAGGCTTGGCCCTTGGGAGCCTGCCCGTATTAGCAGCCCTGGCATCAGTACTGAGCCAAGACTAAGCCAAGTCCTCAGTCTATACACGGGCATGTACCGGCAAAGTACTGATTTAGGGTTTGTCTCAAGACTGGCAATGATATCTGGCCCAAAACTGGGCACTTATTCTGAGCCAATACCCGTAAACAGTGTCGGGCCGACTCACGCCGCCATAACTTGGACCGGTGTTAACAAACCAACGTTGTCTCAATACTCATTCCGACTTGGGCAAGGCTTGGCTCTCGTCCAAGTACCAGATGCCTGCCAGTATTGGCAGCTCTGGCACCAGTACAGTGCCAATACCAAGCCAGTTTGCAATACGTACATGGGTCCTTATTTTCTCGCTTCCCGCTAGATCATTAGGGTACATTATTCTTGTCGTATTTACCCTTATTCACCCTTGAAATTCGTGTTGCTTGAGAATAGAAGAGCGAGACTCGAAGACGAACGAGTTGAAATTTGAGAAATCTTGTCACACGCGTATAAATTGTTCACGTAGGTATACACTGAGGCAAAAGTTCATGCGATTTATAAAAAACAACCATGGTAAAAAAGTACATAGAAAAATTCTCTATAGCATATTGATACGCAATCATAATGTGGTTAACGCAACTATAAGCGGAAACTATACATAAACATGCAGTTTGGGCGACGTGTTTGGTTATCTATTATCCCCAAAATAATTATTAACTATTGTAAAAGGCTTGGCAATATAGATATGGTTAATTTAGTGCTATGACAAAATCGGCGCACAAATTGTAATGTTGTAGAAAGTACGTTAGGTTTTCAAACTTCTACTATTCTATTCAAGTTTGTACAATTCATGTGGTTAACATTAACGTTTTTCGAGTATAATTTGTTGGCAGACCTTATGAAAAGTGACTATTCGAAAAAATGTATGGTAATGTATACTTATAGAGAAGACGTAAATCATTTGCAGTTGGAGCAACCAGCTCAGTAGTTACACGAAGTACGCGTGTCTCACAAACAGTTACATAGCATGTTTGTTGCATTGCAAAAATAGGATATCAGCTTAACACTTCTTCTTGTAGTTCACCTTCGGTTCTTGTAGGACACATATTAATATGCATATAATTGATTCTATCATCTAATATGGTACAAATCACTATCATATGGTGCACAACTATTGCGATGCGCCAAAAATACATTCAAGCAGTGACTTATATTGTAAAAAAAGATCTGGCCACAATCTCACCTAAATCGGAGGTAACAGCTATTCGGAAGTGCAGGCGGAATTGTTTTTGTCTGCTGTCATATCTGCGATCAAGGTGCTACAAGCACTCGATAGCGTAGTGGCAGCGTGCGTAGCATTGGAAGAAAAATAGGCAGGTCGGTGTAGGCTCGATTCCATGTGTGGACGAAATATTTTCCTCGAAATGAATCGATACAGGAGGTCAGGGGACGACGGATTATAATACCAAATCATCAAGGTAGAAATTTTTGTTGCAAATTTTGTTTCACTTTGGATGTATGAAATATTCTATGCATTCGGTAGACGGGCATTGATGCCTCGAACCAATACTTGAATAACACACCAAATACGCATATAACAGGTCGTATCCTATAATATAGTACAAAACACTATAAACATCGTCGCAAATCATAGGCAACATTTTAACCAATGTATATTGATTAAAATGTTAGCTGTTACCAAAGTAGTTTTGGCCAAACGTATCACCCCCATGGAAATTTATATACGCAAAAATATACTGCAAATTTATTTTATTAATAATTGTAATATATGTGAAATGTATGCCATATATTGAAAATATATGTTGCATATATGTGCCAAATTCTAATTTTCGTAACGTTTTTATATACGAGATGTAAATGCGTATTATTACTGTATATCAATGTATCATATATCAATGATATATGTAGCATTTACCCTGCATATATATCACATATATTTAGCATATATATTACATACACACTGCGTACATACCACATATATACTGCATAAATGGTACATATATGCCACATATATACAGATAGATATGCGAGCATATCTGTATATAGTGTTTATATGTAATAGCGTACTTAAACTGTAAGTTAAGTTTTTTCAAGTTTAAGTTTTAAGTTTTATTAAGTTTAACTGTAATAGTGTTTATACACAGCATATATTTTTTGTCAGGAATATGTATCAAAAATGTATGCGTCATATATGACGCATACATTTTTGATATATTTTTCTGACAAAAAAATAGATTGAAAATATATCGAAAATATATGGGTCATATATGCGTCATATATTTGGTGCATATATACTGAATATATACGTATTATTCTATTTTTTGTCACTATATATGCGACCGCTATATATATATATATATATATATATATGTAGCATATATTTTCTGCATATATTGTACATACATAAATTTCCATGGGGTACCCTTCAGTACACCCTGTGTTTCCAGTACACCCTGTACATTTTCTATCCGGACAAAAAATCGAATATCTCGGCGAAAAAAATCTTAAACCAATTTACCAAACGGGGTTTCCAAGCGCACAAAGCCAGCTTCTTTGCTTTTTTATGTTTGCGATTTGTTTTGTACCCGGTACGTCATTTTGACAATGCCGATTGCTGGAGATTTTCGCACTTTGCAAAATTGCGTGCTGGACTATGAAAAATAGTAATCTCACCCGTTAGTGATGGAATATTTGAAAAAGATACTGTAAGCTTCAGGGGCCAGTCCACTTTGAAAATTTCAAAAAATCGAAAGCAAGCAAGACTTGAAGAAATCGACGGTGATGAGCAATCAGAAGAGATTTTGTACGGTGCAGGAATTGCCGATTGAGTTTTGGTAAGAGTTTTTCATAGTATAAACTTCAAACGCGTTTTCCTCGAAACAACGTTTTCAAAATCTAGCTCCATCGTATCGCTAAAACTAATAAACCGATTCTCTTGAAATTCGAACCACATATTGTAAACATGATTCGCAACAAGATGACCGTCGATGGTTTTAAAATTTTTATTTTTACTCTTCTTTTTTGCGAAAAAACGCGTTTTTTATTACCTTTTGTTTGTTACCTGTCATTTTTTTATTTTTCGATAAAATCATACATCCGAAGCCATTTTGTAGCTGGTGTCATACTGAATCTAATGGACTTTGATTTTTTTGTTTCAGACAAGCTGTTGCCGAGTTGTGATGGAGCTACCTAGCCCACCTATTTTTCAGGCGTTACGTTAAACTATAGTTTTTGTACTTAAAAATGAATAAAAATGAATTAAATTTTTTAAAATGTATTTCTAGACTTTATTTATCAAGCCCAACAACTTTTATATTCATACCTTTTATGAAACCCTCAAAAAAATCGCGAAAATAGCCTTTTCGTGGCTCCAGAGTGGACTGGGACCTTAAGTTTTTTTTTAATTTTGCGATTTTTTCGCAGTTATTTAGTTTTTTTTTTTTGAGAAAATGGCAAGCTTACGAAAAGCCGGCATCGGGCGGCGTAACTTGAAAACTATGAGGTTTGGAATATTTAGTATAGAGAGTAAGAGGTTGTATCTTGTTATTTTGGAGTCGATACTTTTTTTTTTTTAATTTCTTTATATCGCAACTTTTGGTTAATAGTTGACGATTTGTCTCATTAATTTATTGCCGTTGCTTTGAAACAAAGATGTTTTACTGTAAATATTAAGAGGAGAAAAGGTGCATACCGGCTTTGCCAAAAGTATTAGCCAACCCTATCAAATATTGGTATTTTAAAAAGTGCATAAAACTGTTACAATTTCTTTGAACTAAAGCTAAGACGGCATCATCAAATATAAATTGAAACAATAGAAAACTCCTTTTGTTGGATTGCAAAACATCTGGATCGTAAAACGCTAAGGAAGTGCGTTTTTTAAATTTCGACAAAATCTTTTACTAGTCTTCATTTGCTATCCTTGGAGTGGAGAAGGCCTTTTCTGCGATTTCATTAGTTCAGCGCGATTCCTTGTTTTTGAAAATGCTGAAAAGTAGCGACCTTTCGCGATTGATTTTTTACCCGTTTTTCGTATGAAAGTTCGCTAGTTTTCAGCATTTACTTTTCGGCATTTTCGAAAACAAGGAATCGCGCTGAACCAATAAAATCGCAGAAAAGGGCTTCTCCACTCAAAGAATAGCAAATGAAGAATCGTAAAAGTTTTTGTCGAAATTTAAAAAACGCACATGTTTAGCGTTTTACGATCCAGATGTTTTGCAATCCACCAAAACAGGTTTTCTATCGTTTGATGTTATACTTGATGATGCCTTCTTATCTTTAGATCAACGCAATTGCAATAGTTTTATGTACTTTTTAAAATATCAATATTTTATAGAGTTGCCTAATACTTTTGGCCAAGGCAGTATGTACCTTTTCTCCTCTTGATATTTTCATTATAACATCTTTGTTTCAAAGTAACGGCAATAAATGAATGGGAGACATCGTTGACTGTCAACCAAAAATAACGATACATAAAAATTTTGGAAAAAAATCAGTGACTCTAAAATACCAAAATACAAGTTTTTACTCCTTAGACTAAATATTGCAAACCTCATAGTTTTCAAGTTACGTCGCACGATGGCGGCTTTTCGGAAACCTGCCGTTTTTTTCAAGAAAAAACTAAAGAACTCTGCAAAAAAAATCGCGAAATTGAAAAAAAAACGAAACTAAAGCTAAGGGTATCCTTTTCAAAGATCTTATCACTAAATAGTGAGATTACTATTTTTCAAAGTCCAGTGAGCGATTATGCAAAGTGCGAAAATCGTGAAAAATCGGCATTTTCAAAATGACGTACCGGGTACAAAAAAAAGTAAAAATAAAAATAAAAAAAAAACAAAATGAAGCTGGCTTCGTCCGCTTCAAATACCCGCTTGGTAAATTGGTTTACGATTTTTTTCGCTGAGACATTCGATTTTTTGTCCGGATCGAAAATGTACAGGGTGCCTAATACTTTTGGCCGAGGCTGTATATTTTAGTCCTGTTCATTATTGGAATCTCGGGGGAGTACATTTTTGATAGTGTCAGGGAATATCCATTTTATGAAAACCTACTATATTAAATAGCATTGAAAAATAAACGTATGCTTGTAAGATATGCGATTGTGGTTCACGTATGTGCATATTTTATGCGACTGCTAAAATATCAATAAGCAGTAGGTACTATACTTTTGGCAGTAACTATGGCTGTAAAATATTATTATCCACTTAGGGAAATATGAAATATAGTTTAAATATGGTTGAAAGCACCATACATTTTTCTCAGTGTAACATTTAGTATACGCGGGTATTCGAATCTTGTTTTTCATACCCGAAGGATTAAATATTTGTTCATGATATATTTACATATTCTTTTCGCTCTATCGCATAGCGCACGTGTTTACTTGTTCGCAGCGAGCGTGCGGCGAAATATTTCTCCTGTGATAATAATAACGGGCGACATTAAATGCGCCGAATCATCGTGTGCGTTCGCATCTTGCAAATTCAAAAGTCTCGCGGTGGCCAATTAACACTCCGCCAAGAGTGTATCGTGGTCGAATAAAAACGAGAGACTCGTCTTACGCGAGCGATGGGACACGCGAGCGCATGGGAATTGTATTCGTCAAAGAAAGGACGTTGGGAAGGCGCGACAAGGAGAGCGCGACTGCACAAGAGTGACAAAACGTTAAAAAAAAAGGAGCGGCCAATTATCATTTATGCGTTTATCTCTCGTATATTTAACATCTCGTTTATCCACGGACTACTTTTTTTAAACATCATTAATATTATACTCCCGGGAAACAGATAAGACTCGAGAGACGTATATGTGCATACGTAATCGACAAGTGTCAAGTAACACGTGAGGCAAGAAACGCGTGGGCGCGCTCAAGTGTCAACGAAAAACTCGTGATACAAATTTGCGAGTCATTAGGACATTTTTGCGTTGTTGAGTAACCCGAGTGGAGGTATGATAGGGTAGCCCCGTGGAAATTCGGGGCTGTCAAAGACTCAACGTAGTTGCCTTAAGGGTGAAGATACCTTTAGACGAGGAAAAAATGGCTGATTATCCAGATTTTTTTTAGAGAAAATATTTTTTCACCATTTTTGAGACTTAGGGTGTTTTATTACTACACTGAGGGAAATGTATGGTAAATTTAACCATATTTTAACCATGTTTATATTACCCTGCGGGGACAACAATATTTTATAGTCATGGTTACTGCCTAAAATATAGTACTTATGATATTTTAGCAGTTGTGTTAACTATGCTCATACGTTAACCGCAACCAACAATCTTACAAGCATACGTTCATTGTTCAAAGCTATATGATGTAGTAGGTTTTGAAAAAATATATATTTCCTTAGACTATCAAAAAATAGTGATTTCTACCATATTGAATGGTATGGCTACTAAATGTATATAATATTTGATAAATTCAAAAATTCTCAATTGAGAGTACTACCTGTATGATTGTTGTTTATCATGATTTGTCTCTCCCTGACCTCCTGAAATGATTCCTATCGAAGAAAATATTTCGCTTGAACATGGATTCGAACCTACGACCTACGTATCTATATTACGCACGCTGCCACTATGCTATCGGGTACTTATGTTATTTTGATCGTAGGTTTGGTAAAACAGATAAAAGCAATTTCAGCTGCAATTCCGAATAGCTGTTACCTCCGATATACGTGGAATTTTGCACAGATCGTCTTTTTGATAATATATGTCACTGCTTAAATGAAAATTCGAAATATCGAATTTTGTAAACTGATAAATTAATGCGCTCATATATCTATATCGTTCATAGTGTGCTACGGCTGTCTCTACTTTTCGACACGATCCACAAATGATTTACGTCTTCACTATAAGATTACCATAATTTTGTTCGTATAGTCAGATCTTGTAACAATTTATACTCAACAAGTGTTAATGTTAACCATATTTAAAACTTCCATAGTATTTATAAAAAAACACCCATGGTAAAAGTGGGCATAGTTTAATTCCCTATAGTTTATTGACACCGCAATCATAATATGGTTAACACAACTACCCGAGTAGAAATCTTGCTCCGGCTGCAATAAATACCTGATCAGGCATCCTGATTTCGCTATCCAGCCTTGATCAGGGTTTTTTTTATCAAACCCCGATCATTTTAGAAACACCATCTCTTACTTCGGCCTGATCGGGGTAAAAAATCAACGCCTGATCAGGGTACAAAATCCAGACCTGATTAGGGTAAAAACATCAAGACCTGATCAGGGTACAAAATCGAGGCCTGATCAGAGTAAAAAATCACGGCCTGATCATGCTTCATCAATGTAAAAAATCGTAGCCTACTCAGGATGATGAAATGAAGCCCTGCTCAGAAAGTCCGATTTATTCCTGAAATAAAAAGTGCCACGAATATTCAAAATAGAAAAAGGCCCGAAATTATGAAGAAAGCCTTAAATAAAGTAGAAAATGGAATCGAATAAAAATAAAATAAAATAAAAATTGAATCAAATCAAAATTAAATTAAAAATATTTGGTTGGCCTACGCTGTCCACTACGATGAATGTGATGCCATCGGCGCAGGTTAGCCCGGACCGCGTAGGCCAACCGATGAATGGGGTACCATCCGTGCAGGTTAGCCCGGACAGCATCGGCTAACTGATGAACGTGATGCCATCGGTGCAGGTTATCCCGGACAGCGTAGGCCACCCGAAAAATGGTAAGTCGACTGAGTAATTCAGTCCGGTGAATGCGATGCCATCGGTGCATGTTAGCCCGGACACTGGAGGCCAACTGAACAATGATAAGTTGACTGCGTAGTACAGTTCAGTAAATGCAATGTACATTCTAAATGCATTTCGAATGGACTAACCTTCACCAATGGCATTACGTTTACTGACCTAAACTACGTTGTTAACTTACCATTATTTGTCTGGCCTATCCTGTCCGGGTTAACCTGCACATGATTATTTTATAGTCATATGTTAATTTGTAGTTACAAATTTAAAATAAATTCATGGTCATAGATTTCAACTAATTTATACTTATAGATATAAAAATTATAAAAGTGTTTGAAAAAAATTAATTGTTATACTAACTTATGCCTATATGTCTCGAGCTTCTCTCGGTTATCTCTAGCATTTGACAAGATGAGGTTAGGCACGTGTTTAGCGCCAAACTGTTCAAGTCCAGTTGCTTGACCACAGCTCGAAGCTGGCCGGATCAGGCAACTGGAGGAGACCGTACATCCAGTTACCTGACTATGACCTGACACCAGCCAGATCAGGAAAACTAAGACATACCTTAAATGGCCTCCGCGTTGCAACGTGAGCAGGCCTGGATCAAATATCAGGCCAGCCCTAAAATTTTTCACTCAGGTATAAGCGTTCATCTAATCATGCCGTTTTGATAGTGTGTTTGATTATCTAGTATCTCCGAAATAACTATTAACTACTGTGAAAGGCTTTACAATATCGATATAATTAATTCAGTTAATATTTTTACAATAGTAGTTATTTCGGGGATAATAGATAGTCGAGCACGCCACTAAAGATGCATATTTAGATATACTTTTCGCTCGTAGTTGTGTTAACCATATCATGATTATGGTGACAATAAACTATACGGGATTTGATTACGCCCTAGTTTACCGTGAGCGTCTTTCATAAATACAATGTATTTTGCTCGCAGTGCGGATTAGTAATAATAATAATAATCGAGTTTTATTTGCACAACTTGCTTTACAAGTTTTTTACAAAAAGTTTTCGCTTGTTCAAACACATTTTTCTTACGTCTACCTTAATTCTACCCCGCATATCTTTGCTCTCTTTTTGTCACTTTACTCCTCATCTCCCTCGCTTTCTACTCCCTCTTCCTCCTTGCGCATTTTTTTACATAGTTCCTCTATTTCTCTGAAATACTGACATATCCCTATATTTATCTTTCCACTCAACATGTTTATTATTTCCCCCTTTGTCGCCACCTTATCCACTCCTTGCACCCACTCCTCAGCTTCCTTTTTCGCTTTCGTCGTTACAATTTTCCATCCTTTTTCACATATAAGCAGGTGCTCCATTGTTTCATTTTCTTTCTTGCAGATTCTGCATCTCCAATCCTTTTCCCCCTTCTTCCCCGCCCTCCATGTATTTCCGCATCTTAATCTTGCCCACATTTCTTTATCCCTACCCTTCACACCCTCTTCCGCCCAATACTTCCATGGCCTTTCGTCATTTTCCACGATATATTTGTAGTTGCTATTATATGATGATTTTCCTATTCTTTCCTCCTCCTCGTCCAAAATTTTCTTTTTTAGGCATTCTAAACCTTCTTTCATCTTTTCCTCTATTTTGCCTTCTTCCCTTTTTTCTCTTATCATTGTTATTACGTCCTCTATCCCCATATCCTTTAATACTTTCTCCAAATTCTTTCCCCACTTTGATGGCATTCCATTGGCAATTGCCCTTACCTCCTCCATCAAACAGATTTTTGGCCATCTTGAATCTTCCATTCTCAGCACCTCTCTTATGTACCTAAGCACTCTTTCCCTTATCAAATAGGCCATTGTTGGCACGCCCAGCTCCCTTCTCCAAATATAATTCGGGGTTGTTTTGCTTACTCCTAGCGCCATTTTGCAGTATCTGCTCTGTATTCTTTCGAACACCCCAATTTCCCCCATTCCCCAAATCTCTACCCCGTACATGGCTCCTGCTTTTACTATAGTTTCTAATAAATAGAGTCTCTCTTCTATCATATGTCTTCCCGCTCTCTTCCATATCCCCCAAACCATATTTGCTGCCTTTTGCGTTTTCCCGGCCAGCTTTTTACCATGTGCCCAAATTGAATTTCTGCTTGTAAACCAATACCCTAAATATTTAAACTCGTTCACTATCTGGATTTTGTCGCCTTTAATCCCCCATTCTTCATTCTTCCTTCCTTTTCCCCCATTTCTAAAAATCATTATCTTCGTTTTTTTAGCATTTATTTCCATTTTATTATTGTCTGCCCATTTTTCCAAGTCCTTTAATATGCTGCTTAAACCCTCCACTGTATCCGCTATCGCCGCCACATCATCAGCATATTTTATTGCAAAAATTTTTTCCTTCCCCACTACCACTCCTCCTTCATTTTTCCTTTCCCATATATCCTCTAAATCATCTACGTATATATCGAATAAAACCGCACTTAATGCGCATCCTTGCCTTACCCCTATCTTCGTTCTGAAACTTTCTGTAGTTATTCCATTCGTTTGCACCTCTGCCCTTGTATCCTTATAAATTTCCTTTATTGTTTCCAGCATTTTCCCTTCTATTCCTTTCTTTTTCAATTTTCTGATCATTATTTCCCTACACACTCGATCAAAAGCTGCCTTAAAATCGACAAACGCTACATATAGCTTTCCTCCCTTTACCTTTAATTGTTTATTGATGACCGCGTTTAAAGTAAATATCTGATCCCTTGTTCCTCTGCCTTTCCGGAATCCTGCCTGGCTTTCTTTTAATTTTTTGTTCCTCTCTATCCATTTGTTTAGCCTCTCAGTGCGGATTAGTATTTGTGCGCCGATTTTGTGATATAGCTGAATTAACCATATCGATATTGTAAAGCCTTTTACAATAGTATATAGTAATTTCAGAGATACTAGATAGTCAAACACGCCACCAAAGTCGCATGTTTACGTATACTTTTCGCTCATAGTTGTGATAACCATATTATGATTGCAGTGACAATAAACTATAGGGAAATCGACTATACTCTCTTTTACCATGCGCGTTTTTTGTAAATACCCCACTTTTCTTTCAGTGTACTTCTGGCTGTTACATGGTCTTTTTTAGGGTTCCGTACCCAAAGGGCAAAACGGAACTTTATTAAGGGGTTACCCCCACTTGCGATTTTGAAAAAATCGATTTTTTTCATTACATTTTTTTGAAGTATAAGTATCTGAGAATATGTCCTGAAAATTTCAAGTCGATCCGAACAAAATTGACTGAGATATGAGCGTTGAAAGAGAAGAATCCGCGTTGAAAGACCGTTGAAAGAGAAACTTTAAACGCGTTTTTCTCAAAATGGCATTTCTGAAGTCGGTGACCAAGATTGCTCGAACACTAATGAACCGATCTTCTTGAAATTTTTCAGGCTTATTTAATACATAAAAATGTAGTCTCTAATCGTTCGATTTTTTTTTCGAAAAAAATGGCCGTTTTATAACAAAAAAACGGCCGTTTTTTTCGTTAAAATCGAACCATTAACTTTGACTGTCCGCCATTTTGTGAAAAATGAATATTTTTTAAAATCCTTCGATTAAAGACTAGTTTATACTTATATTTGACTAAATCCATCCGCATTTTTTTTCAAATGATCCACTTCGCCGCAATGTTGGTCACCGCAAACCGTGTATATAAAAACATTATTTCATTGACGGCCATTTGCCACTAAACAATGTAATATTTTTCAATAAAAAAAATTACTGAAACTTCTTCAAGATGTGTTCTCTAAGATGGTATATTGATCGATTAAAAAAGTTTTGTAGTGTTCTTTGAAAAAAATTATGAAAAAGGCCTTTTTTGCGCTACAAGTGGGGGTAACGCCTTAATGCAACTCTGCTGTCTATCCGTCCGTATGTCACGGGTCTCTAGCTCGTAAACGGAATGAGTTACAGATCTGAAATTTGGATATTTTGTGTAGAATGTTGACCCAAAACTTAATATTGAATTAGAAATTCGATTAAATTATTTTCCATGAGCGTCCCATACATGGAAAAGGAGCAGAAAAAAATGTCTTGCTTACCCTAGCATGCGGGGAGTAACTTTTTAAAGCTCATTGAGTAGAGTACAAATATATTTTTTTTCTTTTTTATCGCCAAAAATAAAGAAATGGGGGGCTGTCTCAGTGGTCAGTTTTAGACCCTTTTTGTTACGGGGTCTATCTCAAAAACTAAACTAGTTAGGAATTTGGAATTTCTGTATATCATGTACCATATACAATTTTTAAACAATAAAATACTGAAAACGCCGATTCATAATGTAGTACATAAAATAATAATTTATTGTATACATCATACAATTCATTTATGATGGAAATATATAAAATTATTGTTATTTAAATATTCACAATACCAAATTACTTATTTTTGGAGTCGGTGCCAGCCAAGAATGAGAGATTGACGTCATAGAAGAAACGGCATTGCAAATTTAAAAAAAAGATATAAAACATCGTATATTTCATTTATTTTTCTTCGCCTCCTCTTTTTCTGCGAAATATGTGACAATATTGGCAATTGGCAAATTTTGTATTATACATATTTAAATAAAAATAATTTTATATATTTTCATTATTAGCTGACAGGAGTAGACAAAGCTTTCTTCAGCTATCATCACCCCATATGGTTTCATTTTAGTACTACCTAAGAACTAAGACAGAAAAAAAACATTACCTAATTGAATATCTAGTTTAAAAAAAAGTTATTTTGTCATATGTAGGGAACCCTCATAGAGCGAGGCCCGACTTGCACTTGGCTGAGTTTAAAAAAATTCTTTATCTTTAAAAATGGCGGACGTATGGCACGGTTTTCTAAACGGGTTGCGGCGGATGTCGTCAGACGGCGTGACACGTAGCGTCAGCGGGATTAATCTGAAAAAAAACCAACGAAAGTTTTTCTTTCATTAACACTTATACGCAGAATATTAACCAAGAAAAAGTGAGAAATGTTGAAAATCGATAAAATGGTACGCTTTGGAACAAAAAGATTGAATTTTCCGGAAAAATGGCTGCATTTGACATTAAAAAATGCTTTTTTTTTATTTTCAAAAACATTTAGGGTCATGTTTTAGACAACAAGGTTAGTGAGATTTAAACCAAATTTCATCAGAATCGCTCCATTACGTTTTTACTTATACATCATGCCAATTTTGAAAATGCAGTCTAGAATACCGTGTCATAACTTCGTTTCTTGAATTTTTTTAAGATTAATCATTTTTTTAAATACCATGTATTTATAGCTGAAAGTAGTAATGAAATATACCTTAAGTCTCAAAAATGGTGAAATAATTGTTCCCTAAAAAAATCATGACAATCAGCAAATTTTTTCCTCGTCTGAAGGTATCTTCTCCCCTTAGTACTGTTGTCTAGAAATTTGATAACATAGGTTTTTAAATTTTATTTTATTATTCTACAGACCTTTCTCAATACGTCTGTGAAAATCGTGAACCGATACAGCGAGACCCCGATTAACCGGGCTGCTCGGAACCGATATTATTATACAACTATTTCTAATAAATTATTCGGTATAAATTTTATTGTAGTGTAAACATTTTTTTTATATTTAATGATAATCATCGACGATATTTATTGCGTTATATTTTACTCTGGTTTCTCGAAAAAGCTAGTTAATTTCGTTTGTGTTTATTTGTGCGCTTAACACGAACGACCGTGCTTGATTTCAAGTGCGAGGCGCTTGAGGGGCACCCGGATAATCCGCTCCACAGATGACCCGACCCCGGTTAATCGGGGTTTCACTGTACTCATAAAATTAGCCGAGTTATGGAAATTATAAGGAGTACGCTTGGGGAACGTCGTCGAGACACAGCAACTTTTTTTTGGCGCCTCCGAAGGCAGCGCATAAGTCGCTTGGATTTCACTATTTTTATATGGAAAAAATACGTAGTATAGGTCAAATATAGCCAAATATATTATTAATTTTCCGGAACATTTAATTGAGTACGTTTCTTCCAAAACATTCCCGAAAATCACCCAAATGTTCAGCGTTCATACTGGTATAGCCCCTTAATCGCGTTTTTCTCGAAACGATGCTTTCCAAATCGGCAGCAACGATATCTCGATAACCAATTGCTCAGGTAGGGAATCAAAAGGCTGACGATGGAAACAAACTTGTGTGAGCCTTGTTTCACCGAGCCTGAGTGAGACAGACCTGGGCCAGGTTTCATTGCATCGTTTGGAGCAGCCTGGAACCAAGCCTGGCTGCTTAGCCTAAACTCAGGATTATTTCAAGCTTTATTCAGCCAGTGAATTTTAAGGCTAAAAAATCCAGGCTGGATGCAGGCTTGTTTCAGGTTGTGATAAAATAAATTTTAAATAATATTTTTTCTGTACTTTCATGAAAAAAAAATTAGCAATAAATTTGTCGGGTGCGAAGGCACGAAAAACGAAAGCGAAGGAGGCAGCTCAGAACATTTAAACATATTCTCTTATCGATATTTATGAGGTACACAAAAAAGTTTTTTTTTCGTCACATACACATTTCGTATATACTCACTCTCTGGGGGTTTGCGTACACTCTGTGTATTACGTGTCCCATAAACAATAAATAAAATAAAGTATTGTGTTTAAAATATTTTATATATATTTTATAACAAATAATATAATGAATAATAAATATATATAATAAATAAAATGAATTCTTTACAAATTTATTAAATTTATCCCAATGTAGAATATAGAAAACTAAAAAACAGGCCTCATATAGCCTCGAGAACAGTTTGGGATAAGCGTGGTCATAAATGCTCGTGAAGGCTTCATTAAGGCTCGTTTTGAACCTTGTTGTTTCGTCGTTTCAGGCTTAGTACAGGCTTTTCTACCAGCCTTTGGTCAAGCCTGTGTGCAACAGTCTGAAACCGAGTTATCATTCAGGGGTTCAGCTAGGCCTGAAATCAGGCTGGTGCTCAGCCTGAATAAAAAAATGTGAGCCTTGTTTCAGAGCTTGGCGCGCCCTTTTTTCATCGTCAATCCCTACCTGGGTGACCGATTGTGCTCAGATTTAGCGTACACCTTCAGTCGACTGTTTTCCGACGTTGGTAACAGAATTGAGTCGAATTAAAAAACAATGTGTACTCGTGTAACTCGTAGTATGGCCAGAAAAATAGGAAAAATTGATAATCAATGTTTAGCATGCCGCTATTTAGTAAATGTTTTTTTACCGACTTTTGTACCTTCACAACACTCATACAGATTAAGAATATGTATGGTTTTTTTTCCAAATTTATACAACCACCATACTGGTCTCCAATTGCGTTGTCCGCGCACCATTGTCAACAAGCGTACAAAAGTACACAATCTTTTTCATTTTATTTGACCATATTTTTAAAGGATCAATGAACGCGTGTATCTATTTATTTTTTGCATTCTAAATATCACCTCCAAAATGGTGCTTCAGACAACAATGCTGCCGTAATTAATTATCACCGCAGTCCAGCCCAATTAGATCCCCAAGGGCAAAACCAGGTTTGTACGGCCTAAAAAGTTTCAGTACGGCGACCAATCGAAGAAGAACATTTAAAAACTTGCAGATCAATAACCAAGGTGTGTCACGTATGATGATACACTGATATTTATACCATCGCCAAATATCAATTAGTTCTCACTCCTTCTAATTCGTAATGGCGGACGAAACACGAACATCAAATATTCATTCAAGTTTCAATCGGCCATTTTGGATGTTCGTAATGTAACGTCCAATTAGGCTTCAAGAACCTTGGAACATACGAGATTCGGTTTATCATTATATTGGACTGTTCGTTCTCTCGAAGTTCTCCGACATCCCGAACTTCAACAACTTACGGTACAAAATTGAAAAATAGTGCCAACCTTCATAGTCGTTATGGGTACTCATTGAAACCTCGAACGTGCGCTACTCGCGTTTGTTTTATTCGATTATTTTTCCTCCTCTATACATCTCATTTCAGACTATCGGTAAGGATCTTCCAATTTCCAGCAGCCGCGAGAGCTTCGGGCTTATTCCCGCAGCCCGGCGTAGTGTGCCGAGTCCAAAGAAAAACACGTATAGGTACGCGAGACGAAGCTGAAAGATCGGAGAGAGGGGGGGGAGAGAGAGAGAGATTTTTTATAAATCGTGTGTACAAGAGATCTGAGAGAAGAACCTGTTCCTCAGCTGCAACCCCACCGCGTACCCCGTACCACCGAACTGTTTTCCTGGTCAAACTCCAACTATTCTGTGATTTTCAAGACTCTCGGCTTCGAGGACCGTCCTCACGGTACACAATTATCCCCATAGTCATCATTATGTAAACCTCCATGACGTCAAAAACAACTTTACATAAATGTAAGCATATTTATAGAAAAGTAATTTCACGGACCGTCTTGACCCCAGAATCCGCGGTTCGTTCAATAAAATTTTAAGGACCGCCCTTGAAACAGCCAGAAGTGCTGACAGCCAACATTGCACAGATATAATGGGTTCGACATATACATTTCCAATATATCTATATGTATAGATACATATATGGAGAAACACGAAGACATTTCCGAGAAATGTCTTTGAATTTCTGGCTAGCAGCGCGAGAATCTTGCTAGCCGTTACCATCCTATTCCCGAAGATCGTTCCTTTTTTTCCATTTGCAGTCCAGGTAGTCCCTCGTGTGGGCTGACGTCACGTGGACTCCCCTGTAAAAATCTGCCTCTCTCTCTCTCTCTCTCTCTCCCTCTCTTTCTTTTATTTTCTGTGGCTCCTTGGAAGTCCTTTTGGAACGGCTGTGCTCATGTTGATGGTGAGCAACTCATGTGTTTGGGTCTCGGAATCTTTCTTTGCTCTTTTGTTCCCCTTCCCTTCCTCGCCGATGGACCATCACGTTGGGAGAGACGAAACAAGCAGCGAGAGAGAAAATCTTTCAACCTGACCGGCGAACGGGGGAGGGTAACACGGTAGTTCGCCAGAGTTCAGCGGTTCTCAATGTATCCTCGTCGCCCGAGCGACGTGAGAGAGATGAGTTTTTGCTTTCAATTCTTCATGCTCTTTTGGTCAATATCGTACTCCGATAACACAAGTCAACAAAAAAGAACTTCCTGGTGCCGACAAATTTTGTATGATTGTTTGTCAAGCGACTACGGGTAAGACCTATACCAGCCTATGTTTCAAATTCCTACACAGGATTTCAAAATTAATTAAAATTTCGTAATAAGTGTCGTTAGCAGTTCATTTAAGAATTTGTGTTTGTTCATTTTCGAATTATTTGCTGTTATAAATCCATTCAGTGATATGCCGACGGCAGCAAAGAGAAGACGAGCTTTTTCGAATTATCCTAGTACGTTTTGTCATATATGCGAAGGATTTGTTATTAAACATTTAGAAAACTTATTACAGATTTCGTGAAACGTGCTCTTATTTCGGGATAGAAATAAAGGATCAAGATGAATTCGCAGAAAATCTTGGCTCCTTCAGTGAAGAGCAAGGAGAACGCTTCCACCAAGATACGCTGAGAAAGGAAACCAATTAAATGAAAAAAATATTTTGGTTGATTCAAATAAATGTCTGATCGCGGAGTGCCACCGATATATGAGATTGTTACAATACTATAAAATATTAGAAAATGTGATTGACTCAGATTTTCAAATAAAATAGTATTTTATTTGAAAATCTCTTCTGTTTTCTGAATATCTATATTTTCCTCCAAATAAAATTATATTGTATTGAAATCATTCTATATACAATCAGTAAATGTATGAATGAAATAATTAAGCGGTTGCTACAACATTTTTTATTTCGTACAAAAATATAATCAATAGAATGAATTATTTCTTTACTACATCGAAACGAATATGCCATGAGACGTAAGTTTTTCAATTTGTTTTAAATCTTCAATAAAAAGTGGGCATTAGAATGGTCATCCGCGATAATAGTGGAGAGAATATCAGATATCCAATGGAATATCCATGGAGAGAATAGCAGACATTTAACTGATAAGAACCGATACTACACTTTGATCTTAGCCACAGGCCAAGAAGCGATACTCTTTGGAGTTTCTCTGGCGTCTAAGGGGCCAGTCAACTTTGAATATTTCAAAAAAATCGAAAGCAAGCAAGACTAGAAGGAATCGACGATGATGAGCAATCAGAAGGGATTTTGTACGGTGCAGGAATTGCCGATTGAGTTTAGGTAAGAGTTTTTCATAGTATAAACGTCATACGCGTTTTTCTCGAAACAATTTTTTCAAAATCTAACTCCATCATATCTCTAAAACCAAAAAACCGAGTCTCTTGAAATTTGAACCACATATTGTAAACATGATTCGCAACATGATGACCCTCGATGGTTTTAAAATTTCGATTTTTACTCTTTTTCTTGCGAAAAACTGCCAAAACGCGTTTTTTTTACTTTTTTCGTTTTTTTCATCTGCCATTTTTTTATTTTTTGATAAAACTTTAGATCCGAGGGCCATTTTGTAGCTGGTGTCATACTGAATCTAATGGACATTGATTTTTTTGTTCCAGACAAGCCGTTGCCGAGTTGTGATGGAGCTACCTAGCCCACCAATTTTTGAGGCGTTACGTTAAACTATAGTTGTTGTACTTAAAAATGAATAAAAATGAATTAAACATAGTTTTGAATGTATTTCAAGACTTTATTTATCAAGTCCAACAACTTTTAAAATATAGCCTTTTTTCGTGGCTCCAAAGTGGACTGGCCCCTTAAGTATATTTTCGGTGCGCGCTACGTTTACGAGAAACGCGCGCGCGTGCGGCTTCTAGCGGTCACTCCGAGAACTACGGGTTTCCTCACACCTATAATTACGGTGGCGCTCGGCCATGATTTTATTAAACTTTTTTTAACCAATTTTGCTTAATATTTTCTAATCAAAATAAAATATTAATATTTTAACGAATAATGTTCTTGAAAATCAATATCGGATATGGTAAAAAAAATAAAATAACATATTTACTCAATAGAAATTTTATCTGAATCAAACGAGCAAAATTCAATTTTTCTTGTGTACTCGAATTAACAATATTCATGTTATGAATTGAAACGACTTTTTGTTCGTTGCAGAAAATGCATTCAAATTATATAATTTGTTCGCGATAATTTTTCTGACAGTTTCAATAATATATTGTTCTCGGCTAACATATCTTTTGAATGAAAAAAAACTTTCAATTTTATCATGATATTAAAGTCAATATCGTTTTGTTTGGACTAATAAATCCGATTATTTACACCAACAATTTTACAATTTAATCAACGAAATTTAATTCAATAACACCAATGATATTGGATCAATGATTTTTTTCTCAGTGTATAAAAATCAGGGAAGATGAGACCCACACATTGCTAATTGCCTTTGGAGTTTTTTGGGTGACTGCCTCGACAAGTCTCACTCAAGAAAATTACGAAAAAGGAGCTTAATGAATGTAAACATAAAGAAACCTCGAAATTTTTCAACAAGTTCGATTTATTTTTAAAAAATGGTATGCTCCATGTTCTTACGTAGAATATCAATATTAAGTGTTAAAATAGAATCAGAATCGAGATAAGGTTTATAAAAAATATACAATTTTGTAGCACCAAATCGACTGTTGAGCTGTGTAATCACCGCGTCTCATCCACTTTCGAAACGAACGAGTCTTGGCCGCTCAAGCATACAAGGGATCGGTTTCTTGAGTGCGGGATCAGTGGACAGACGAGTACGCGGAGGTTATGTCGAAACGGTAAACACCTCTGACACAAATCCGTAATAATGATATTCGTTCAATTATGATTGTTTTTCTCTCTTCGACACTCTCTCCGTCGCTGACTCTTTCTTTCTCTCTCTTTGTCTCTCGTGCGCGCGCGCGGACGGATATTAATTTCTCCCGATGGATTAACAGCTGATTCCTGCAGACTAATCACAGCTTGCGATACGTCGTTGTAAAATTCGAGTTCTTCATGTAGATAAAAACGATGTGTACTTGGCGTTTATACGCGACGATTCGTGATACGAATAGTGATCAATCGCGTACTACTCGAGGAGGCATATTGCTGGGCGATTCTAACACAGTTACTAACTCGAGCACGACTTCGCCTTATTGAACCTTCGCGTGCATACGCTTTCTTTGCAAATCTTATTGTGCATACAGACTCGATTCGAATGATGTTGAAGTTTGCATAGTTCGAGTGCAATGGACGTTCATTTTTTTCAACAGCCAACGTTTTTTAACCACACATTTAGGCTTTGATAATCACAGAAAGGTTTTTTAAGATAGGGGAACTCGGGGCAAGACGAAAACGCGAGGTAAGGTGAATCATAAGCCTAGGTACTAAACAGTGTGTGCAAGCACAATGCTCCTGTTTGAGTTTTGAGGGGCGGTGGGGAGGTGAATGAGTGTGGAAGTATCAACTGTGGTGGAAGCACGCGTCTCGAATGAGAAAACATTATCGATTTTTTGAAAAAAAGGATCTAATTTTTGGTAACGTTTATCATAATTTCAGTTCATTTCAGTTGCAGATATCGATTAGAGACGGATAGATAAACACAATGAAAGTACTAATTATTAATATAATAAAAACGATTTGTCAGAAATGTTCAAGGTTATTGGGTGATTTTTTTTTAATTCATTAAGATTTTTCAACGTACCACTATTTACGTTAGAAAGGGTGAAATGAAACTAGTGAAGCCTTTGGTTCCTCTCCAACCGGTGTTTCTATCAGGGGAAGAAAAAGAACTTACAAACGATTAAAATGATATGGAAGCAAGATTATTCGGACTAAATACTACAGTACTTATACGATTGGCTTATCAAATTGCTGGTGTTGAGAATGAAACCACTTTTATATGCGAAAGATACCAATAATTCGTGTCCCATCATTCTCGCAGTGCTGTTTCATCTTGTCCCGCATACGGGGTAAGACCGAAACTCTGAAAATCTGTACACCGTCAAAATAATTCGGCTATGGAATTCTGAAGTTTCAAAATTTTCAATAAAACGACGATTTATTTCAATACTTTTTTTTTATTAAGTGAGTTCACCTCAATTTCAAAATTTGTCTAGGTAATGTTATACATTCTACATCATTTACAGTAAACTTCGTAGACAAGTTCGGAATTTCAACCCGGTCCCCAAAATTAAAGTATCTTTTAGAAAATCGGGGTTTTAGTGATTTACTGTAATAGTAAGAAATAAAAGAAAATGAATTCCGTTCGGGTGGGACAATTGTGTAAACGATATATCATATATGCATACCGGTATGTAATTTTTAGAACATTCAACTTTGAGGACCGTCCTCATAGTAACGTATCGCCCCATACTGTACATTATATCAACCCAAACGGCTCCAATGTCACCTCCAGATAAATATAAGTATATAGCTTTCCTCATATATATATATATATATATATATATATATATATATATATATATATATATATATATATATATATATATATATATATATAGATGCGTTTTATGTGTCTCTCGCACACTTTCCTCGTGGCGCTACGTAACACCGGCAGCATATTAGCTCATCGGTGCTACCGGTATAGCCTCTTCACAAAACTGGTTTATCATCGAGATCTCTCTTGTCCCTGAACCGAAAATAAGAGATGCAAAAAAGCTTTAAAAAAGTAGGGTCTACTAATTATTCGTGCACGTGTATAAAACTAGTGAACGAGTGGCCCAGTTAAAGAAAAAAACTACTTAATGAAACAACAGCGAAGTAATTATCAATTCAGCCGGGTCAAAAATAATACTGGAAATAAAAACAACGAATTTCCGATGCTTTTGAATTCTGTTTACGAAAAAAAAGAGCTACGAAATTTTGTGGAGAAAAAACAAACCCCCCCTCCCTCATGCCGAATTTATCATCTGTGTTTATTACCCCACAATCTTTATTGGTTTTATTTAGTCCTGACATTGGCGTTTCTTCATACGTACGATAATTACTTTTTTTAGACGGGGTTGAAGTTTGCATTGTTGAAATGCAACGAAAAATCTTTAAAATTTTTTTATTTCTTCATTCGCATCATCATCCGAAATATCTTCTTGCATATTTAGGCTACAGATCTCTGATAGGGATCCTGAAATCTCTTTGCATCATTGAGAGAGAGAGAGCCTTTGGGAATTTCCCCCGCTGGGTAGGACCGGCCGAGAGCGACGCAGGTATATCGCATTTTTTTCACAACACTATTTTTGAAGTCAGTGGACACGATTTTTTAAAAACTAATGCACCGATCTTTTCGAAATTTTGCACACTTCTTCTAAATAACATTGACTAGTGATTGAACGAAGGTTTTTTTTCGATTACAACTAATTTGACAAGGCTATACGTAGTGTAAATTGTACCAAAAATTGAACTATTTTGCATACAACTCAGCCATAAATGCAAATTTCAATTTTTTTTTAATCCTTAGTTTAATCACGAGCTATACTTATCTACTATCAGAAAAAATTGGTTTTTTAATTTCAGATAAAGCTTATCTGAATTAATGGTGATCATTCGTTATCCGCACCACCACGAGGACACTTTTTTGAGGGGTCTCCGGAAACCGGGCCCCACCGGCTGAATTTCCCAAATTTTTGGGTGAGTTAAAAAAAAAATTGTTGAAATGTTGCTCTTTTATGTGCTTAACACCTCGAATAAAATAAGTTATGTATTACATGTAAAAAAAAGTAGAATAAACATGTTTTTTAGCGAAAATGTATATAATCGCGAAAATGTGAAATGGACATCGTAATCTACAAATCAGTATATTAAAGTATTATAATACAATTCGTTTATACCCAGGTAGGGAATCAAAAGGCTGACGATGGAAACAAACTTGTGCGAGCCTTGTTTCACCGAGCCTGAGTGAGACAGACCTGGGCCAGGTTTCATTGCATCGTTTGGAGCAGCCTGGAACCAAGACTGGCTGCTTAGCCTAAACTCAGGGTTATTTCAAGCTTTATTCAGCCAGTGAATTTTAAGGCTAAAAAATCAAGGCTGGATGCAGGCTTGTTTCAGGTTGTGATAAAATAAAATAAATTTTAAATAATATTTTTTCTGTACTGTTATGAAAAAAAAAATTAGCAATAAATTTGTCGGGTGCGAAGGCACGAGAAACGAAAGCGAAGGAGGCAGCCCAGAACATTTAAACATATTCTCTTATCGATATTTATGAGGTACACAAAAAAGTTTTTTTCTCGTCACATACACATTTCGTATATACTCACTCTCTGGGGTTTGCGTACACTCTGTGTATTACGTGTCCCATAAACAATAAATAAAATAAAGTATTGAGTTTAAAATATTTTATATATATTTTATAACAAATAATATAATGAATAATAAATATATATAATAAATAAAATGAGTTCTTTACAAATTTATCAAATTTACCCCAATGTAGAATATAGGAAACTAAAAACAGGCCTCATATAGCCTCGAGAAGAGTTTGGGATAAGCTTGGTCATAAATGCTCGTGAAGGCTTCATTAAGGCTCGTTTTGAACCTTGTTGTTTCGTCGTTTCAGCCTTAGTACAGGCTTTTCTACCAGCCTTTGGTCAAGCCTGTGTGCAACAGCCTGAAACCGCGTTATCATTCAGGGGTTCAGCTAGGCCTAAAATCAGGCTGGTGCTCAGCCTAAATAAAAAAATGTGAGCCTTCTTTCAGAGCTTGGCGAGTCTTTTTTTCATCGTCAATTCCTACCTGGGTACTTGAAGGAGTATCTCAGGCTGAATATCTAAGGGTAGTAACTATCTCCAAACTCGAGAAAAATAATGGCATTTATTTCAAAACAATCGACGTATGTTTCATTTACTTTGAGAAAAAATAAATAAAAAGACATTTTAGCAAAAAGCTGCACCGGCCTATAAGAATTGAGCATGGAAAAAAGTTCTAAGAAAAAACTTAAGAGGGAATGACACCTCATCGCGGTCGGTATGGTAGAACAATTATAGATTCCCAAAAATCTCTGAAACGGCTCTTCAGATCCCGTCGAAACTTTGCCAAACGACGTCAAATAGATAGACGAATAGCTGTCTTCCCCTCAAATTTTCTGAAATTGAGAAAAAAAAATAGATTGGCTTATCATAAGCCAATCTACATTTTTTTTCTCAATTTCAGAAAATTTGAGGGGAAGACAGCTATTCGTCTATCTATTTGACGTCGTTTGGCAAAGTTTCGACGGGATCTGAAGAGCCGTTTCAGAGATTTTTGGGAATCTATAATTGTTCTACCATACCGACCGCGATGAGGTGTCATTCCCTCTTAAGAATTACGTGAAGACTTCTTGACGAGTAATGCATTAAAAGAAACGTGGCCAGGTGACGAAGAGAAAGAGGACGAAACTTGTGACAAAAAATATCGTGCCTCAGTGGAAGAAACAAAATGCAAAATAGAATACACACACAGCGAGCGGGGCTTCGCAGTGTCCATTATAATATAACGGCCAAAGCCGAAGAGTTCCTCATCCTCCTTCTCTACTTTCGTGTCTGCGTCTTCGTTCTTCGACGGTCCCATCGTCGACCCCATCTTTGACCCTCCTGTGCAAGCAAGTGACTTCCATTGCCGGAGAGTTCAACACTGCACTACTTAGAGACGCTGTGCGCGGATCTTATGAACGACCTAGGTATATAGACTTGGGGAAATAATGTGTTTCGACGTTGTGTGCCATACGCGCGCTGCTCACACACCTTCCAAGAGACCCGAGGGCATCGAGACGACGAGAGACGACCGAGACGTGGGAATTTTGGCAGGTGACTCCTTTGCCTCTTTTGCTTCTCCTTGAGGTCGTTCCGAGAGTACACCCCGAGGTCTACCGACTTTACAAAACTTTCTTAGACCCTTACGAGCTGTTCGCCCGGTCGGTTTTCGTCGCCTTCACTCCCCATCCCTTCTCCTGCCAAGGATAGATGATCGGCAGATGCAGCCACTGAATTGATGATAAATTATCTACTCATTATCATTATTATTTTCTGTCATAGAGGGAAGCTTTTTCAGGTGGAAACATCATATTTCTTTTGGCAAATTCGGTGGAAATGGGTTTGGAATTTGCAAGGTCGTTAAAAAGTGATAAGAATGTAGACCGAATTTCCCATTTTGAAATTAGAAGACTTCATTTTTGCCAGAGATTTAGAAAAAGAGTCAACTTTGCCAAGTTGTCGAAATTTCGGACAATTAAATTTTTTTTGAATACACTAAGAGAAAAGTTTTTTACAAAAAACGCGCATGGTAAAAGAGAGTATAGTCGAATTCCCTATAGTTTATTGTCACCGCAATCATAATATGGTTAACACAACTACCCAGGTAGCTGTGTTGAGTAGTCAGGCTGAGCACCAGCCTGATTCCAGGCCTCGCTGAACCTCTGAATGATAACGCGGTTTTAGGCTCTTGCACACAGGCTTGATCAAAGGCTGGTAGAAAAGCCTGTACTAAGCCTGAAACGACGAAACAACAAGGTTCAAAACGAGCCTTAATGAAGTCTTCACGAGCATTTATGACCAGGCTTATCCCGAACTCATCTCGAGGCTATATGAGGCCTTATTTTAGTTTTCTATATTCTACATTGGGGTAAATTTAATAAATTTGTAAAGAATTCATTTTATTTATTATATATATTTATTATTCATAATATTATTTGTTATAACATATATATAAAAAATATTTTAAACACAATACTTTATTTTATTTATTGTTTATGAGACACGTAATACACAGCGTGTTCGCAAACTCCAGAGAGTGAGTATATACGAAATGTGTGTGTGACGAGAAAAAAACTTTTTTGTGTACCTCATAAATATCGATAAGAGAATATGTTTAAATGTTCTGAGCTGCCTCCTTCGCTTTCGTTTTTCGTGCCTTCGCACCCGACAAATTTATTGCTAATTTTTTTTCATAAAATTCAGAAAAAATATTATTTAAAATTTATTTTATTTTATCACAACCTGAAACAAGCCTGCATCCAGCCTTGATTCTTTAGCCTTAAAATTCACTGGCTGAATAAAGCTTGAAATAACCCTGAGTTTAGGCTAAGCAGCCAGTCTTGGTTTCAGGCTGCTCCAAACGATGCAATGAAACCTGGCCCAGGTCTGTCTCACTCAGGCTCGGTGAAACAAGGCTCGCACAAGTTTGTTTCCATCGTGAGCCTTTTGAATTCCTACCTGAGTATAAGCGAAAAGTATACGTAAACGTGCGACTTTGGTGGCGTGTTTGACTATCTAGTATCTCCGAAATTACTATACACTATTGTAAAAGGCGTTGCAATATCGATATGGTTAATTCAGTTATATCACAAAATCGGCGCACAAATGCTAATACTGCACTGAGAGCAAATTACATGGTATTTATGAAAGACGGTCACGGCAAAAGAGGGGATAGTAAATCCCGTATAGTTTATTGGCACCGTAATCACGATATGGTTAACACAACTATGAGCGAAATGTATATCTAAACATGCAACTTTGGTGGCGTGCTCGACTATCTATTATACCCGAAATAACTACTAACTATTGTAAAAATATTAACTATATCGATATTGTAAAGCCTTTCACAGTAGTTAATAGTTATTTCAGAGATGCTAGATAATCAAACACACTACCATACGGTATGATTAAATGGATGGCTTAGTTGTGCTAACCATATTACGATTGCGGTATCAATAAACTATAGGGAATTTAACTATGTCCACTTTTGACATGGTCGTTTTTTTATAAATACTATGGACATTTTTCTCAGTGCAAGTTTTTACTATTTATATGGTTAACATTAACACTTGTTGAGTATAAATTGTTACAAGATCTTACGAAAAGTGACTATACGAACAAAATTATGGTAATCTTATAGTGAAGACGTAAATCATTTGAAGAACGTGTCGAAAAGTAGAGATAGCGATAGCACGCTATGATTGATATATATATATATATATATATATATATATATATATTAGCGCATTAATTTATCAGTTTTTAAAATGCGATATTTCGAAAACTATTGCATTGTGCGAAAAATACTTTTAAGCAGTGACATATATTATCAAAAAGACGATCTGTGCAAAATTCCACCTATATCGGAGGTAACACCTATTCGGAATTGCAGCTGGAATTTCTTTGATCTGTTATGCCAAATCTACGATCATAATAACATACGTACCCGGTAGCATAATGGCAGCGTGCGTAGTATAGATAGGTAAGTCGTAGGTTCGAATCCATTTTCAGGCGAAATATTTTCTTCGATAGGAATCATTTCAGGTCAGGGTAGTACACATTATGATAAACAATCATACAGGTAGTACTCTCAATTGAGAATTCTTTAATTTATCAAATATTATATACATTTCGTAGACATACCGTCCAATATGGTAAAAATTACTATTTTTTGATAGTGTAAGGAAATATCCCTTTTATGAAAACCTATTATACTATATAGCATTGAACAATCAACGTATGCTTGTAAGATGGTTGGTTGCGGTTCACATATGAGCATAGTTAACACAACTGCTAAAATATCATAAGCAGTACTATATTTTAGGCAGTAACCATGTCTATAAAATATTGTTGTCCCCTCAGAGTAATATAAAATATGGTTGAAGTTACCATACATTTCTCTCAGTGTGAATCAGAACCTACACATTAAGTCCTTATCATTTTATCATACTATAGAGTGAAATCAAATGATGAAGCAAATGTGTAAGTTTCGCACTTACACAATTGTCATTTGATTGTATTCCCTATGTTAACACTCCGTTGATATTTACTTCTATATTTGAGACCCGTAGAAATCATTATCTAAAAATAATAGTAAGCGTACTGAAAAAAATAGAAATCCCATTATTTTTCGCTCGAAATAACGGCTACCCGCTATAATGTCTACTTTTCTCTATCCCGATCCGTCCGATAGCAATTTTATCGGCAACTGCCATCGACGTTTCGACGTTTTGACGAGTTTCGATATAACGCGTTCAAGTAATCGTTTCGGTCGTGCGTATGCGTATCAGACTCGAGCAATCTCTTCTTCGATCGTTTTTAAGACGATAGCGATCTCTCGGCCCGTTTATATACTTCCGCAACGATTACGGTTGTTTTGCTTGCCGCATTTTCAAAAGCTCACGAGGCTGAGTAGCCGACGATGAAATCAGGCCAAGTCCGAGCGGTCGACGTCCCAAAAGATTCATCATATCGAAACAGGCTCATATCGTCATTTTCATCGAAGGCAATTATAACCCCTACCTATCGTTGAGTCTGTCAACTAATCTTGAATTTAATTATACTTCGAAAATTATGGAGTTTTATCTTCCGTAGAATTGACAGGCGCCAGCCATAAAACTTACCAATCTCAGAAAAATGAAACTGAAAAATCTACATTCATGGCTGATCATGCACGTGGCACTGAAAAATCTGAACTTCTGAACTGAAAAACTGAAAAATCTACGTACATGGCTGATTATACAGTCGCGGGAAATAGTGGACACGCGGTCGGTGTGCGAGTTTGGCAATCTCCCGTATCAAGCAGCGTTGAGCCAATACGTAGATGAGTGACTGTTTAGACGCGCGCAGGCTTGTGCACTGAGAAAAAAGAATCGTTGAATGTGCAAAATGCATTTTGTTGTCTCGAAATTTTGTTGTTTTAACAGTTGCTCAGACATGCTAAATAAGCATATAGGTTAAATGTATCTGTGGTTACTGCCCAACTACACTGTTTTGTTATGCCAATCAAAAATCAAGTTGAACGTATTTGAAGATACATTTTTGTTAAACCAACTGAATTTTGGATGGATGAATGAATTTTTTTTTCAGTGTGGGCCACCTATTGAGCGGAGGCAGTTTTACCGAGTTTCCGTTGATGAACACAAAAGAACCTCGATGAAATATCGTCGCGTATATAGACATAGGTTTACCACACTTGCCCCGTGCCCTTGTGCAAACACGATATTACAGCCCGTGCAAAAATGTATCGGGGAGTCTCCAGGCCCCACATCCCTATAAGGATTGGGTAGGCGAGCCGCACGAAGGGAGTCCACATTGTAATCCAAGTGGATTTCGCGCTATTTCCCAATTGACGTCCTTTGAGATTTTTTTTATTCTCAATCGGTATCTGTTGGATCTCCGAAAAAGAATATCCATTTGTGATCACGTGAACAAATTCGTTGGGAAGTCTCAAGATGCACCTATCTCTATAGAGATTTGCTAGGGCGACCGCACATAGGGATTCCTCATTGTGATCCAATTGGATTTTGCACTGTTGCCCGATTAATGCCGTTTGAGAATTCTTACCACGTTCGATTCGAAAATATGTGAAAAGTCACGAAAAAGCTCGGCGTGGTTTTTCGCTGAAACGGTGCTTTATCATCAAAAGAATAAGTTACTATTCGATTTATAGACAGAACATTTTTTTCACCGACTTTGAGCGTATAACGTAAGCCCATCTCTGGCACGACCAGAGGCATATGTAAAACTTTAAACGCGTTTTTCTCGAAACAGCCCCGTTCCAATTGGCGTGACAAATAACTTCAATAATTTTTCCTCGATTTACTTCAAATTTAAAAGTTATGTTCCTAATTGCATTTCGCAGAGAAGTACGTACGGAATTTCTGATTAATCGAAAACTTCATTTTATGAGCAGTTTTATACGAAAGTTTTCACTGAAAATTCAAGTTCAATTCAAATTGAAGTTCAAATACCTACAACTTTTGAATAAAACAATATTTTTTAAATTCCGTACGTACTTCTTTAGGTATTCTAATGTAGATTGACGAGAATTTTTGTTTTTTGTTCTAGGTAAAAAATTGTGAATGCTAAATGGCACGCCGCGAAGCGCCTAAAAAAGATAAGAAAAGATAATCTTAGTAGTCAGCCATTTTGTACATCGAAAAAAAAAATTCTAACAGTTTGATATTCATACTAAATAGATGTGTAATTAATTTTATGAGTGAATCACTTTTTCATTCGAAAAGAATTGTTAAATTCGCCCATGATTTTATACCCGTTACTGTGACCTAACCCCTTAAGATAAATCGTAAGCCTAACTACTTATTAAGGGGAGAGTAGGGGTTTCAGCGTGAAAGAAAAACACTTTTTTGCCATTTTTTTTCATCTATACGGATAGAGTAAATTTATTGAATTTTTTTGTACATTGTTAAGTGTCATTTCAAGCACATTCCGTGAAACACGGATTTCGAAAAACCACTTTTTTAAAATCCGTGTTCACTGCCATTTGAAAACTACATGACCGATTTATTTCAAACTTGGTACACACTTTCTACATATAAAATACCTCCCCCCAACGGTTAGTTTGAGATTTTTTTTACATTGAGGGGGTTTTCCACCCCCGAAATGGCGGAATTTTTCGTGAAAAATAGCACATTTCAATGGCAATTTTAATGGTGCTTGATTTCACATAATTTCTAGCTGAGATACAGTGAACACCGCAAATCGTGTTTTTCCAACGGCGTTCTTGGAAAAGCTGTGTCACCGGCCTGTTTGTGGATATTTTCGCGTACAAATTTCACGGAATGTTCTTGAAATGACACTTAACAATGTACAAAAGGTTTCAATAAATTTACTCTATCCATATAGATGAAAAAAAATCGCAAAAAAGTTTTTTTTTCACGCTGAAACCCCTACCCTTCCCTTAAACAGTGTGCGCGACCACAGTGCTCCCGTTGGCGCTTTGCGGGTTGGTAGGGAGGTGAATGACTGAAAGTATCAGCGGTGGCGGAAACACCCGTCTCGTGTGAGAAAACAATATCGATTTTTTGAGACGACGATCTAATTTTTTGGTCAAGTTTACCATCGTTTCAGTTCATTTAAGTTGCTGATATTGATTAGAGACAGGTAGGTAAACGCAATGAAAGTACTAATGATTAATATAACAAGAACGGTTTGTCAGAAATGTTCAAGGTTATAGTGTGATTTTTTGTTAATTCGTTAACAGTTCAATGAGGCAAGATGAATACAAGCTATGGCAAAGCCGCAATATTTTACAGCGTACCGCTATTTACGATAGAAAGGGGGAAATGAAAGTAGTGAAGCCTTAGGTTCCTCTTCAACCGGTGTTTCTACCAGGGGAAGAAAAAGAACTTACAAATGATTAAAATTATATGGGCGCAAGATTATTCGGACTAAATACTACAGAATTTACTGGTGCGATGGTCTAGTGGTTAGCGTGCTCGCCACTAAACCAGCGGACCGGGAGGTCCCGGGTTCGAATCCCAGTCGCGTACATTTCGTCGTGAAATGTTTTTCTTCGGCATTTCGCGGCGAAATAAGACTAGTTCCACAACTGGGGGGCGAACTCGATGACCGGCTGTATTGGTATAGGTTTTCCGCAGTTTCCCTATACCCATGACAGAAATGTCACGATGAATATAATACAGAGGGGGAAGTCGGCTGCGGCCGCAACGGGGGAACAGGGAGAAAGATGGAGACAAAAAGGAGTAAACAGTAGAGGAAAGAACGGTCATAATGATGGAAAAGAATAGGTAACAAACGCGAAAAGCGTGTACCTAAGGAAAAAACCAATTAAAAAAAAATTACTACAGAACTTCAACGATTGGCTTATCAAATTGCTGGTATTGGGAATGAAACCACTCTTATATGCAAAAGATGCCAATAATTCGCGTCCCATCATTCTCCTAGCGCTGTTTTATCTTGCCCCGCATACGGGGTAAGATGGGGGAAATACAAGTTGAATAAAAAATGTATATTGTATAGCAACAATGAGAGAGACTGATTTTTTGCTTCTAAAATTAAAAGATCAATAAATGTTGATTAGTTTAAAAGAATAAGTAAAGTTGACTGACTCATATGTGTATTGTTTTATTTGAAAATGACCTTAGCGTTATCATCTTGCCCCTACTTCCCCTACAGTGGATTTTCAGCGATGTGATTAAAATCGATTTTTAAGATATAGTACCTACTTTTTCAGGCGACTTATACTTTTTGAAGATAAGACTTATACTTCAAGATCCAACAAGAATCGTATCGGATTCTGTTCGATAATGTGGGAATCCTTTAGGATTCAAATTGGATTCGTACGTTGGATTCCAACGGGGAATCGCGATTAGAACCCAATGCACAAGGGTGACGTTTTAGTATAAGAATCCAATGACCCATTGGATCCTTATCAGAGAGTAGCCACAAGTATGAGAATCCCATTGGATTTCTACGACAATTTCTGCACGGGCGTGCACAAGAAAGTGTTTATGTTGACAACACTCTGGGGGGTTCTTTCAGGACCCGTAAATAGTGTGGTAACAAGTACGAATTAAAAGTAAGAGGCATAACATCGTGAAAGCCAAGGTATACGAATGGACATTAGAAAATATGAAGAAACACACTGTTGTTTACAGTTTTTTTGTTACTGGATGAGCGTGTTTCACATCGCCTTGAACATTACCATTTTAGAAACTTCGGATATTTTTATGCCACGAAATAATTAAAATTGGCTATTAGGCCCTTCACTCCAAGAAAAGAAATCCGAGTCATTCAATATGTGAACTTACAGTGATTAATGCAAATGCTAAGAAGAGAAAGGAAAAGAGATTATCGTCGCGTTATTTACACACACACACACACACATCCATGTGTGCACATAGAGATACGGTTACGGACAAAATGCTAATACTTCTTGTTTTTTCTCAGGTCGTTGCACACGTGACCGTTTTTTTTTCATTCATATCCTCTGCCTCGTTTCAGTACCGTAAGCTTTTTTTCATCACAACTCGAGCGTGTCGTGTGGCCCTTATACGAATCGCCCTGTGAGCGTCGATGCGTTCGATCAAATCTCGCATTACAAGAGACGAGGGATCCCGGATACACGTGTGAGTATACACATGTACATATACATATATTAAATTAGGATACGCACGTATATATATTTATCACCGTATGTATATAGAAAACCGAATGTTGCAATGGAGATCCGACGATTGACCATGGATAATATTTATGCGAGAACACGGTTACGGTACACCAATTTACAGGATGGTAGAATTCGCGTAACTGAAGGGTACTTTTTTTTGTATTTACATCACTGCGCTGCACGGTATAGTATCGTGTAGCCTTTCGGTACATAGTTGCCGAAACGAGGGCTCCTTTTTGTTTCCCTTTTAGATCTCGACTTCTCTCTCTCTCTCTCTCTCTCTCTCTCTCTCTCTCTCTCTCTCTCTCTCTCTCTCTCACACACACACGCACACACACTCTCTCCAAACGAGGGGAGACCGGCTCGGATATTGTTCGGAGGTTATTATCGGTTAAGAGGGTTGCGTGTTACATAAAGAGATGAGATTGTTCGTCGGGAAAAGGGGAAGGAGAGAAAAAGAGACGGAGGAAGGTGAAAACGAGCAGCGAGCCTTGCATTCACCTAATTCTCTCTCGAGTCCTTATAGAATCGTTTCGTTTCCTTTTCTTACAGTCAGTCGTCGGAAACATGCTGGTGAAGTGACAAAAGCGCGAACACGTTCATTTCAAACGCCTAACCGTCTAGTCGCGATTACTCATTTATCCGCGTACGTTACGTGAACTTTCAATTGAGAGGCTCGCGCGGAGGAAACTTATGAGCTATGCTCGATGAAGAGGATGTTGCCGTCATACGAGAGCGGGATTGAGTTACCCGTATGTCATTTCGGACGTTTATATTCGTAAAAAAAGGCTTCGAAGCTGGTCGTCTCAACACACAGTGACCTGTCACGGACACCGAGCTTTTGTCGCGTTACCTTTCCTCCTCCATCGACGTATGGAAATAGCTGCGACAGGGTCACGCTATACATATATATATATATATATATATATATATATATATATATATATATATATATATATTCGACTTCTGAGTTGTGAACTATAAGCTGCTACATAGGTTACAATAAATAGTTGTGATGTTCAGGGATACGTGTGCTGAACCGGGATTATGTGGTTAGGCGTTGCATCCAGCGATGCACACTACCCTATGTTTCTCTGTCTTCTTTTCATATGGAAAGGATATTTTCGACCTCTTATATTTATGTACTGTTGTTTTGAGGGCGCTCCTTAAATATTGGTTAACGTATAATCGATTTTGAAACCGGGGCAGTCTTCGAACTGACCTATGTATAAACATGCTTACGTTTATCTGCAGTCGATTTTGGTGCCATTTGAGGTTGCATAATGTTGAATACGGAAACAATGGGACACTTTTCGAACTCAGAAACACCTTTCCTTATATATATATCGGGTTTCCCATTTTAATCTTACACCTGATTTGTCTCGAAAAATACTGCTCCCATCAAGTATTGAGTATAGTAAAACTTTTAGGGTTGAAAGGGGGATGTTAAAAACAAGCTTTTTTGGTCCACAATTCAAAACGGTGACGTTGAGATGACTGACATAATTTATTTATATGGGATCGTGTATTTTTTTCACCAAAACATTTATCCGGACAGAACTAACAACTTTTGTAAGAAATTTTTTTCGATAACTTTCATAATTTGTAGGTTAGAGTGCCATTTTTTTTACTATTTTAGCGCTATCCAGAATGTACCACGAGGGGGTAAACCACGATTAGGTCTCTGCGGCTAGTCACTTCCGTTATCAACCAAACCCAAACAAACTCAGACGCATACTTACACTTAGGTTTGTTTGATAACCGAAGTGACGAGCCGCAGAGACTTAATCCTTGTTTGGGTTATCGGAGAAAACCCAAACAAGGATTACGGAACGCAAACAAAGCCAAACAAACTCGCACCCATACACACGGGCACACTTAACCTGGGGATGTTGAAGACTTTACCTCCTCGTGGTACATTCTGAATACCTCTAAAATAATGAAAAATAGTATGCTAACCTAACAACAAAACAAAAAGCTAACCTAGTATGCTAACCTAACAACAAAAGTTGTTAATTTTAGCCTGATAAATGTTGTGGTGAAGAAAAAAATTCATGATACAATCAAAAACATTATGGCGGCCATCTTAACGACACTATTGTGAATTTTAGAACAAAAAAGATTTTTTTAACGTCCCTCTTTGAACCCTGAAAGTTGTATTATACTCAATATTTGAGCGGAGCAGTATTTCTCGAGATAAATTAGGTGTGAGATTAAAATGGGACACCCGGTATAGGGGAAGTACGAGCAAGACGAAAACGCGAAGATTTTCTGGAAATAAAAAAATACATATGAGTCAGTCAGCCTTAATTATTCTTTTAAATTAGTCAACATTTATTAATCTTTTAATTAAAAAAAATGTTTTTCTGTTTGTTAACATAAAATGTATACTTTCAATTAAACCTTTATTTTTCATAAAAATCCATTTCGAGTACAGCAGAACGAAGATAATTAAATTCCGAATACGAAACACTGTCGGATGTTTTTTTTGTGTATTCCGTCATCAGGAAAAAAATTATTAAAGATACATCTTAAAGTAGACCGAGTGCGCGCTCTTGATTTCTATATATTTTGTTCGAATTCTAACCAGACATTGTTCATATCATTATGCATGTTTGACAGTGAGTCAAATTTCAGTACAGTCGACTATTAAGATTGGGAGATGGTGTTTTTTAAAATAGCAACTTTCAACACTGCAGGGTCTGCATTGAAATTTAGACAGAATAATTCTGCATAAAAAATATTTGTTCCTTATAATAAGAAGACATATGGCAACACTGCATCGTTCCACGTTTCCAATAACGTAAGTTTGCGCGGCATATTTAAAATAATACTGCAACACAAATTCTTATTTGGAAGTAACTTTGAATCGAACAAAGCTTTTAATAAGTTATGAATTAACCAACATTTCTATTTGTTAATAAATATAACATAAACAATATAAAATATTAATAATTATAACGCAAATATTTTTTTATGATAAAAGTTCAACTGTAGGAACACGATAATCATTATTTTTTCTTGAAATATTCAACAATACTGTTCTGCGGTGCTGCCATATGTCTTCTTATTATAGGGGACAAAGAATTTTTACGGCGAATTATTCTGTCTCTACTGAACGTCTTTAGCAAAACTGAATAGTAAAGGCAATTCAAACTTTTTTAACTCTTTCCCTAACTAGTTTGCTATCTAAACATAATTTGTTTTAAAAATGTATAAACACAATAGAATGGTACGACGAATTATGTGACCTCACTTTCGGTCAATGCAGACCCTGCAGTGTTAAAAGTTGAAATTTTTTAACTCATTATCTCCCAATCTAAATAGTCGACTTTTCTAAAATTTCGCTCAACCATGCGTAATAAGATAAACAATGTCTGGTTAAAATTTGAACAAAATCTATAGAAATCAAGTGCGCGCGCTCGTTGTACCTTAAAGTAGATAAATGGAATGTAAATCCATTTTACAAATATTTATCTAGGAATATTCCGTATTTAGAATTTAGGTATCTTCATTCCGCTGAATCCAAATCAGAATTTTGATCTTTTTTCCAGAATGTTCGAGGTTTGCTGGTAAATATTACTCATGAAAAAATACTCTATATTTTTTTTCGATGCAGACTTGAAAACCATTACATATCATATTTATCTCGGTCGCAAAATCTCCGCGTCAGACCCTTAAACCAGGTTTCCATTTTTTTTTTAATTTCACCAAAGGTTTTCATCAATGAGTATGGTTTTGAGTATCTTTCACAATTTCTGTATTAAAAAATATTCATAAATGTGGCAGATAGCATGGTTTGTGCAGACTGCGGTTTGAAAAACCTCCTCCGCGGTGACCCTCGCGGAAACAAATCATCCGAAATGAAAAAATCAAACGCATTTAGTTTTACATGAAATTATCTAATGCTTGGACGAAGGATTTAATAAAATATTGATTTTTGAAAAAAAAACTGCCGCCGTCCGAAGTGGAAGTATCGGTTTTCTGTGAAAGAAAAACGCACTAATTCCATTGATAAACAAAAAACTATGCATCGAAAAAAAATTCCTTTGTTCAGGCATTGCTTTTTGATATGTATAAGCAGCTTGTAAAATTTGAAGTTGATCGGTGCAGTGATTTTTTAGATATCGTGGTCACCGATTTTGAAAAAGCAATTTTGAGAAAAACGCGTTTAAAGTTTATCGGATCGCGGAACCTACCTATAAACGCCCAACACACCCTCAATCTTCAACGGATCGACTTGAAATTTTCAAGGAATATTTTGGTAATGTTATATTTTCAGAATCCGTCAAAAATCAAAAATCGATATTTCCAAACATTTGAATCAGGTTTAAGCTCTTCAAAAACATATGGCCACCTTAAAATTGTCTGTGTTTATATACGCGCATACACACACAGACATCAATCGCCACATATATATTCATCACTCTCCTAGCTATTAAACCGTAGCATAAAATAGGCCATACTATATATACGTGCGTGTAGTGTGTGTCTGGACTCATCACCCTTCAAGAAAAAATAACTCAAGACAGAACAGTACTTCTTCTCGAAAGCTCCGGAAAGAGAAAGACCCCACGATATTTCTATTTTGTTGATTCGTTTATCCTCATACCTTTTTTTTACCGGTATGTGTATCGCTAGTATATATGTGACGATGTCCTGATAAAAGTAGATGCGAGCGTGTCAGCTGTTTCGGCGAACCATACAGGTATCTACGCAGGTAAAAAGTCGGGTGCACCGTTATAGCGATCCCCGCGTGCCTGGCCTGTCGATTATTCTGATACAATCCGCCTTGCCTCGCCTATAGCGCCTTATGTTCGATCGTTCGCACGCCCTGGACCGACACACGTGTGGATCGTAAACGTTACGAAATTTCAACTTAAAATCGTGACGATGCGCGCAAATCATGCAATTATTCCGGAAAAGTGTCGACGTTTTGCGCCGACTTTTTTTTACAATATAACTCTTTGTCCAAAAAGATTTTAAGCGCATCGCAATAGTTTACAAAATATGGAATATTGAAAATTAATAAACTAACGCGCGTGCATATCTATAGGGGAGGCTGGGGTCGATAAAAACATGGGTAAAATGAAACAAGTTGAATAACTCAAAGATGGTTATCAATAGCGGTGGGTTCCCAAGGGGTCGCCGCCGCTCCGAGATCGTCGAACATTTTATGTGGGTACATCGCTTTTTCGACACAAAATGTAAGTTTTTTAATTACTATTATTTTGCGTATTGCTCCAAAACTACTGTTCCTTCTTCAGCGTTGTTTACAATCATCATTGCTATGAATATCCTAGTGACTTTATTGTGGTCAGCACCTACCTGCAACATTTAGCTTCTTTGTTATTTGATAAATTATCTGAAGCGAGGGTATTAGGACAGTTGTAACAAACGGTTCGGCGTCAATTGAAACGTGATTCTGTTGACCCCCAACAAACATTTTATCCGCAAGCAAGTTTTCCAAATTTTGTTTTTTTTTTAGATGCCAAGAAATCGTCCAAAACTACAAACCGGGGAAGCTGCGATCTCGACAATTATAAAAAGGCATATGAAGATGCCAAAAAACATATAGAGGGTGAGGCACATAAAGTGTTACAGAGCAATAGCACTCAAACTATTGATCATATCCAAAAATGTTTCAGACAAAAATGTCAGTGTTCGAGAAGGCCGTCATACTGGACCACCCTATTTTTTATCGGTGGAGGCGCTGAAGCTACGTCAAGGTCAACTCCACTTTTTCAAATGGCACCATGTATTTTTTTTCGATTCCATTTTTACCGATTTTAAGACAAATTCAGCGACCTACAACACAAGGTCATTCTAGTCACGCAAAGAACGAAAATAGTCGAAAAATCGACAAATATCAGAATAATCACTTTTAAAGGATCCACTAACCTTGGTTTGGGACTACCTACAGAAGATGCTCGAAGTGATGACCCTCGACTTGTAAACACTTGTTTGATCGCTGTTTTCATTTCTTACGATACCAATGTTTCTTATCGGCAGCATGTACGCATCTTCTGTTAACATATCAGTTAGTCACGCATTACCTTCTAATGTAAGTACATCGGATCGCGAAAATGAACGATTTTCAAGAATCTTTTGATATGTTGATGGTGCTAGGGGAATGCCATAAACATTACAGAAACGCCCAAGATTTGTATGCGGCTCGTTATCCGGACAGGGAACACATGGCTTTTAAGCGATTAGCTGACTGTTTCTGTCGCTTCGGTACAGTGAAACAACCACGAGTCAAACGTCGATCGATTGTTAATGAACATAATGCGGCTGCTATCTTAGCTTTTGCTGCACTAAATCCACATGCGAGCAACAGGCAAATGGGAAGAGAGAGTGGAATTAGTCAGCGATCTGTATTAAGAGGGAATGACACCTCATCGCGGTCGGTATGGTAGAACAATTATAGATTCCCAAAAATCTCTGAAACGGCTCTTCACATTCCGTCAAAACTTTGCCAAACGACGTCAAATAGATAGACGAACAGCTGTTTTCCCCTCAAATTTTCTGAATTTGAGAAAAAAAATGTAGATTGACTTATGATAAGCCAATCTAGTTTTTTTTTCTCAAATTCAGGAAATTTCAGGGGAAGACAGCTGTTCGTCTATCTATTTGACGTCGTTTGGCAAAGTTTCGACGGGATCTGAAGAGCCGTTTCAGAGATTTTTGGGAATCTATAATTGTTCTACCATACCGACCGCGATAAGGTGTCATTCCCTCTTAACAATCTTACATCAAAACAAGTTCCATCCGTATCGTATGTCAATTACATCAGAATTTGTACGGCAATGATTTCCTAAATCGCGTCAATTTTTGTAACTGGATTCGTAGAAAAATGCGCACAGATGTCGCATTTTTGAGTCATGTGCTTCTTTCTGACGAATCTAACTTCACAAATACGGGAAATATGAATAGGCATAACATCCATTATTGGGCAAATGAGAATCCTCGATGGATGAGAACTGTACAATTTCAACATACGTGCACTGTATTGTTGGTGCGGCATTGTCGGCGATCACGTCATTGGTCCATATTTTTTTGGAGGTCGCTTGACTGGGCAAGTTTACGCAAACTTTCTGCAAAACGTACTGCCTCAATTACTGGAAGACGTGCCCTTGCATGTTCGCATGAACATGTGGATGCAACACGACGGTGCACGACCCCATTATGCTCTGTGTTCAAGACAAGTGATGAATGAGATTTTTGGTGAAAAGTGGATAAGACGAGGTGGCCCTGTAGCTTGGCCACCTCGTTCGCCAGATCTAACATCACCAAATTACTTTTTGTGGGGTTTTGTCAAAGAACGCGTAATGGCGGTAGCACCTACCACACCTGATGACATGAAAGAAAGAATACGCCGAGCATGTACCGAAATTACCCCACAAATGTTGGCTGAAGTTAAACGGCCTTTTCATCGGCGAATTAACAAGTGCTTACAAGTCGAGGGTCATCACTTCGAGTATCTTCTGTAGGTAAACCCAAACCAAGGTTAGCGGATCCTTTAAAAGTGATTATTCCGATAGTTTTCGACTATTTTCATACTTTGCGTGACTAGAATGACCTTGTGTTGTAGGTCGCTGGATTCGTCTTAAAATAAGTAATAATGTCATCGAAAAAAAATACATGGTTCCATATAAAAAAGTGGTGTTGACCTTGACGTAACTTCAGAGCCTCCACCGACAAAAAAAATAGGGTGGTCCAGTATGACGGCCTTCTCGAAGACTGAAACTTTTGTCTGAAACATTTTTGGATATGATCAATAGTTTGAGTGCTATTGCTCTGTAACACTTTATGTGCCTCACCCTGTATAACAATAAAAATATGAAAACGCTTAATAGGGGTAGAAAAAAGAGAAAGTCAACAATATATACCGATACCCCAGAAAAATTAGAGACAATGGAAGAGATTGAAGAGAAATACCATAGAACACAGGCTAAGAGAGCAAAAAAGAACCTCAGGGAAAAATAAAGAAAAAATCAAGAACAAGAATAAACGTCAAAATGAAGAGTTTTCTACAGATGATGAATCTGAAAAATACTTCTGTCTAGTTTGCGTGGAAAGTTACGGCCTCAGCAGGCCAGGAGGAGGCTGGACGCAATGTTCTGGGTGCAGGCTGTGGGCACACGAAGCTTGCACAGCAGGCGATCGGATTTATTTGTGCCATAATTGTGAATCCAAATAATGTTTATATTTGAGTGTTAGGACCAATAGGTCTTTGTTAATTTCTTAGAAGTTGAAAAATATTAGATAAAAACTTTTAACAGTCTTGTTTCTAAATAAGTCGATCTCATTGAGTACCTCGCTGGTAACACAAATTATTCTCCGCCTGATTATCTTTAGTAAATTAAAACTAAATAAGAAAAATAATATTGAAGCACCTCAATATGCTTTCGGTGATACCAAAACTGGGATGAAAAGCAAAAAAACCGATTGTTTTAATTAAAAGTGTATTTTATTCACAACAAACATACTTTATCACCCCATACACATCATTAACAGTACCTGGGTTTAGTAGAAACATCAGTTCAATCAGCTGAAAACACTTGTTGTAACTAACCCCAGGCACCGTTTTGATTGAGCCAAACACTGGGGCAAATGAAACGTTTTCCAAGAGTTTCGAAATAGCTTCTACCTAAGTTCAGGGCATATTAGAAGCAAAATCAATAATGCTATCATATAGCCAGATAATCTAGCTATAAGTAAAGCCTATTACCAAACAGGTAAAGTATAAAATGAAGTCACACTAACCGATTTTCTCAAAAACTTTCCATTTGACCGCAGCCTCCACTACCTATCATAGCGTGCTACTGCTATCCTTACTTAATCGACATGATCGAATCTCAAACAAACCCAAACAAACCAAAATATTCTCAAACAAATCCAAGCAATCTGAAAAGAACCCAAGTAAGCCCTACCAAACCCTACCAAAACTAAACAAACACAACCAAACTGAAAGGAACCCTACAAAACCCAAACAAATCAAAATACAACTAAATCCTACAAAACCCCAGCAAACCGGAACGAGCTCGCCTTGAATTTGGTTGTGTTGGGTTTTCTCGATTTTTTTGGAACTTCCTTTGGGTTTGTTTCGTATCCGATCATATTCGAAACTACTGCGACGCGCCAAAAAGTCATTTAGGCACTGACTTATATTATGAGAAAGAAAATTCGTGCAAAATTTGAGGCTCACTCGGAGGTAACAGCTATTAAGGGCAGCCCTTTCCAAAAGTTTGCAAATTCAGCTGTCGTTAATCAACACTTCGTAAACACCGATAATCGTCAATGTACGACATTTCTCGACCATCATCGAAAATGTGGCCGATAAAACCTTATCAAATTCAAACACGTATTTTCCTGATTTTTTTCCGAAACTGATTATCATGTACTAACGGCAATAATCTCACTTGAAAGTACTAGCTGAATGCTATTTCCATGATTTATTGCAGATATTTAAAAACTCGCCTCCCTCTGATGCACGTGAAGCGATGCAAGGCCCTCATTTCGGTATTCCTTAGGATCAATTAATGCTCCATGGGGAATGATGTCAGGTATTATCGCGGTTAATTGGCAACGCCCACGACGCCATTCCTTATTGATAAGGATCTCCGGAGAATTGTTGCTGCTAAATATGCACCGTCGTATACTGTGAATATGCATAGAAGACAGAGGTAAGAGAACGGAACTGAAAGAAAGGCAAGATCCGAGTCCGGAAGGGCAAAATACGCGGCAAAGAAATACGCAACAGTGAAATACATTTTTCGAAAGCGCAATTGACTGGAACAATTTGGATGTACGGGAGCTAGAACGGGATCGCGCGCCGAGAGAATGCGTCAGGAAGACGATAGATTGATTGATTGACTTGATTGGTTGATTAGTATCATTATAGTAACGCCACAGGGCAAAGAAAGCCGTACAAAAAGTATACATCAACAATGTAAATGGAATATGGAATGTATAAGTATAACATTCATTTAAAAATATATAAATAAAATGAATATAAAAGAAAGGGGCGGGGTGGGGGTGAGAGAGAGAGAGACAGAGAGAGAGAGAGAGAGAGAGAGAGAGAGAGAGAGAGAAGAGAGAGAGAGAGAGAGAGAGAGAGAGAGAGATGGGAAGGTGGGCATACATGTTCCCACGAACACGGAAGTGTTACACGAAATGTGCGATTAAAACGAGAGGGCTTGCCGCGGAAAAAAAGGAAATGAGCTGCGAGAAAGGAATAGGGAGGGCGGATTGCGCATGGAATTTGTGGCATGGTAACAATTTCCCGCCGGTTCCCTTTCAGGGGTGCTTTGCGAGGCCGGCTTTCCTTTGTCCTAACGCTGGAGCATCAAGCCGAGTGGTCGTGGAAAATCGAAAATCGATAACCCCGTCCATCCTCGCCGCTCCATTTCGCCGTATATTGTGTCCTTTGTCCTTGCAAGGGAAAGAAGCCAATTTTCCTTTGTTCGAGGGTTTAATTAATTGTTGTTGCGTAAACTCGTTGATTCGTTTCAAAGATTCTTGATACATTCTCCTATGTGTCATCATCGTAAGCGTGGCTTGCTAAGAAGATCGGCCGCCCTCGTATCAACGAAGCAGAGACAAAGAGGAATAACGATTTGGAAACTAGCAGGAAGGAAAAGGAAATGTGGGTTCGAACAAAGAGATTAGGGCAGCGGATATGCGGAGACGCGTCGGGTAATAGCCGTAAAGTTCCACACTACACACGCACGCGTGTACAGTTGTCGTCGTTATTGCTCCGCGGGTTTTTTTTTATGAAATAATCAATAGAGTTTATCCACAGCGGGAGGCTCAAGAAGAAAGAGAAAGAGCAAGGATGGCGAAGGGAGTCGAAAGGGGCCAGCTGTTGCTGCTGCTTCTGCTGGTAGTGGTTTCGATACACGGCTGTAACTACACTATAAATAGGGAACCATATATCGCTGGGAAATTTCCACCCCGTACTATATTTCGTGTAGAGGGTCTACACTATGTTGCCTTCGCATTTCTCTTTGTCTCTCCCTCTCCCTTTCAGGTTTCTGACATCCGCCCTTCTTGCAGAAAAGTATCGATTGTCGCTGCTGTACAATGTCACCAGTTCACACTACTGCCAATGCAGAAGGACTGCTTTGGTGACATTCATACACACTATACGAATCATCCCCTTTGTCTTGCCGACGCGATAAGCGATCCCGAGGAGTGGCGCGCCTTGTCTCATTCCTCCCATCTAAATCAAAAAGACAACATTCAATCCAATCAGACCTCGAACAAGTAAAATTCTAGGAGTCCCAGTCACGTGTCATTCGAGTCTCAGAGACTCCCAGAATCTTCACTTCGTATGGGCCATGCCATTGTGTCGAAAACAATGCTCACGGCTTTGCAAAGCTATCAGCACGAATTTAGGGATATATGGAAAATAGCCGAGAGCTATGAGTTGACAGGTCGAAAGGTTTCCCCTGTTTGGCAGATGTGATTTGGCTCTCCAGTAGCTTGGACGACGATTAGTCAAAGTATAGCCTGCCTTAGTCATGTTTATATATATACATATATACAATGTATATGCACGTCTGTAGCGTGTTGTAGCCCCTAAGGCACCTAAACGTAAGGGTATACAGGCCACCATTATTCGTGCAGTCTTGGAAAAGTAATGGCCAGAGCAATCTAGGATAAATAATAAGGTATCACCCCTTCGATTTTCCTTTCTCTCGCTTTCGCACGCACGGCGATGTATATATGAACTCTTTATCCCCTGATTTTGATAAATGACCAGGATAAACACGAGGGTTACACCCTTCCTGACATAAAGAGTGTAATATACACATATACACACAAAAACATTATACCATCGGACACGATACTTAATCATTTTGTAAAAATAGCAGACGCGCAGAGAGTCGTTCGGCAAATGTACGATTTTTTCGCAAATATCTATTTCTCTGCCACTCCAATATTCATAGCTGTCACATATAGCATTGGCTTGATCTGTCGAAAAAGACTGCTTTAGTTTATCGTCGCGTGTGTCGACAGATAGTCATCTCCGCAACGCGTCAACGTTTTAAAACCCGTATTTATACACGGCGGTACTAAAATTTGTATTCGTGGATCGAAAGAAGAGGACAGTTAACAGCTCTATCCCATTCTCATCTGCAACGGATGGACACCCGACGAACAGATCGCATCCAAAATTTCGGGGCTCTTGTCATTTAAATGGACCGTCACGGAATCGGCGGTGAAATAGATACTCTTTTTGTTTTTTTTGTCGTCTTCAATGAAGAAAAAGGTGGAGAATGACGCGAGGGAGCACGTGGGGAAATTAACGCACAACGATTAAAACAGAGTATAATACAAATGCTCTCATGATTTATACATCGACCTTGCCCAGAGGAACTTCAGGGCTGAGGAAGGTGCATGAGTACCTCCACATAACCTGTCCCGCGGCTCAGAAAAAAAGCCAACGAGGAAGGAAAAGGAAGGGAGAGAGCGAGGAAAAGGCCGGGACGTGGGACAAAAAGGAGAACTCGAGAGCTCATTGCGAAGAAAGGAACAAGCGGGTATAGAGTTGAACGAGGAAAAGAAATTATACGCTTCACTCTTGTATGCCCTCGCTCACATATAGTCATACATCGCGCAATAGATATTATATGTTTACCTCTAGGTAATATTATATAAACGCGTACATTGTGCGGAACAATAACGCACGGGATTTTTAACGACCGCAACTTGGGAGATACCGTATCATTTCGGTGATTTTATTTCGTAGTAAAGTGTCCGATGAGCATGGCCATGACGGGGCGGGAGAGGACGGCAAGAAAAAACGCGAGAAGAAGCGTGTCAGTCAGCAACACAACATCGTCGAAAGTTTTATGACCGCGAGACGATTATGTCCGAATGCGAGACCCTCCCGGCCGCGTTTCTACTTCTGTATAGCCGAGAAAACACTGACTCCGCATCTCGCCATTTCGTTTTTTTACTTTCACGGACGGACCAGAGCTAGATGTATGGAAGCTCTAAAAAACCCAAATTGACGGCGGTGGGGAGGCTCATAACATTTCATTCGGGGTTCAGAGGACCAAGGACCAATCGTACAAGCATACGTGGATTGTTCAATGCTATACAGGGTGTCCCCGAACTGATAGTAGTCGCTGGGATGGGGGCTTGGGGGTGAAATTCTGAGTCCATTGATATAAGCATGTATGGGTCTCAGATCAACCCCTGAATTATTATTAATTTTTTCAGGCGGGCCAATCAGGTGCGCCCGATGACTCGGCGGACGTCGGTGAGCGATACGCGCGTGTGTGGTGGCTGGCGGAAGCACAGTGCCTACTGGCATCACTACACGCGCGTATCGCTCACCGACGTACGCTGGCTCATCGAGCGCACCTGATTGGCCCGCCTTTAAAAATAAATAATAATTCAGGGGTTGATCTGGGACCCATATATGCTTGTATCAATCGACTCAGAATTTCACCCCCCCCCCCCCCCACCCTCCATTTCAGGGACTACCATCAGTTCTGGGCCACCCTGTATAATATAGTGGGTTTTCCGAAAATGGAATCCCTGACGCTATCAAAAATGTACTCCCCCAAGACCCTAATAGTGAACAGGACTAAAATATATATACATTAATTAAGAATGTTGCTTGTTATTTGCAACGACGTTTATAGTGATTTCTACCATATAATATGATCCAACCTGCTATATGCATAGTAATGTGTGTCCTACAAGAACAGAAGGTGAACTACAGGAAGAAGTGTTGAACTGATATCCTATTTTTGCAATACAACAAACATACTATGTAACAGTTTGTGAGACACGCGTAGTTCTTAAAACTACTACGCCGTGGTTACCCGCATTGAAAATAATATACGTCTTCGCTATAAGTAAGCATTACTATTTTTTTTATTTCGAATAGTCACTTTTCATAAAACCTCCTAACCAATCATACTCGACAAACGTTAATGTTAGCCATATGAATTGTACAAACTTAAACAGAATAGTCGAAGTTTGATTCCAACAAAATCTAACGTACAGTATACAACATTAGCATTTGTGCGCCGATTTTGTGACGGTATAGATATGTCTATATTGTTAAGCCTTTTACAATAGTTTATATCGATTTCCGGGACAAGAGACAGTCAAACACGTCACCCAATTTGCATATTTAGATATACTTTTCGCTTATAGTTGTGTCAGCCATATTATGATTGCAGTGTCAATAAACTACAGAGAATTTTACTACCCCTCATTTTACCATGAGCGGTTTCGTAAATACCATGGACTTTTTCCTCGGTGCACCAGTGTCGGTTTTTTTCCTGTCTCTGTGCATATGCCGTGCCCGAATCTAGCCTTTCCGCGACTATTTCCTGCAGCGCACATACATCTCATCAGGAAATTGGCATTCAGCCCTTTCCCTCAGTACTTGCGTGTTCAGCCTTGTCCCTTGAGAGAATATACATGACACTGATCGAAGACCGTCTGCATAGTGATAGTAATAGTTTCCATACTCAACTTGATGTAGACTCCAGTATTCTCAAAATCATATTTCCATAAATCTAACCATACTTGTATACAGCTCATTTAGGTTTCATTGTAATGCTCATTGTAATGCTAATTAGGGTTAGTGTAAAAAAAAAATAAAGACGCGTCCTTAAAACTGCCAGATTTACCGATAGTCAACATCACATAGATATCATGGATTGGAAATATGCCTTTCCCCATATACATAGAGTATCGGCCACGCTGTTTCCAGATACTCCGGAGGCCCGGAAAATAGGGGAAACTTTAAGTTTATTTGTGCTTGAAAAACGTAAATAAAAAATGTAATCATAGAACATTACTGTACGTGCCTTAAAGTGTATGAGACCACGAACACAAAGTCTCTACGAAAGGGCGGCCCTGTAGCCATGTAAATGCGTTCTTTTCTGGAGGTGCTCTGGCGCTTGCTGCATAAGCGCCGCAAATTTGAAACTCGAATAGACAACGAAATGTGTTTGTACTCTGCATGGTAATAGCTAAAGAAATCTGTAGGGAATTTTTACATTATTGTTGTTCATAGAAATAGTAATCATATCAATTTTATTTTCAGAAAAAAAGATTTGTTAAAAATTGTTACAAGAGCAATTTTCGACACATCTAGAAATTCTTACGTATATCTGTGAAGCAGTAATGATGACATCAGATATAATTTATTCAAGTTATGCCGCAAGCCAATTTGAAGGACGTAGTTTTAGGAGAAATTGATGTTTTGCATGATATTATTTTGAGTTTGACAATGGAAATGTAGTACTTAAAATAGCGATGGTTCGGGATCGGGCCAATATCACCTTTTTTATAATCCTAGAGTATGATTCAGAGCTAAGAAAATGGTTTTTCTGTGATCTTCCGGACTTGGAACCCTTCGGGGCATTACATCTATGTGGCTCACCGAAACATGAGACTTTTTTGAGACACTTTTTTCGAGAATACTATAAAAGCAATCGAAATGAGGTTTGGAAGGTTTATTCTACGTGCCATGACGTATACAAAAAAAAAACTTTATGAAAGAAAATACAAAATGGTGACTCGGTTGCAGCTACATAGGGGGGGGGGGGGGGGGGGGTAAGGTTAATTTGCTATAAAAAACATGTGTACTATCATCTTTTTTTTGACGACACAGTTACAATAATATATATTTATTTGTGTAATTAGTATATAATTGAAAGACATTTAAAGAATATTCTATACAATTTTCATTAATAACTATGCAGAAATGAGCCATTGACAGCAAATCTTCGCAGCCGCCTCAAAAAAGTTACATTGCGGTGAACCGCATAACTCATTACTGGATCATCTGAAATAAAAAAACTAAAAAGATTTCATTATAGTTAATAAGTTTCTTACGGTGAAGCTGTCGGGTTTTTTGATTTTTGGTTACACTTTAAAGTCTAAATACCGATTTTTCATTTAAAAAATCGGAAATATCGTTATTCTAAAATATATTGAAATTAAAAAAAAAGAAAAGAACTCGACAGCGTTACCTCGTAATTTATGTGTAGAAAGAGTGTTGAAATTTCGAAAGGATCGGTGGAGTAGATTTTGAGCTAGAGAGTTCACCGACTTTGAAAGTGCTAAGTATGAGAAAAACGCGTTTAAAAGTATCAAAGATTTCTACGCTAGAAAATAAAAAATTAAACATCAATAAACGCGTTTTTTTTTATTTCATATACTTACACAGAATCATCGATGCCAGGCCCATAAAAAATTCATATGACAAAGTTTTAAAAAACGCAATAAAGTACCTTACCCCATCCCCTCAAGAGCGTTTTTCTAGGCGCTCTGCGGGCGGACACAGTTTGGATAAGACTCGTATGGATAAGAACCTAAAACAAAACAATCATCGTTCACATTACTCTTGCTAGAGAAGGACACACAATCATTGAAAAATGTTTTTTTCCTCGCAAAATGAAATTTTTTTCGCTAATAAGTCAGCCTTAATTTGTTTATAAAGACCAACATTTTTGATAGGTTGTAAAAATAATGTGTACTTCTTTTTAAAATCTATCTAAAAAGCTACCGTTAAAATTTAAAGTCAATCGGATGAAAACTGCCCAAGTTGGGCGTCGTTTCGATTTAAAAAACATGATTTCGAGAAACTCGCGTTTACATTTTTAAAACTGATTTAGGAGCTATCATCCACACTATGAGAATGAAGATTTCATTTGAATTCTGCGTGTACCCACGTAGGCATTTTGACAGTGGGTCATCAGTTGTTAAGGGGTTACACCTAGTTGGCAGCACCAAGTTGAAATTTTGGAGGCTGCTACCGCTGCAGAAGGTTTGCTGTATGGTCCGGACATTGATGATTCCATTTAGAGGTAATAAATTACATTTTATCTACGTATATACCTGACGTAAAACTTAAAACGCGTTTTTCTCGGAATGACTTTTTCAGAATCGGTGATCAAAATATCTCAAAAACAACTAAACCTATCTGCTTCAAATTTCACAGACATTTTTTTGCATATCAAAAGGCAGTCCTTAATCAAAGGATTTTTTTCAATGCATACTTTTTGATATCAAGCAAAACAGAGTGTTTTTTTCACCGAAATTTCAATGATCAGTTTCGATCGGCGAACATTTTTTTCAAAAATCATTATTTTATTCGATCCTTCGATTAAAGACTAGATAATACGGTACAAACACTAAATTCATTTGGTTTTTTGATTTCAGATAATTTGGTTCCGAGCAGGAGTGGTCACCGCGAAGGACCTTTTTTGCACAGCGGTCTGTGCAATTTACTGTATCTCCGTCGTTTATAAATATTTCCTAATAAAAAAAATTGTCAAAGATACTTGAAACAATATTCTTTACTATGAAAAAAAAGTTAAAAACGTGCACCCATTTCCCAAACAAAAAAATCACGAAAACACCTCTTTTTTCCGGCCGCGAACTAGGAGTAACCCGTTAAGACGTTGTATATCGTTTGTACAACTGGACTAAACGACTCCAAATTGCTACTTTCACCGTGTTTCGTGCATTTCGAAGCGCTCGGAGGCGCTCCGGGAAATGAGCTCTACATTTTTTAAATAATTTCCCGCCTATAATTGCTTTCTTATATTATTCTTGGGGTGTTTATTTAAAAAAAAACGGTCACCAATTTTGTTGTACTCAGATGTAACGCCTTAAGAAACAGGAAGCTACCATCAGAATGTTCCTGTCAGATGGTTCAGGTTGAGACAAAGTCTCAAGGAGTGCAAATAAATAATTGTTATTAGAAGGCTATAAAGTTTCACCTTGTTCCTTCTATTCCTCTATATTCCCATTCACCCGTCAATTAGCTCGAAACGTCCAGTACATTATTGCCGTACAATCATGTACTTCATTATCAATCGGCACAATGTGAGGTCTCGACGCCACGACCTTATACTTTTATTCCGTCCAAGTTGAATGTCTCGGAGACCGAAAGATGTTGTTTGTCGGTTTTTAGAATGTAACGATCGACTTCCCTCATCCAGCAAACTGCTCTGCCCCTTCGATGTAATTTCACCCAGTACCTGCCTGATCCAATGAAGTATGGAAAGTTTCTCGTTACGCGTCAATATTTCCTTGTTTTTCTGACCCTAATAACCGCTCCCACGATTTTACCACGATGACGATCTCTCGCACTCTCGCTCGTTTCCTCCCGCTCCCTCTCTTTCCCTCTGGCTCTCGAGTTCGCCCAGATTTCATACTCCGTGCTTGTATTCAACGCGAAGTGAATCGTCGAGATGCGAATCTGAATAAAATTGCTTGTATCGGTCATTAGCCACAAGATAAATCTCGAAGATGGGAACGGGACATGAACAACTGGTATCTCGCGGGTGCGGATCCTTTTCCGCGTGTTACTAGTACTTTCTCCCTGTTGACGACCTGTTACGGCGGCATACGGTGCATGACACTGCACTTTGCTTTATTGCCCATGCGAATCTTTGCAGCAAGAGGTATATAGGGGCTTTGGGAACTCCGTGGACTGGTTCAACGTACACGTCTGTTCGGGCTTCCACGCTATGTGTACCACATAACTAATGCATTATCTGCATACGTACGGTGGAAGGCTGATTCCGGCCGTCAAACAATGGGTCCTAGTCATAGGGGAGCTACTGTTACCGTAACCCCACGGTGCTACTCAAATGAGCCTATGTAACGACAAAGTCGAATCCTACTCCACTTAACAAAACCTTCCAAGTGCGTCTCGGAACAGGCATAAAGTACAGTTGCGGAGTCATTTGTGTGTGCAGTCATTTGGAGAATCAATATTTAGCAAGTATGTAGTTAATATTGTGTATGTTGTACCACAATCATTTATCGCATGCTAATTTCGATGTCATTTAATAATCCGCAATCATAATACTCCAATGGTAAAGGAGGAAAAGGAGAGGAGGCGGCGTTGTTGGATGTTTGAAATTTGATTAACGATGCTTCAAATTACATGCGACAATGTTATTTGTACAGTCCTCTCATGGAGTTTTCATGAAGAAGTCAACGTAGCGAGAACTTCATTGTCTGTCTCCGCAGTATGTTAATGTCACTTTAGGGGGGGGGGGGGCATTGTAACGGGTCAAAAATATCGAGTAAAAAAATGGTCAACATCAAGATTTTAAAAAATACGTGAAAAAGATTTCAAGTTAAAATATTGAAAATAGACCAATTTATAGACGGTTAAGTGAGAGCAGGTAGCGCAACGAAAAGTTCCGCAATTGCAGTAGCTCTCGTTGTACGTAGCCGTTTTTTTTATGTAGAATGTTTCATGCCCTTGAATGTAAGTAAAAATTGCGCCAAAATTTCACTTTGTTTTAAGACGCGCCATTTTGGGATTTTTTCGGAAAATGCCTACGTACGACGAGAACTCCATTTATATACTACTGTGTCCAAAAAATAAGGTGACATTTGAATTTAAACTGCGCGCGTCGAAGGATTTGGAGAATTTTTTTTTTTAGGTTGGTAGTACTGTCAGTGATATCTATGTCAAATTTACATGTCAAAATATTCATTAGTGTTTGAGATACGCGTCGTTTTGTGAGCTGCTAAAAGTGAGTTTTTCGTTGCCACGATAATGCACCATCCCATACTGCACTAATTCGTGATCATTTCGCCAAAAACTCAACCCATATCGTTCCGCAACCACCGTATTCACCTGATCTGGCGCCGTGCGACTTCTGGCTGTTCAGCAAGCTCAAAAGATCGCTCCGGGGACACCGTTTTGATACGATAGAGGAGATTCAAGCCGCAGCGAAGACGGAACTGAAGGCCATCCCGGAAAGTGACTACAATCAGTGTTTCGAAGATTGGAAAATCCATTGGCATAAGTGCATTGCATCGGGAGGGGATTACTTTGAAGGGGATGAAATTGATTTGGAAAAATAAATAAAGAATTTTCGAAATAAATACAATGTCACCTTATTTTTTGGACGCAGTAGTAAATTAAAAAGCTTTTGAATTTTTTATTATTCAGACCCATCATTATCTTATCAATTCGGCCGTTGGACCTCATTTTTTATACAGGGGCTCCATTATTCCTCAACAAGGCTGTTCATTTTTTATTTCTTTTTCATATGAATTTACGCGATGTAAGTTCAATGTAGGCTTAATGACATACTTTTTTCCACATCCCGAGCCGAAAAAACGACTTTTTTCGGCTCGTCACAGTGGTACCCTCCCTTAACCGAATAAATTTAAATGGAAAGGTCCAATCAAATTTAAGACCTTAGAATTTTTCAGATTTCTCATACCAATAGTTAAAAAATTAGAGGGCTTCGCACTTCACTATAGGGCGTAAAACTCCGCAAACGGGGCTACAAAATTAAATATGGTAAATGACACCTCAATTTTATTTTTAAATCCTTGTGCAATGGCTCCCACTTGGTGGGGTAGGCAAAAAAACATTCGCTTCAACGTTACGTGCTGTGGAAAAATACCTAAAACATGTGTTTTCACGATTTTGCTACATAATAATTGAGATGCCGATCCGAAGCGTCTGCTTACTAAAATTGCATGCATATACACTCAGAAAAACGTTTGGTACCGTCAAAAAAATGGTTTGAATCAACCAAATCCTTGGGTGGCGAACCATATGAACGATTCAATTGACTGCGAGATTTGGTTGAATTACAAATATATATTTATTTCCGGCAACCAAACTTCTTCTTGATCCAAAAACGCACAGAGTACTTTCAATTCTAATTCCGGTGTCCTGAAACCAAACTTTGTTTGAACATACTGAACGGTTGGGTCGGTAATCTCTCCCTTAAAAGCATTTTCAAAAGATATAGTTCATCGAAAAACATATACAGTAGAATGAAACATGTGTGCATTGAATGAATTGCAGAGCATATTTCAATCAATACATAATATTTTTGATAAAAGTTCATGTATAGTCCGTACCACTGAAGATATATTTTAAAAGAAAACCCCCCAACGCTGCTATAGTCGATCCAACTATATGTTGGTTTGCCCTGAATGACGGAGTAGGTTCTGACAACTGATATAACATAGTTGAAGCTGCATACAGTGAGTTCAATCAAAATTGGTTTTACACCAATCGAATAAATGGCAGATAGAGCATCAGCTTAATATGAACCAAATAAACATCGAGTCACTCTAATAAAATTTCGATGTGAGCATATGCAACGTATACATTGAATTGGTAGAAAATCAATTGGATATAAATCATCGAAGAAAGTATTCTCCCTATACGATGAATTATAAATACAAATGGAAGACGAAGACAATAAGGTAAATAGATCCGCTAAATTATGAGATAAGATGATTAGTAATTTTTCAATAATGCCTGTTTATTAAAGTACATATTAAAAATACTGCGATGATACAGAAACAACTTTTATTGATTAATCTACGTCGATGTACGACTGTACGGTGTCAATTGTAAGATAATTTACAAAGCGCTCTGAGAAAATTACATAGTTAAACTTAAAAGCAATCTGCGTGTCAAAAAAAAAACAAAAGAGAAATCAATTAAAATAATGTGTACAGATAAATAAGTTTTTTTTCCGACGTATCGAGAATCTATTTGCACGCCACATAACAGAAACCATCAGATTTTGTGAGTTCTCGAAGTTGAATTGGCGCAAACAAATCTTTTCTTTGCGCAACGCCAGGTCTCAGACTACAGCGTGGTTGCGACGAACTATTAGCGGCTTAAACCGAGTGTCCATGTGGTTGGATGTACCGAATTAAATCGATATCTGAAATTACGGGAGAACAATGGCTTGTACCCGCAAAAAAAATTCAATCACGATTCCCTTAGCAATCCTTCAATACTTATGCACTTGGTGAACATGCAACGTTAAATGAAACTCACCGGCTTCCACTAAATTTACTATCAACACCCGAGAGACGCCGTACAATTTTTTTCTCGAAGGTTAGCACGCAGCGTGACAACAATGGCGGACAAAAAGAAATGACGATCGTTCACTTTTCTCGAAATGTAGAAACAAGCGATTGAAGTCCCCAATCTATCAAGATGTCTTCTACTTCGCACATTTTTATGTTTTCAATGTAGATCGTCTCACAAAACTTATCACAATGAATATTGTAGTTTTTTACAATATATGAATATTGTAGCACGTCAACAGCCAGAAAAGAAGACGTGAACAGCCGGGAGTCGAAAGGGCGATCGTAGCGCTGTTCGTGAATGCATCTGAAACTACATTAATTCGCGATTTCTACTACCCAGTTAACCAAGCGTACCATTAGTACAGCATGCCGCAAATGTGGAGTACGCCGTGCCCTACAGTACCGGTAATGTACGGGTACTGTAATGTACGGATACGGGATAGCAGCGTAGTCGTACCTCCACGGTATCGCTACCGTGGAGTTACACCATACTGCAGTGCACGGTGGCTCCACGGTGGCGATACTGTACCGGTACCGTACTAGTTAATTGGCGGTACAGCGTACCGTACGGCGTACCGGTAATGTACCAGTACCGTACGCACGTATGAGGTGGCAACAGTACCGGTACGGCGCACTCCACATGAGCGGTACATTTGCGGTACGTGGTTAGCTGGATAACTAATCGCTCACAGCGATCGAACAGAGCGCGCCCGTGTTCGGATTTGCCAAATAAAGTCGTTATCTAGAAATCGTGCCGGGAAAAAAGTGATCGATTGCATCCACAAGAACTCAAGTAGCAATAGCAATCAATAGCTGAAAAATATGCACATCGTAGAAAAAAGAAAACACGGTCGTACCTCGAGGTAACTTTAATTGAATCATTTGTTTCAATTAACTTATTCAATTGGAGAACCAACCATCATTCGCTTTATGCGTAATAATTAATTCAGTTGGAAAATGTAGTTTATTGGCCAATATAACGACCAAATATAAAGTTCAAGTAACACGCGGATTACTTGTATGAACTCCGATGTAGTTAATCCAACCTATTATATGGCCAGGGAGATATTACTATTTTGACATGATAATTTGGTTGTTTCAACTAAACTGGCTTTGTCACTTGACTCGAATTGTATTTAAAGCGAGTAAAATTAGGTTGCTTCAAGCAAAATTGTTTCAACTAAATATACATAGTTGGTATTACCAAACGTTTTTCTGAGTGTAGGCACTCTGCGGGAGGACACAGAACTTGTATGGATAAGCACCTAAAATAAAACAATCATCGTTTACGTCGGTTTTGCTAGAGAAACACACAATCATTGAAAAATTGTTTTTTTTTCGCACAATGACATTTTTGATCATTTGTTTACGTTATCGCCGATTTTTTGTCACGAAGCTAAAGCTAAGGTTCCGATCGTCACTTTCCTTATGGGTTCAAAGAACTTGACATCGTGGAGGTTTCCAATCCGACTGCTGGAATGAACGCACTGCAATGCGTGACAAAATGGAATAACCAATTTGAAAACATGGCATTCGGTTCCTGTTGTTTCAGTTGCATCAGGTATCCCTTGCTCTCGCTCTGGACTCTTTCTCTCCATTGAACACTCTTTCTCTTCGTTGGATCTATCTCACAGAGTGAACGCGACCGACGACCGTACGATGCTTCCGGCACAGAACAACCATAAATCCTGTTTCCCTCCCAATCCCTCCGCCGATTGCTGCGAAACAGCTCTCCACCCTCGATCATCTCTGACACCGATTTCGTATACTGTATGTATCTCGAATGTTCAGGGGAGGATGTGGAGAAAGACACGCGGAATCGAGGGGAATATATCAATAATCCCCGGGGCTCAGGGGATAATTGAACGAAGCTCTCTTTGTCCGTTTGAGTTATAAAGTCAACATCTCCTTCCTCTTCCCCATCTCTACTCTCTTCACATACCGTTCGTTCGCCTGACTGCCGTCCTATCTGCTGCAATCTCTCTTTCGCTTCATCGAGATTTCTCTGTTCGATTGGCCGCTCGAGTATTGTATTATCATCAGGAGATGATGTACTCGCAATAATTCGAAATAAACTTATTATTATGGCAAAAAAAGTAGTCCGCAACGACTTTCCAATACTAGTAACAAACCCTGCCCCTGAAAAACATCGCCAACCAGTGAAGCGAATTTGAGATCAGCATAGGGTAAACCGACCAGTGAATGGACGAATAACGACACTGTAGGATTCAGATGGACTGTAAAATTAAAATATTCTGAAAACTAATTTTTTAATTGCTGTAGCTAACAAGAGATATTATTCTGATAGTCGAAAAAAATATTCGAAGTAATTGCCACAAATAATAATGGACGAATTGATAAGTAAGTATGGAAATGACGAGGTCGTCAGTAAATGAACGAAATCACCCATAAACGGACACTCGACTGCTAGTGAATGATCGTGTAGTGTAGATGAACGCTGCAAAGGATAACGATTTATTATTTATTTTCGTTGAATGCTAGGTTTGGAAATCACTGTGTTGCACAAAAATTACAATATAATATTCTTCTACGTATAAGTATCATATTTGTTATTACGATTCCGTAGAAAATACACAAAGTTTTTTTGCATCTTAACGTGACATTTTTAAAAAACTACCAAAGTTTGTTTCGACAGAGAAATAGAAAATTAAATTATGATAAAATTTATAAAACGAATGAAATGCTTTTATGAGAACATTTAAGGAAATGTACCCTGCCATCGCTGATCAGTAATTCATTTTTCAATTTTCAGCAAACGAGCTAATTTTTTTACTCTGCTTTGAGAATAATCAGAGCCGAGCAGAGAATTCAGTATAAATATCAAGCTGTTAGATTTTTTTTCGATTTACAAAATGGCCAACTACTAATACATTCTTTTGTTATCTTTTTTAGGCGCTCCGCGGCGTGACATTTAGCATCCACAATTTTTTACCTCGACCAAAAAACAAAAATTCTCGTCAATCTACATTAGAATACCTAGAGAAGTACGTACGGAATTTAATAAATATTGTTTTATTCAAAAGTTGTAGGTATTTGAACTTAAGAAATGAATTTTCACTGAAAAATTTCGTTATAATTGCTCATAAAATGAAAAGTTTTCGATTAATCAGAAATTCCGTACATACTTCTCTGCGAAATGCGATTAGGAATATAACTTTTAAATTTGAAGTAAATCGAGTGAAAATTGTTGAAGTTATTTGTCACGCCAATTGGAAAAAAGCTGTTGCGAGAAGTTTCGCGTAGTCGGCCATTTTGTAATTCGAAAAAAAAATATATTTTTTCTAACAGCTGGATATTCATACTAAATAGATGTGTAATTAATTTCATGAGGGAATCACTTTTTAATACCAAAAAAAATTGTTAAATTTCTACATGATTTTATACCCGTTACAGCGGCCTAACCCCTTAAAAATTTTTGCAAAACACAAAAAGCCAGATTGTATCTCAAGTAATGAAAGTAATGCTCACTCTCAAAACTTATAGACTAGAAAAAAACCCGTGTGGCTTAAAAAATTAATTATAAAACGAGAAATCGGTTTTAACGACACCCGTCATTTTTTTGCTAAATCATAGTGATTCGAGTTTTTATCGACAATTCAAATTCTTTACTTATTTCAAGTTTGAATCATCTGTCATCCATTCACTGGTCGGTTTACCCTACGCTTCGAGTTTGACTCTTGATTTCATTACGTTTGAGCCCTATGCATGCTCCACCCTGCAACGAATATCAAAGAGGATAAAGAGACGTAACTTCCATAGTCGGGTTTCGAAGTTATGACGATTTCAGCCGGGGCTTTTTGTTTTTTTTTTTTAATAATGAGCGTTGCAATAAATGCGCAAGCAGCATTTTGAGCTCTTACTGTCCACACACATAGAGAGAATACTCCGCGCATGGCATATCACGTACAAAAGGTGCGCAGAGTAGGTAGCAACAGAGACCGCACAGTACAGCATAATCGTAGCTACAATCGAGCTACAGTCAACGTACGGCGCATTGAACGGAGCACCAGACGTTATAATACTGTGCCTTGTTGCCAGGTACTTATTCGATTGCCCCCACCCCTGACTGCTCTTTCTTTGGATTAAAATTATACCGTTGCCTACGTGCGGAAAGTTCTCGTATCTTCGTAATTCTCATTTTGCTATCGATTATCGAAATTGTATAAATTTAGCAAATAGCCAAATCTATACGAGCTGTTCGACATTTTAGGCATCCTCATCAATCCTTCCGGTCTAATTATTTTGCAATCTTTACATTCAGCATTTATTGAGCGATCGCTCGCCCTTGGAGCAAAGATCTAATGAGTCTGCTTCAACGCTAAATCGAATATTTACGGGGGTTTAAGAGGGGAGATCCCTTTAGGCAGCCATAAATAAGCGAATTTTCAAGATTTTGTCAAAACTGTTTATAGTTAATTTGATGTATATATTATATACATCTTTTAACTTTCCATTTTTTAAGGCGTTACCCCCACTTGTAGCGCAAAAGAAAGGCCTTTTTCATGAATTTTTTAAAAGAAAACTACAAAACTTTTTTATTCGATTAATATACCATCTTAAAGAACACATCTTGAAGAACTTTCAGTAATTTTTTTATTGAAAAATATTACATTGTTTAGTGGCAAATGGCCGTCCATGAAATAATGTTTTTATATACACGGTTTGCGGTGACCAACATTGCGGCGAAGTGGATCATCTGAAGGAAAAAATGCGGATGGATTTAGTCAAATATAAGTATAAACTAGTCTTTAATCGAAGGATTTTAAAAAATATTCATTTTTCACAAAATGGCGGACAGTCAAAGTTAATGGTTCGATTTTAACGAAAAAAACGGCCGTTTTTTGGCTATAAAACGGCCATTTTTTTCGAAAAAAAATGGAACGATTAAAGACTACATTTTTATGTATTAAATAAGCCTGCAAAATTTCGAGAAGATCGGTTTATTAGTGTTCGAGTAATCTTGGTCACCGACTTAAGAAATGCCATTTTGAGAAAAACGCGTTTAAAGTTTCTCTTTCAACGCTCTTTCAACGCGGATTCTTCTCTTTCAACGCTCATATCTCAGTCAATTTTGTTCGGATCGACTTGAAATTTTCAGGACATATTCTCAGATACTTATACTCCAAAAAAATGCAATAAAAAAATCGATTTTTTCAAAATCGCAAGTGGAGGTAACCCCTTAATTGCGGTTGTACGACACGCTTCAAAAACCCTTGCCGTCTGTGACTTGTTTCACGGCGTACAGCCTAGCGTCTGGTGCATTGATCAAAAACATCAGAGCCAAGAAGTTTTAGATTTCTAAGACCCACACGCTCTATGTGAAGCGAAATTAAAAAAAAAAGTAAAAATTTAAAAAATGGTACGTGTTTGCCAAAAGGTTCTATTTTTCATGAAATTTTTATTATAGTATTTTTTTAAAATAACTTTCAACGAAGTTTAGGTTCATATGGACGGTAATAATGTTGTCTGAAAGCGTGCGAAATTTCAAAATGATCGATCAGATATTTTTTAAATTATCTTTCACGAGATTAACAAAAGAATGGTTTTGAGGAAAACGCGTTGAACGTTTCAAATTGTGACTAAATGACCTACCGATTGATCTGCGATTCACCTGAGACATAAAGAAGTCCCTCAGCTTCTTCGGGAGTTCATTTTCGCCCCTAAGCTCTTCTTTACGTTATAAAGGGATCTCTCCCCTTAACACCAACATTTCAGATCAAGTGGAAACCCATCAGTTATTACTCAAGGGAATGCAGATTAGCGAAATAGTCGAATATCGATCAAATCGGAATGAAAATGACCGAAGAAAAGGGGAAGAATATCGCTAACTGCAGTGTCGACTTCATTGCCGACATCTGTTCAGTCGTGATGTTAAGGGGTATGCATAACCTTGGAATTTCCAAAAATCGATTTTTGGTCTATTTTATTTTCTTTTTGCGTAGAGTCTTAACTTTGATTTGGTTCAAAGATTTTGTAAAAATTCCTAAATTGACCCAGTTATGACGTTTTTAGCGGAGCAGGTTAGATCGTCCCGTTGCGTTACGGCTCTAGCGCTGCGCGGTGCATTGTATGGTTTCTAAGGGCATTGATATGACTTTGTCCAACCAGGCTGTTTGATTGTTATACGGTGCAGGAATCGCAGATTGAAGGTACGAAAAATAATTGTGATTTTATCTCAAGAAAGTAATGTATACACCAAGGCACTTTCTTACAATTAAATTTTTCATATAATAATTTATATTATCATCATTAAGTTGTTTCCGGACGCACGCACACACATATATTACCGGCTGTTAATTTCTTTCCTGCAATATAATATGCGCCTTTACATTTACATACATTATACGTATATAATATCGGATCGATTGCCGATAGATTTCGACCCTTGTCACTGTCTTCCGACTTCATCTCGCACGAACTCGTGTGGTAATCAACAATGATGAGAAAGAGCTGCGGGGGTCGAAATTGTTCGCGCAAGAGAGAAAGAGGGGCCGAGGAAAAAGGAGAACAAAGATGAAATAGGTAAGTGAGGTGGAGTGTATATGTATGAATGTATATATGACACGAGGGTGATGGGACACGAGGGGACGAGTCGCGAGAGGGGGTTCCCAAAATACGCGCGTGTGAACGCTCATGGGGGGGGGGGGGGGGAGAAGCTGAGAACAAAGAGGAGCGTAGTACGCATGTGCGATCATATTATGCGGCAGGGTGGGGAAAACAGAACACACCACGAAAGACCGAACACAGCTGGCTGTGCAATCGACAAAGACGCGTATCGCTTCATCTCTTTTTCACTTTCGCCAAAAACGCGTGCGTAGATGTGTATGCATGTGAATGTGTGTATCTCGAAACACAAAGAGTCACAGTATTCAGCAAAGTTATAATGCCTCGCGGAGGGTAAATCCGAGAGGAGGTGATGCTTACGGAGAGACGGGAAGATTGTATCCAAGGGGTAACATGACATTATCGTTCTACTTGATGAGAGAGCTGCGACTGCTTGAAATTCATCAATACTCGTACTTCGCTAATTCACACTAGAGCATGGATACTGGTTTTCCATAATATCGAAAAACCGGAATATCGGACCAAAAATCCGATATTGAACTCGAATAATCCGATATTTCGATATCAGAGTTCAAAACATTGAAATATCATCATAACTGTTATTATTTTCATGCAAGTTACTTTTCCCTTTTTTACTACGTTTAAGGGGTCTTCTCACTTTAGACGACTAAAAGACTATTTTCATGATTTTTTTGATAGATTCATATTATAGATATTGATACAAAAGTTGTTACACTTTCGAAATACAAAAAAAAATATTTTATGTATTTATAGAATACATTTAACATTTTTTCAATGTGTTTATGTAACCCAAACAAACTTTAAACGCGTTTTTCTCGAAATAACGTTTTTTGACGGCTTGTTTATAAAATCTTCGAAACTACTGAACCGATCCTTATTAAATTTTAACCACATATTCTTTACAACTATAGCGATAGCGCGTATCAAGGATTTTTTTAAAATTTTGATATTCACTATCTTTTTGCCAAAAAACGGTAAAAAAACCACGTTTTTTGCTTTTTCGAAAAATGTCCACCATTTTGTTATTTTTGCATATATCAAAAATCGTATGATATGCGCTACAGCCATTAACATACTGAATCTAAAACCGTTTGATTTTTTTGTTTCGGATGATTCATTACCGAGATTTCATTAACAGCGCAGACCTACCATTTTTTAGGGCATTTTTTAACTACGCTTTTCGTCCATAAATAGATACTTGAATTAAAAAAAAATTAAATATATTTCGATAGTGTATTTATTAAGTGTAACAACTTTTATATCAATATCTATAATATGAACCTCTCAAAAAAATTCATGAAAAAAGCCTTTTTTAGCATCTAAAGTGAGAAGACGCCTTGAGAGCCTTAAAATATTATTACCTACATTAAGTATTTCCGAAGTGTCAACTAATTTACCCACGAGTGTGGAATCAGAAAGGGCCTTTTCCTCCGCTAATTACACCGGCAATAAGTTAGAGCCGCCTCTGAAAGACGAAACTTTAGATACCCTCTGTTATTTTCGCTCATCGTTTCAACAATCTGAATCTCGTTAATTAAAGCGACCATGCTGTTGCGGGCCTGTCACAAGCTATACCATTTCTTTGCAGTGTGGTAGCTACAACTACGCTGACTTGCATAAAACTTCCTAATTTTTATCTTGCTTGTTTACTACTTATTTTATTTGCATAAAGGTTCCTACTTTTATTTCATTTATTTCATTTACGTTCTGTTGGATATATTTACGAATATAGCAAAGTGTGCTTAGAAATGTAGAATAAATAAATATCTCAATAAAAGACGGTCATGTTTAATAAATACTGTGGTTTCCCTTAGCTATACACTATTATTTCTACACCTCCCATCTTCACTTTCAAGCTTTTAACGTTTTTAAGGCAGTAGTCTGGTTTAGAGCGAGATTTTTGACGTCAGTTTTGGGTTGGAATAACTTTTAAACCGTTGAAGTTGTCTTGATGAAATTTTACATATGTATTCATTGTTCCTTTGAGAATGTTTGTACATTAAAAAAAAAAACATTTTAAAATATTTTCATGTAGTTTTTTATTTTTTTACATGGTCCGCGGAAAACCGGTTCAATCGGCACCCACTCTGGGTGATGTATGCGTCTGAAAAAAATATATATATATATATTCTCAATCTGTATGAGTATTCTGAGCACTGGTAGCAGAATTAGTAGTTAAGAAAATTTTGTTACAAAATGGCGGCCTGTTAAACTTTGATTAATGATATTTCATCCATTTTCCCAAATGTGGGAAAAATTATTGTTCGACTCGATTCTGCTACCAGTCCTCAGAAAGAGAGTACCGAAGGTATGTGCAAAATTTGAGTGCGATCGGTCAATTAGTTATCGAGATATCGTGGGCGTCGATTTGAAAAACATAGTTCTGAGATAAACGCGTTCAAAGCGGCTTCCCGACCGCGCTACCTGAGCGCGCGGCTTGCTTATAATTTCTATTGCTCTGCTAATTTTCGAAATATCAATAAACGGTTTTCACGAGCGTATTAAAAAAGGTCTAAGGAATAATAAAATGAAAAAAAATCGATTTTGTCAATTTCTAGACTAGACTACTGCCTTGATCAAGGTTTTCCATAAATATCAGAACATATCGAAACAACACCGGTAATAGAAAAGCTCCGATGGTCTAAGCTCTACTTTACACGTGTCTCCACGCGTAAAAACGCGCCTTAAGGCCTTAGGCTACAGTAACGGGTATAAAATCATGTGCGAAGTAAAAAAAATCGTATGAAAAAGTGATTCACTCATAAAATTAATTACACATCTACTTAGTATGAATATCAAGCTGTTAGAAAAAATTTATATTTTTTTTCGATGTACAAAATGACCGACTTCTAATATTTTCTGTTGTTATCTTTTTTTCAGGCGCTCCACGGCGTGACATTTAGCATCCAGAATTTTTTACCTAGAAGAAAAAACAAAAATTTTCGTCAATCTACATTAGAATACCTAGAGAAGTACGCACGGAATTTAAAAAATATTGTTTTATTCAAAAGTTATAGGTATTTCAACTCACGAAATGAATTTTCAGTGAAAAATTTCATTATAACTGCTCATAAACTGAAAATTTTTCGATTAATCAGAAATCCCGTACGTACTTCTCTGCGAAATGAAATTAGGAACATAACTTCTAAATTATAAGTAAATGGAGTGAAAATTGTTGAAGTTATTTGTCACGCCAATTGGAAAAGAGCTGTTTCGAGAAGTTTCGAGTAATCGGCCATTTTGTACATTGAAAAAAAATATAAATTTTCTAACAGCTTGATATTCATACTAAATAGATGTGGATTAATTTTATGAGTGAATTACTTTTCATACGAAAAAAAATTGTTAAATTCGCACATTATTGTATACCCGTTACTGTGGCCTAAGGCCTTAAAGGGAGGCCACACTGAATGCTCAAACTTAACCACCAATCGCTGAAAAATCGGCTAATCATGAGATTATGGGAGTTAAAAAATGCCAACATTAGAGGAGTGAGGTAAGGTGCGGTAAGTACTGATCATTGAGAACATATTAAAGGTTTACCAATGCTCTATAAGTATCATTCAAACAGTCTTTCGAAACGCGTATCCCATAATAATATGGCTGGCATATTGGCTTTCGGAGAAATAATGATTGATAAATATCGATCAAAACGAAATTGGAGTTCCTGTACTGGAAGTTATACTATACAAAGACTTGCATAATGATGGCACGCATGCTTGCTATAAAAAAACAATACCGCGACGAAATGAGGAAAGTAATCTGGACGCCAAATACTTTCCGTAGAAATGCCACAAAACGCTCATGCGTGACATCACGACTCTCCACAATGCCAATCTATTTTTCTCATCTGAACGTGTCATAAAGATGTAGGGAATAGATGAAAGGGGGAAAGAGAGAGAGAGAGAGAGAGAGAGAGAGAGAGAGAGAGAGAGGCCGAGAGAGGTTTGCTTGCGGTTCGGCAAGCTGTTGGAGATAATTCCATACAACCGGGAACGAATGGCAGAGTGTGTGTGTGAGAGAGAGAGGAGCGACGAGGAAGAGCGGGAGTACGATGAAGAGCGTTTCCGGGTTTCTGATAAATCACAACTACGAACCTTGTGAGCGAGAAGTTAGAGTGGTAGGGTGTAGTAATAGATCGGGAAAATGCGCTCGGGAGTCCTTTGTGATGAAGGCACGGACGCTATATCTATACCAATTCGGTACCGTGCTGAAGGGTAAGCCGATTTCCTATACACCCAAATAACGTAGCACGCACGCTGACCCATTTCTCCGTTATTAGAATTTTTATAATGGCCCGATCAATCTTTTCGAAATAGAGGTGGACGGAGAAATGAAGCGAGGGATCATAAAAAAGAACCTCTTTGTTCGTAGTCCTTGATGGGAACGAGAAATAAACTAAACTACAGTAATAAGGTTTAAGGGAAAAAAGGGTCACGATGGGAATAATTAGAAAAAAAGCTTGTTAAAGGGGCTATCATGTGTTTCGTATTTGAGGAGAGGATGTGAGCTGTGAATCGTGTCGTTCTTTCCCAAGCGCATCTGTCTCGTCGATTCTCTTCCCGTATACTTCGTTACATTTTAGTAGCCCTATATATACGTGTATATACGCATATATGTCCAATCTATAAATAGTGCGTTTATACAACGGCGCGCTCTTTGAGAACGTTGTAAAATCAAAAGTACATCACACCGAGATATATACCATAGGCGAGATACGCCCGAGTTCTCTGTAACCAACAGATGTTGCCCATGCACGCGCACACACACTCTCAAGCGCTATATATATCCGTGAGATCGAAAAGAAGAGCGCGAGGAAAGACGAGAATAAAAAAGGGAAGTAAAAAATAATACATGAGATGTGACATGTTTTTTTGGGCTGTCTTACGCTCCCTTATCGGAGCAACGAAGGCATTGTGGTTGCCATTGAGCCCGTCAGGTCGCTCTCATTGCGAATGATTATTTTCTGCTGTCATCTCTCCACGTATCATCCTGCGGATATTTACTGACCTCCTGACACTTCATTTTCAAGCGGCACCAAGTTCATGAAACCTCTTGTGTTGCAGGGTTGAACTCCAGTGCGATAAAAGCATGCCCAATTAGCACTATGCAGTCTAATGCTCGGAGATGAGCAAGTGGAGAGTGAGCGAGGGAGACGGATGGGCGAGGAACAAAGAATGATGAAGACTAACGAAAGGGAGAGCTAAAGTGAACTCACATCGGGAAAACTCACTGGTCGGTGTAGCTTCGTTCCTCTACGCGTACTCTCGTTTTGCCCTTCCCCTACCGGTCATTCGTATGCACAGCCTGTACCGATGTTTTGTAGTTTTCCAGTTCCGCGGCAAGAGCACGTCCGTCAAATGCGGACGGGCGAGGGAGAGAGTGTGTGAGCGAGAACTACCACGGTTGGCGATAGTGTTGGCATCGCGCGGACCGTGGCGAGAGGCCTCCCCACCCTCTTGGTCAACTGTGCCCTTCACCAATCCCACACGTCACCTCGCCCGCCTGGAGAGAGCGCACAAACAGCAATTAGTGCGAATCGATGCGGGTCCACTGACAAAGGGAGAACGGTACTCGTCTCCTGGATTATGCCAATTAATATGTATATCCATGCTGTACCATCCTATTTCTGTTTCACGCTACTGGTCGTTGATGGTTGTCGGTTGCGTTGCTGCGGATGAGACTAATAGAACCTGCTCTCTCCCTCGTTTCGTTTCTTCCTCGCTCTCGCTATTCCCCCGTTTCGTGCATCGACGAATTGTCGGTGCACGCCATATTTGAAGACAAACACACACAAAATTCCCAGATATTTACTCGCGCCAGAGTGCCTCGAACTATTTACTAAGCTCTGACGAATGAGCGCAATCGTTTTATCATCGAAACAACATATCAATTCGCTTTAACGCCGAATTTCAATGTCACAGGATCTTTGCATCTAATCGGAAAGTAAGAAAATGACAACCATGTTGATACAGCACTGAACTTAAAAAAACACTTACCGCGCTGTATCCGTTGCTTGGGCGGAAACTTGCGAACTTTAAAATGGCGGCAGCAAAGGATTGGGCAGTTTTTTCACTTAAAAAAACGACCGCCAAGATCCTCTAGGAACTTAATGAGCTTGCTCTCGAGTACGGTAAAAGGATTTGTTTCCACAAAATTCACCATAAAGTAGAGCGATGAGTGGGATCTCGCTAGCTGCCTTAAACTCATGGAATTAATAAGCGAACCGCTGCGAGTCGTCGAAGCGAGAATTGCGGTGCTTCGTCACGAGCGCAGCTTCTTTTGGTTTTTTCCTCTCGCGACCTACCGTCATCGTGCTTCTCCTCCGTCTATCCCTTTTTGCCCGTCATCCTCAACTCTGCGTCCATTATCGCGAGCGTCCCAAGGAGAGGATCAACAACGTGAATACTCGCTACGGAGAGATGAAGAAAGCAAAAGGACAGGGAAAAAACGAGAAGCAAAGGATGAACACACATAAACCAGAAAGCTGTGTTTGCAAGGTACGCATCCTGGAGACCGGCACACACATCCACACTAGTCTCCTCGATCATCACCACTCGTGTATGTCTGTATGTGTGTGTGCGCGCCTAGTCAAAAGGACAGGATTGAGGAACCTGGATAAAAAAAAGAAGGAAACAAAAAGTCAAAAGGGGAGAACCCACAAGAGACGAAGAAAAGACGAGACACACGAAAAATCGGACTTCTATACCGTACGTCCCTCGTTCTTCTGCTCTATACCTGAACAATCGACATTACGTATATGTCCATTCATGGAGAAAGGATATTTTGAACCCGTTATATATCTATGATATGTTGACTGTCACCGCATCCGACCGTCTTGAGGACGCTCCTTAATGGGTTTCTTTATGTATCATAGATTTCGGGGACAAAACGGTCTTTGAAATGACTTATATGAATATGTTTCCTTTTATCCAAAGGTGATTTTAAAGACTTTGGATTTCACATGATGTTGAGTGTGGGGGACAACAGGCTACTATCAGGACCTCAATGTTGAGTGCTTCAAAAACCTCTTTCCGTCTACACGCACACACACAAATATTATGCATACATCTACGCGACGCATGTGTCGTACGTGTCCTATACATGCCTTTTTTGTTTACTTCCTTTCTCCTCCAAGTCTTCTCCCTCCCCTCAATATCTCTTTCCCTATTTCGCTTGCCTGACTCCCTGCCTGGCCCCTCTTGAATACATACACATGCACATATGTACTACGAGCAATGTATGAATACATATGCCTGTGCGTGTATATGCCCACGTACACAGACACACGCCGTATAACCGGAGAGTTCAGCGGAATATTCCATGGATGAGATTCGCCACCTCCTTCCTTCGTGCTCACCCGATACTGCCACACACCTCTCTCTCGCTCACGCTCTCTTTCTCTCGCTCTCTCTCTCTCTCTCTCTCTCTCTCTCTCTCTTTCTCTCTCTCTCTCTCTCTCTCTCTCCCTCTTCCACTCACCTCCTGTGGAAGCCAGATCTCTCCTCTCACTCGGGTATACATGGATTACATCCTAGAACCCGACTCGCCTTCTCTGTCTACCCCTTAACGCGCACCCCTCTCAAATGTGCACGGAACGTTTCTCCGTCTCGCACTCGCTTGCCCGGTTCTCCAGTTCTCCCGTCCCTCTCGCTCTTACGACCCATTCGCCAGGGCTGTACTGGGACAACTATTCGCACGTGCCAAAAATCCCCCAAAAATGGAGCCAATTTCAGTGCAATACGCTTTCGACGATGGACACCCCCTAGGGTTTTCTCCGGGCGAATCCAATTCGTATTGGGTTTACGTAGCCACTAGGAACCCTTAGAATTCCGTCGTATCTGTCCGTCACAGCAAAGTGCACCCCCACCCATCTCGCGCCTTCTACTCTTGTAACCATTTGATTTGAACATCCGTAATAATTCGTGACAGTACCGTTGAGTGAGTGCTTTCAACTAAAATTATTGCGTTTACTGTGAAAGAAATAGTTTTGGAGAAAAACGAGAGAAACGCCGTTTGGATTGACAATCGACATGTCTGCCATAATCTCGACGCTGCTGAAACAATTTGTCAAACCATCATTATTATTGGTGTTCGTAGAATATCGTTGTGCAAACGACAAATTGATAGGCAACTTTTTCCACGGCATTCAACTTTTGATTCAATATTACAATTGTGCGTGTACCCAACCAGCCCCGGATCGCTGCTTTGCTACGTGGCCGGACCCTTGTCCACCTTTTTTCTCATCATTATTGTTGCAGCCGGGAAGCATCGAAACGGCCGATATTCGGAACCCTGTGGTCTTGTAGTTCGTAGGATGTGAGAGATCTGGGACCGGAGAAAACAAGGAACGAGCCAGACTCGACAGTCCCGGGGCCATGACGAAAGGTTAAAACGTTCCTGCACTCAATGCCGGTACATCCGTCCCGTTCCATCCCGTGTTGCTCGTCTCTCTTCCGCCGCATGTTCAACTCCCCCTCCTTTCGTCCTACCACTACAAACGGCTCAACCTAAAGTCTTCCGAAGTGAACCCGTCCTGCTCTTGTTTCTCTCTTGATACCTCGCAGTTTAATCCATCTCTCTGCCTACCACTCAGCCTCTCTCCATAGCTCTATCCCTCTTTCCCCATGCGCCCTCTCCCTACCCCTCATCAACTCTCGCTCTCACTCTCGCGGTCTCTCTCTCTCTCAACCTGGAAAAAAGGGAGAAAGATTTTCTCGCTGTTTCTAGCATCCATCCTCGTCACACACAACCAACGTCGATGCTAGATTTTCACGACTTTCTCTATCGTTCATACTCCCTCACTCCATATCACCGGTGTCATATAGCTCCGTCCTCGTTCAACTCACCAGTCTGGGTCTATCCTCTGTCCTTCGTAGCGATCTCGGTGTCCTCCTCTATTCCCTGGTAACAGCCAGCCACGGTCTACCCAGTCGATGGATCGTTTAACCAGGTATAGTACCATCGTGCCCTGTCTATATATAGCTATAATCGGACCAAAAGGGAAGAAAGATTGATACAACTCGAAGACAACCCTCAAGAATCTTCAAACAAAGTCATCTGAACTACCTGGGAGTCTGATTCTTTTCCTTTATCCCCTTCGGGTACAGAGCGATAACGGCGTACTTGGGGAATATAGAAATTAAGACCCGAATATCGCCCCAGTTGTTGAATATCGAGGGACATGGTTCGCAATCGTAGATCATTGCAGACGCAAGAGAACCTTTTTCTCTTGACACACTTATCCGTATCTCAAATTTGGACAGCAAAGTGTTTACCGATTCGTTCGAATACAGTGACCCAAAATTGGTCACGAACACGGTGTTCCAGCATGGAATGTATACAACGAAACTGGAAATCCAGTTTTATGAAATACTTATAACGAGGAGTCAAGGGGCTCCCTGTATTGCCATGTTCCCATGGAGGAAGGGGCCATTGCCGACACACTATACTCATCGGCTCTACTCTTCGTTTGAACGAAAGAAGAGTGTTTTTGTGTTCCCATTTGTCGTTTAATCTATATACAAGTGATGTTTTCAGACAAAATAGCCGGGCTGAACGCATAATTTTCGTTTAGTAGAATCTCATGGCGTGGCCTACTTGCCTGGAGAAGATGTGTGCAATCTTCGCCTAGCTTATGATTCTTTTTAGGGCCTTCGTAGCCACTAGGAAACGTGAGAATTTGGTCATGTTCATCCGTCTGTTCCTCGCAACGGAGTGTGAGTAACCTACCCGCTCCCCTACTTTCGTAATCCTTCGGTTTGCAATTATTCAATAATCGATGAAAATAATGTCATCCGAGTACTTTCAAGTGACATTGTTGCGGTTTGTATATAATAACTCGTATCGAAAAAAACAAAGTTCAAATTCTTCCTTTGCCGAGCTTCTATCTGCCATATTTCCCAAAAAATGTACACACCTAATATCAATAATTAAGGGTGTTTGTAAAATAGGTTTGTTTAACAAAGGATGAATGAGTTTGTAGACTTTTCAAAAGAAATTAAGCTTTAATGTAAAATAATTATGTGCGTACCTAACAAGCTCTTCACCCTATTGCGTGATCCTTGCGTGATTCTTGCGGAAAATGAAACATCGATTCTTTATTAGGCACCTCATATAGGTGCCAGTTTCTGCCCCCCCCCCCCCGGCCTATATATATAGAAATTGGGAGTACAAATAAATCTCCGCCGTTTTTTAATAAAAAATTGGGCATTTATTGTGAAAAACGGTACTTTATGTTTTATTCAAAGTATTGTCCATCGCTAGCCACTACTTTTTCTTATCTTTCTGGCAGCATATGGATACCGCATCAGAAGAACGGTTCATCTTTTGGGGCTATCCACAAATCGACCTAATTTTTGGTATCTTCATTTAATGTGAAGTCCTGCTCAGACAGGCCATGCGTCATCGATCAAAATAAATGATAGTCAGAGGGAGCAATGTCTGGTGAATACGGCGAGTGAAGTAAAACTTCCCAGTTGAGTGTTATGAGTGACCCTTTCGCTTATGCCTGGCAAGCAACATTTCACATGTGCAAAACCGGCGTTCAACAGTTCTCGGCTTCAGTTCATATGGAACCCAATTTCCTTGCTTTTGAATCATTCCCAACGATTTCAAACGATGCGAAATTGCTTGCTGAGTCACTCCTCATGTGAGTGCAAGTTCTTCTTGCGTTTGGCACGAATCTTCCTCCAATAATGCTTCCAATTCCGCGTCTTCGTACACTTCCGGCCTTCCGGTACGTTCTTTGTCTTCGACGTCAAACTCACCGTTCTTAAACTTTTGAAAACACTCGGGAAAATTTCTCTCACTTAAAGCAGCCTCACCATATGCTTCTACAACCAATCGATGCGCCTCAGCTGCAGATATCTTTAAATTAAAGAAGTAAATCAGAAGTTCCTGTAAATGATGCTCATTCGACTCAAAACTCGACAGTTTCGCACGAAAAAAATTATGTGATGCTGATAAAAAAACCGCTAATATTTCAAGGTTATGGTCTTGCCAGATGTCCAACCTTACGATACGACGTTTTACATCTGACAATTTCAACCATAACCTCCTGGTGGGGCCATCTTTTGTCATACGGCGGAGACTTATTTGTACTCCCAATATATATATATATATATATATATATATATATATATATATATATATATATATATATATATATATATATATTCGTTCCTTCCATTTAGTTCGCGACAGGGCGTGCAGTAAATTTGAAATTCAGATCGATACGCGACGACGATAAGGTTTCAGTTAAGACTACGATGCGGCTCTGACGTGCTCAGCTCTCTCGGAGGGGCCGAAAGCCCCGAGAGTGTATAACGGCGGGTATCCCGAAACACGGGCGATAATGATAAGTTTTCATCGCTTGGAAATAACGAGAAGGCTCGTATCATTCGCGCGTCTTCGCTCGCAAATTTCCCGCGTGCATGGCCGGCTCGAAATTCTCGTCACCTGAGCGCTTTCCTTCAGCAACCGTTTGTACTTGGATGGTAATGGAATTTTCAGGTTATTACGTGCACCCTTTCTCTCTGTATGCTGCACGCTCACTCACTCCATGTTCCCTCAATTCACTCTCTTCTTGCACGCTCTGTCTTTTGCGTCTAGTCGCCCAGGGCAAACTATTCTCCGACAGGTCGGAGTTTGTCTCGCTCTTCTGACACTTCAACACGAGGGTAGTCGGGGTCCTCTGATGCTTCAACACCGACAGCCCATTGGTGTACACATCGAGGCGTGAAGCACCGCAAATAGCGGTTTATAGTTAGTTTAATCAAAGGAACCTCCTGGAGGTCATTTTTCTTTGAAGGTACTATATTGCTGTTCAATTATTCTGGAACGTTTGTTAAACTTGAGGAAGGATACATCGTTGTAGTGGGGTTCGCCAATGGGAGGAAACGTTTCTCTGCTTCCTAACTGTAATTAATCTGTTCGCTGGATCCCGGTGAATAATATCCTCGTTCTCGTGAGGACGATGAAAAAATCGTCTAGGGAGTTTCGTTACATTTTTGGGGATTTTCACCCAGTAATGGGGGTTTCTCGGAATCGAATAATCGGGTTGGTTACCACTTTTTTTATCCACTAATGGCGATGTTACTGAAAATCAAATAAATGCTTAGTAGGCCGAGATGCATGGAGAGATTTTTATGGAAAAGTGTTTAGAATGTTCCGAAAAGTCTATCAATGACATTTAGAAAAGAAGTTGAGTATGTGTGCGTGTGGATATCTGTGTAAATACGCCGATTTTTTGTACACACGAAAACTTCTACAGGTTTACCTGGCTGACCCGGCTACATTTTTGGCACCTAGAGTGAGTCCTTGGAAGGACCCAGGTAGGAATTGACGATGAAAAAAAGGCTCGCCAAGCTCTGAAACAAGGCTCACATTTTTTAATTCAGGCTGAGCACCAGCCTGATTTCAGGCCTAGCTGAACCCCTGAATGATAACGCGGTTTCAGGCTGTTGCACACAGGCTTGACCAAAGGCTGGTAGAAAAGCCTGTACTAAGCCTGAAACGACGAAACAACAAGGTTCAAAACGAGCCTTAATAAAGCCTTCACGAGCATTTATGACCAAGCTTATCCCAAACACTTCTCGAGGCTATATGAGGCCTGTTTTTAGTTTTCTATATTCTACATTGGGGTAAATTTGATAAATTTGTAAAGAATTCATTTTATTTATTATATATATTTATTATTCATTATATTATTTGTTATAAAATATATATAAAATATTTTAAACACAATACTTTATTTTATTTATTGTTTATGGGACACGTAATACACAGAGTGTACGCAAACCCCAGAGAGTGAGTATATACGAAATGTGTATGTGACGAGAAAAAAACTTTTTTGTGTACCTCATAAATATCGATAAGAGAATATGTTTAAATGTTCTGAGCTGCTTCCTTCGCTTTCGTTTTTCGTGCCTTCGCACCCGACAAATTTATTGCTAATTTTTTTTTCATAAAAGTACAGAAAAAAGATTATTTAAAATTTATTTTATTTTATCACAACCTGAAACAAGCCTGCATCCAGCCTTGATTTTTTAGCCTTAAAATTCACTGGCTGAATAAAGCTTGAAATAACTCTGAGTTTAGGCTAAGCAGCCAGTCTTGGTTCCAGACTGCTCCAAACGATGCAATGAAACCTGGCCCAGGTCTGTCTCACTCAGGCTCGGTGAAACAATGCTCGCACAAGTTTGTTTCCATCGTCAGCCTTTTGATTCCCTACCTGGGGATGCACGAAATGAATTGAATAAAAATCAGTGAACGCTTCTGATTTTGAGAGCATTTTTATTCGAGAACAATGTCTTTTTGCATCGTCACTTTTATCATTTTTATAATATCTGGTTCAATTTTTGTACAGAAATAGTTTATATGAAACGGTATATTTAAGTAAACGTTTGCAGAATTCGGTACGAGAGTTTATGTGTGAAGGGGGTTTAATTATTTGTTCAAGGCAGTATTATTGTTTAGAAATTTGAAGAAAAAATGTATGTTATTTTATTATTCTACAGACCTTTCTGAATACGTCTGTGAAGACTGTTTAATGATACTTATAAAATTAACGCGTTACCCCCACTTGTAGGGCAAAAAAGGCCTTTTTCATGATTTTTTTTAAAGAAAACTACAATACTTTGTTAATCGATCAATATACCATCTTAAAGAACACATCTTGAAGAACTTTCAGTACTTTTTTTATTGAAAAATATTACATTGTTTAGTGGCAAATGGCCGTCAATGAAATAATGTTTTTATATACACGGTTTGCGGTGACCAACATTGCGGCGAAGTGGATCATCTGAAGAAAAAAATGCGGATGGATTTAGTCAAATATAAGTATAAACTAGTCTTTAATCGAAGGATTTTAAAAAATATTCATTTTTCACAAAATGGCGGACAGTCAAAGTTAATGGTTCGATTTTAACGAAAAAAAAACGGCCGTTTTTTGGCTATAAAACGGCCATTTTTTTCGAAAAAAAAATCGAACGATTAAAGACTACATTTTTATGTAGTAAATAAGCCTGCAAAATTTCAAGAAGATCGGTTCATTAGTGTTCGAGTAATCTTGGTCACCGACTTCAGAAATGCCATTTTGAGAAAAACGCGTTTAAAGTTTCTCTTTCAACGCGGATTCTTGTCTTACAACGCTCATATCTCAGTCAATTTTGTTCGGATCGACTTGAAATTTTCAGGACATATTCTCAGATACTTATACTTCAAAAAAATGCAATAAAAAAAACGATTTTTTCAAAATCGCAAGTGGGGGTAACCCCTTAACCGAGTTATAGAAATGACAAGGAGTACGCTCGGGAAGCGTGGTCTAGACGCAACCACTCTGGATGCATTTTTCTCGAAATTATACCTTTCAAATCAGCAACCGCGTTATCTCGATAACCAATTGGCCGATCGAGCTCAGATTTGGCATAAGGAATGTATGCCTAAGATGACATACTTTTTCTTTTACGATGAATATTTAAATAAACAGTGCTAATTAAAGTGAAGTGTATGTCAATAAAGGTTTATCATTATAATAAAATATAATTAGTGTTGGTCGTCGTAGGTCGTCGTAATCACATGTAGGTCGACGTGTGTAAGACGACATATTTCAGTCTAAGATGACATATGTATGTCATCTTACACACGGCGACCGAATTATGCTCAGATACATTAATTTCTGGGTTAAAGGTAGGTTTATAGCGACTAAGATTTACTAGAACACTATGATAGTGGTGACGAAGTGTTGTCTGCGGCACGTTAAAATGTTTGGATGCTAAAAGCCAACCCATACTATTCTCTTTTATAGCTTCAATATAGGTCATTTCTTTTTATGGCCAGCTCTTACATGTCGAGGTTCGTAGATAATTGTGAAGCATCCTATAACGACAAGCCAAAAAATCTAATTTTACATTCGATTTTATACGCAGCAAGGTGCGATGACAGTTTGCCATCTTATACGGTCGTCTGGTATGTCAAATTACCCATCAGTGAATACAAATTTTGTTTATTTGTTGTGACGAAAACTTTGGATTTGGAATATCCGTTGTGCAATTGCAAAGTACAGAGACACTAGATTGTGAATAAATTATGTCAACTGGAAAAAACTTACCGAACGGGTATTTTTAGCACCAAATAACAACGTGATCGGTTTTTGTTGCATTTCAAAATCAGGAAAATATTCACTACGTAAAAGCTCGCATGCAATGACGGCTATACAGGATTTCGCTACTAGCGACACCTACTGACCGAGCTTAGAACGTCATCGTCAATCGTATAGCGCGAATATTCAAAAAGATATTGGAGGTGTGTCGTTTTATTCGACTATGTCATCTTAAACACAATTCCCCTATACCGTGAGTATACTTTTTTTCAACGTTGGTAGCAAAATTGAGTCAAAATAATATATATATTTAAATATTTATATAACGCGTAAAATGGTCAGAAAAATAGAAAAAATGATTAAACAAAGTTTAACATCACAACAGTCATACAGATTAAAGATATGTTCGGTTCTTTGTCAGATTCATACAACGTACACAACACTGGTCGCCAATTAAGGGCGTTTTCCGTGCAACTTTGTAAACAAACGTACAAAAGTACGGGATAATATTTTGTTCTTTCAATTTGTGAATATTCTTGAAGAATCAATAAATGTGTGTAAAAAGTTTCTGCACGAAAATTCGAACAGCTCTAACCTTTGAGCTGTTCGAATTTTCGTGCTGAAACTTTTTACACATATTTATTGATTCATCCTAAAAATCACCTCCAAAACAGCGATCCGGAGAACAATACCGCTTTAATATGTTCACGGTGTTAATTTCGCAAGCTTTAGGATATCCGCACAATTTGTTCCATACAAAAAAGTATTATGGTAGAAATATCGTGATTTAAAGGGGGAACCTCCTTCAGACAACAGGTTTTTCAATATTTTTACAACAAATTGAGAGCATTTAATGCAATTAATCAAATTACATAATAATATTGACGCTCAAATGAATAGAAAAAAAAATTCATGTGTGAAAAAAAACAAAATGGCGGCGCTAGAGGTGCTCGAACTTGCCTCCTAGAGTTTGCGCCGTGGAACGTCCAGGTCCTTGTAGTTAACTAAAATCATCGAAACAATTTTTTTCAAAAAACAAGTAATTTCGCTTTGCATGAATCTAAATTTAGAAAAAAAAAATTTTAATTGAAGCAATAAACAATTTTTACGGAATTTTAGGTTTGCGCAAAGGCCGATAAGTCAAAGAATATCTGTAAAAAATTTCAAGTTGATTGGTTCATTACTTTTTGAGTTACATTCCACGGTACGGAAGAAAAAAAAAGGCTTCGAGAAAAACTCGATTGAAGTTTTCGTTCTTGAAAAGTTGAGTTTAGAGTGATTATAAGTACCCAAGCTTAATCTGCGATCCAGGGCCATAAAGCAAGCCTTCTTCTAGGAAATCACTAATCTGTACTCCATTTTTCTCTTTTCGTATGAACTGTTTGTGTGAAAACCAATAACGACGATTACACAGGCCGAATTTTTCTTTACAATCGTCGGAAGTGTTCAAAAAGTTCTATTATTCAAAAAGTAAACTAGCAAACTTGTTTGGCTAAGAAATTAAAAGGTAGAGCCCGCAAAGGGCTCGCGCTCGTTTACCTACTCTCGGTATTTTTGGAGGGCATCACTTCGGCGACTTCCTAGGGACCTTTAGGACTTTCTGTTGGGCTGCAAACTTTGGAAATACGTTCTTCAGATACTAAATGAATTTTTAAAGCAAAAAAAAATGATATCTGGATAAGGTTCCACCCTTAATATCGCAACAATTGTGGAAGCGTTCTAATTTTGGGAAGAACTAAATCCGATACAATATTTTCATGGTGTTCCTTTCTAGAGACGTGAAATACTTGAATAATTGTGTGCAGAATTCATTCTATACCATTCTACATTTGTAGAATGCTATAAAAGGAATGTAGTGATTTGATTTACCGAAATTCAGCGGAATATTTTGAAGTTTACGTTTGTTTGCATTGTATGGATAATTTGAAATCCGAAGGAAGGACGATGGTGCAATGATATGGTATATTACAAAAATTGCTGTATTGTATCATACAGAATAAAATGATGCACTTAGAAACTAGCACATTTCTTTATTCATTTGTTTCCCTCTTAAGGCAGTAGTCTGCTTTACAGGCTTCAAAAAATCCATTTGAAGAAGAGGAAGGATTATTGTATGGCCCGGGGATAGCTGATTAACATCTAATTAGTGTAAGTATCCAAAAACTTATATTTTTTTGGACCGAAAACTTTAAAGCCCGTTTTCTCGAGTTTTCATTTTCACAAGTTTTAGAAAACGGTGCCGGTGATAGCAAAAACAATATATGTCCGATCGAAAAAAATCAAAGTGATCTAGCTTCAGTATTAAATTATCTTCTATTTGAACTAAAAAAGTTGGACAAAAGTACTATTTAAATTACTTGTTTTACAACTTAAAGTGAATTTTTTTTTCAAAAAAGTGAATTTGTTTTTCAAACTTCGAAAAAATTTGGAATTTCATCATTTCTTCGGTATTTTTTTAGGTCATATAGAAAAGAAACTTATAAAAACTAAAAAAAATTTGGTTCGACTGTTTCAGATGCATCGCACGACCTCCGTCACCGGCACCGATTTACAAGAAAAATCGTTACAACTTTGAAAAATTTCAATATTTTTTAATAATAAAAATTGTTTTTTAAAGCTTGAATATAATACACTATCGTCTCAAAATTTCGTTTACCGCAATCATTTCCTTCCCTTTAAAAAAAATTGCTAAAAAAACGCTTTTTTTCGGCTTCTAAAGCAGACTACTGCCTTAAAGCTGACTATATGAGCAAGTTTATTTCCATGTTTTTACATAAAGCTAATTCTGTGCCAAAATTCGATTCGATGATCAAAATTTCAGACCTACTCATAGGGGTCGCTTCGTGCAAAGAGTAAACAAATTGGCTCACATCGTCAGTTTCGAAAGCGAAACAAATTAATGAGGAAGCAACGTGTAGGTCATTGAAATAAATAAACCGTTTTTTTCCTCTAAATGTGCAGATGAAAGTCTGAATTTCGCCAAAGAAATACGATTCTCCGATTGAATGTTATTCTGAAACTGCTTACCTATACGAAAAAACGTGAAACCTATATTGAAACCTTACCTATAAGAAAAAATGCAAGTACTGTAATAGTTCGTCAACATTTCGTTAATGCTTTCAATCCCCTTTAGAACATACCTGAACTTAAAAAAAAAACTATTCTTAATTTACAATACTAACCGAGAGATAGTTGTATATTTGTAAATTTCGTTTTAGAACCGAGCTTAGCAATTCGAAGGAAATACAGTAAATCCACCGATCCCAGGGGCGGAATAGCGATGTAACTAAGTGTTGACGTAAGGGGTCTTCTCACTTCAGACGATAAAAAAGGCTATTTTCATTAATTTTTTCAATAGATTTATATTATAGATATTGATATAAAAGTTGTTACACTTAATAAATACACTTTCGAAATACATAAGACATTTTTTTTACTTATTTATTTAAGTCACTATTTATAGACGGAAATGGGAGTTAAAAGAAATGTCGTAAAAAAATTGTAGGTCTGCGCTGTTGATGAAATCTCGGAAATGGATTATCCGAAACAAAAAAATCAAACGGTTTTAGATTCAGTATGTTAAGGGGCCAGTCCACTTTGAAAATTTCAAAAAAATCGAAAGCAAGCAATACTTGAAGAAATCGACGGTGATGAGCAATGAGAAGGGATTTTGTACGGTGCAGGAATTGCCGATTGAGTTTAGGTAAGAGTTTTTCATAGTATAAACTTCAAATGCGTTTTTCTCGAAACAACGTTTTCGAAATCTAGCTTCATCGTATCTCTAAAACTAATAAATCGATTCTCTTGAAATTTGAACCATATATTGTAAACATGATCCGCAACAAGATGACCCTCGAAGGTTTTAAGATTTTGATTTTTACTCTTTCTTTTTGCAAAAAATTGCGGAAAAAACGCGTTTTTTACTTTTTTCGTTTTTCATCTGCCATTTTTTTATTTTTTGATAAAACTTTATATCCGAGGGTCATTTTGTAGCTGGTGTCATACGGAATCTAATGGACATTGATTTTTTTGTTTCAGACAAGCCGTTGCCGAGTTGTGATGGAGCTACCTAGCCCATCTATTTTTGAGGCGTTACGTTAAACTATAGTTTTTGTACTTATAAATGAATAAAAATGAATAATTTTTTAAAATGTATTTCAAGACTTCATTTATCAAGCTCAACAACTTTTATATACATATCTTTTAGAAAATCCTCAAAAAAAAATCGCCATAATAGCCCTTTTTCGTGGCTCCAAAGTGGATTGGCCCCGTAAGGCCTTAGGCCACAGTAACGGGTATAAGATCATGTGCGAATTTAACAATTTTTTTCGTATAAAAAAGTGATTCACTCATAAAATTAATTACACATCTATTTAGTATGAATATCAAGCTGTTAGAAAATATATAAATTTGTTTTCGATGTACAAAATGGCCTACTACCAATATTTTCTTTTGTTATCTTTTTTAGGCGCTCCACGGCGTGACATTTAGCATCCACGATTTTTTACCTAGAACAAAAAACAAAAATTCTCGTCAATCTACATTAGAATACCTAGAGATGTACGTCAGAATTTAAAAATGATTGTTTTATTCAAAAGTTGTAGGTATTTGAACTTAAGAAATGAATTTTCAATGAAAAATCTCATTATAACTGCTCATAAAATGAAAAGTTTTTGATTGATCAGAAATTCCGTACGCACTCCTCTGCGAAATGCGATTGGGAATATAACTTTTAAATTTGAAGTAAATCGAGTGAAATTGTTGAAGTTATTTGTCACGCCAATTGGAAAAAAGGTGTTTCGAGAAGTTTCGAGTAGTCGGCCATTTTGTACATCGAAAACAATATATATATTCTACCAGCTTGATATTCATACCAAATAGATGTGTAATTAATTTTATGAGTGAATCTCTTTTTGATACGAATTTTTTTTTTAATTCGCACATGATTTTAGCGACTATAGCGCATATCATACGATGTTTGATACATGTAAAAATAACAAAATGGCCGACACATTTCGAAAAAAAACGCAAAAAACGTGTTTTTCACAGTTTTATGCCCAAAAAATAGTAAATATTAAAAATTTTTTAAATCCTTGATATGCCCTATAGCTATAGTTGTAATGAATATGTGGTTAACATTTCCTAAGGATCGGTAGTAGTTTTGAAAATGTTATCAACAAGCCGTCGAAAAACAGTGTTTCGCGAAAAACGCGTTTAAAGTTTGTTTGGTTTACATAAAAACATACATTTTTTTCAGATGTATTTCGAAAGTCGAGTATTTGAAATGTATTTCGAATGTATTTCGAAATTTATTAAGTGTAGCAACTTTTATATGAAAATCTATAATATGAACCTATGAAAAAAATTCATGAAAATAGCCTTTTTTAGCATCTAAAGTAAGAAGACCCCTTAAAAAAATGATTTAGGGGGTTAAGTCACCAGAACCATGTCTACAAAGAAAAACCCACTCATTAATAAATCATTTTTTCTCTTTTTGCATTATTGATCTTGATGATTGTGACTTAATATTACAATCTTCGAAAATAGTATAGAAAAATATTACAGATTTTCTACCCTCGGGTACTTATTTTGATTTCCCAGAGTTTTCCATTCGAGTGTCACAGTTGCATTCGCTGATGAGCCCTTTCTATAGAATCATAGAATATAACGCAAGTACAATTGTTTTTTATTGTATAAAATTGTCACGAGGGAATTTTAATTAGAGTAGTAGAGTTGCTAATTAGAGACTTGTGGTATTATTTACACTTCAGCTACATCTTGCTGACGAGTGTTTTCCGCGTCGTATTTACGCCGATAAGAAAGACAATACGGGTGTTTTTGACGGCGTTGTCACGAACGTGTACAGTTTGACGTAAGGAATCTCGTTGCAAGCTGAAGCTTGCGAGCGATCGCCGTCGGTTTGTTTGTCTCGGGTCAATATTATCAAGAACCTATACTCGAGGGCAAACAATACAATTCCCTGATAACGTTAGTTTTATATATCGAAGTGACGCAAGTAAAAAAAACTGCGATAACAGCATTTTTCCCTCTCGTGCAAATTCGGATACTCTTGTTACAGCAACGAGATTACTTCGCATTTATTTTTCTCCTCTCTATCTCTATAACAGACACGTTCCGGATAATAAACGCATCGCAAAAAATGATGCGCAGGAAGTGTAGAACATTCGATACGGTATTTCCGTCCCTCTATTTGCTCACTGATTATGGCTGAACGCCAACCGAAGAGCGAGAAATGGCAAAATGGTTCGACCGATCTGCGTGATCGGCGCCGATATTTTATATTTTGAAAATTGAAACAGAAGTCCTTAAAGTTGACTCGTCTTCAAGGACTCCGAACAGAATTTACTATTCCATTCCCGCCCAACAAAACGCTCGTCTATTCATAGAATTGGTCAATAAACAAATCATTCAAAATTAATTTCCAATCGAAAAAATACATCGGCTACGTCGTAAATAGTTTATTTATTTCGAAAAGGAAACGTATAGGCTGTCCCAATTTTCTCAAATATTTTCCTCCGACGTTGCCTCATTTGACAGGTTTTTTTTTCATATCACTGTCACTGTACCACTCGTTTCATCTCACTGTCAATTAACGCCTGACAATTTGTACAAGTGATTTGTAACTCAGAAAATTGACAGTAACACGACTCGGGTGGCATAGTATTTTAAGGCGGCGTGCTCACCAATTTCGTTTGACCCGGCGTCTTTTGTAAGCGCGATATGCACGTCCATGAAATAGTACGACGAACGCTAGTTATCACGGATTATTCATCATGAATGGTAGAGAGAGAGCGAGAAGGACATAAGTGGATAGAGGAGGACAACAAGAGAAAAAAAGAGGGAGCTACATTCACGCCGGCATACATCTTATTTATAGGCTAGGCAACATTATGTTCCGCAGACATGCTGGCACTGATAACGAGTTTCCTCGATCTCTGCCAAGTGTCGAAGGTTGTATTTAAGATGGATAGCTGGTACGCTCGAGTCCACCATCTGATCTGAATTGCAATCCAAACAATGATAGCTGTAATCATGTGATTTGCAATTGTTCTTTTTACCCGCATCTTCCCATGTACGGATTGCAAACTGGCTTGGTATTGGCACTGTACTGGTGCCAGAACTGCCAATACTGGCAGGAATCAAGGGCCAAGCCTTGCCCAAGTCCGAATCAGTATTAAGACAACGTTGGTTTGTTAACACCGGTCCGAGTTATGGCGGCGTGAATCGGCCATAACAGCCTGTTTACGGCGTGAATCGGCCATAACGGCCTGTTTACGGGTATTGGCTCGGAATAAGTGCCCAGTTTTGGGCCAGATATCATTGCCAGTCTTGGGACAAACCCTAAATCAGTACTGTGCCGGTACATGCCCGTGTATAGACTAGGGACTTGGCTTAGTCTTGGCACTGTGCTGGTGCCAGAGCTGCCAATACTGGCAGGCACGAAGGGCCAAGCCTTGCCCAAGTCCGAATCAGTATTGAGACAACGTTGGTTTGTTAACACCGGTCCGAGTTATGGCGGCGTGAATCGGCCCGACACTGTTTACTGGTATTGGCTCAGAATAAGTGCCCAGTTTTGGGCCAGACATCATTTCCAGTCTTGGGACAAACCCTAAATAAGTACTGTGCCGGTACATGCCCGTGTATAGACTAGGGACTTGGCTTAGTCTTGGCACTGTACTGGTGCCAGAGCTGCCAATACTGGCAGGCACCAAGGGCCAAGCCTTGCCCAAGTCCGAATCAGTATTGAGACAACGTTGGTTTGTTAACACCGGTCCGAGTTATGGCGGCGTGAATCGGCCCGACACTGTTTACGGGTATTGGCTCAGAATAAGTGCCCAGTTTTGGGCCAGACATCATTGCCAGTCTTGGGACGAACCCTTCATCAGTACTGTGCCGGTACATGCCCGTGTATAGACTAGGGACTTGGCTTAGTCTTGGCACTGTACTGGTGCCAGAGCTGCCAATACTGGCAGGCACCAAAGGCCAAGCCTTGCCCAAGTCCGCATCAGTATTGAGACAACGTTGGTTTGTTAACACCGGTCCGAGTTATGGCGGCGTGAATCGGCCCGACACTGTTTACGGGTATTGGCTCAGAATAAGTGCCCAGTTTTGGGCCAGATATCATTGCCAGTCTTGGGACAAACCCTAAATCAGTACTGTGCCGGTACATGCCCGTGTATAGACTAGGGACTTGGCTTAGTCTTGGCACTGTACTGGTGCCAGAGCTGCCAATACTGGCAGGGACCAAGGGCCAAGCCTTGCCCAAGTCCGAATCAGTATTGAGACAACATTGGTTTGTTAACACCGGTCCGAGTTATAGCGGCGTGAATCGGCCCGACACTGTTTACCAGTCTTGGCTCGGTATAAGTGTCCAGTTTTGGGCCAGATATTATTGTCAGTCTTGAGACATACCCTAAATCAGTACTTTGCCAGTATTCAGGTTCATGCTAAATCGCTATTTTAGTTGCATAACTGGGTTTATACCTTATGGAGAGGCTTAAAAGAAGGCTCAACATTCTTAAAGTATTTATTGAACTATATTTTTGAAGATATCACCAAAGTAGAAAGAAAATGAATCACTGAAAATATTTCCGTGCGTGCCAGTTTAGTTCACTTCTTGGTATCTCTTGCCGCTTTTCCGCCTTCACGGTCACCTGCTCCAGACAAATATCGGCTTGTAGCCGTGAGAATGTGTCCCTCCTCTATCGCGATTTTTTCTCGTATGGCATCTGAAAAAAAAACAGTAAACATAGCATTTTAAGTACGATCCTTTATTTATAATTTAGAGCATTAAGGAATCGCCTGTGTAAAATTTTCAAAAAATCTACTTTTTTGCATTAACCGGAAGTATAAACGGTTATAAACATGGACTTGGCATCGCCGATTGATCGCAAGTAGACAAATGATATGAAAATTCCGCAATCGAAACATTGAACACGTTGTTCTCGAAATGTCGTTTTTTCAAACCACCGCCATTTTGTCCATTTTTATTTTTTAAAAAACCTCCATCGCAAGATAGCGGCTTTCATACTGATTGATCATTTTTTTACAAATTTTGTTTCAGATATTTACGGCCACAACCGTGTGCACCGTGAGAACTCCTTATTTCGAAGACATTTTCGACCGTTAAAAAAATATTTAAAAAGTAAACGTGAAAATCAGCTATTTTTCGACCCGTTACACTGTGATGATTCCTTAAGGTAATTCTATCGCTTCACACTTGTACCATTTAAATGTTTACATATGCAAAAAAGAATTGTAATAACTACAATTTTCCATGTGTAAACTGTTTAATATAATTGGAGAAATGAAAAAGAGCTATTCCAACGATTCGCGCAGTATTTCTAGGTTTAGTATTTGGCAACATTGTATTTTAACTTCCATGCTTTTCAACGTCGATCTGCCAAAACAATGTCAGTTGCGGAAAATGTAAAGCATTGTATTCGGACCACGCCTGGTAAAAAGCGTGGAAAATTTGTGTCGGCGAAATATGTCGGTTAAAAATGAAATATGTGTGGAAATTCGAATGAGTGAGATGAGATTAGGACTACAGTCGGCTGTTGCCTTGCTGTCACCTCTATCGTAGAGAGTGATAATAAATCCAATACCTGAATTCAAATTAAACTTGATATATTACATGGAAATTAGGTCAATAAACATAATTTTTTTCTGAGACCATTGGACTACTACAAGTATTAAGTATGTAAACCTGATTTTTTTAAGCATATGACGACTTCTCACTATTATATATACTTTTGTGGCGAACGGAAATTGTGTTTTTGTATGTCGTCTCGGAATACCTTCACAAAAACATGCAATTTTTATTTTTTTTCTCGGTAATTAGGTCGATAACCGACCCTGAAATTTTACGGAGACGATCATTAATATATTTAGTGAAGCTAAAAAAAATTACGATGATCCTATGCATTGAAGCCTGGCGATAGGATTACCTTAAGTATACCCCTCACCATTTTTCTGAAATAATTATCGTTGAAATGATAATAAAACTGTATTTATTGCAATTGAAAGGATATGAACTCCCTTGCACAAATGTTGCAAATCATATTATAAAATAAGTAGTATTATTTTTAAAAATTGTGACTCAATATTTATTTTAAAAAAATATTATGGGTGATTCAAAAAATGGATTGTCGCGGAAATTAAGGCCATGTGCCACACGCCAGAAAATTTCGACGCGGCCTCTCGTTACGTCGGTAGCGCAGATCTCGTAGTTTTTAGCTACGAGTCGCTACCGACGGACAGCGCAGCGATCGCGAATTCGGTCTCGATGCTTCGCACTGAGACGAAGAGTCGAAGCCAAATAGACGGCGATCGCTGAGCGCGCGCGTGTGTGTGTGTGTTTGCTACGCCGCGGCAACCGCGTGGAGAAAGAACGAATACATTCTCGCATGCCGTTCGGTCGTACGCAAGCACCTTACGTCTATGTGTGTATCACACAATTCATACAACTATGCGTAGCGACCATGGTACGCTTGTATTGGAAGCATGCGCTCGCTCGGCAGGAGAGCGGTGAAACTTTGTTGCATTTTACTTTGTATATGCAGCCATCGAATCGATTTTTTTTCGACGACGGCCACAACCAAAAGACTCAGGCATTTTCCCATACTTATTCATATCATTTAAACAAATAAGCTCGAGCACAATTTGTAACATCGATGCCGCTTATCGTTAACGATATCGATCCCTGCCAAAATTTTGAGCGACCGAAATTGCTCGAGACTCACTCTACAAAAGAGTGGTAACATTTTACAATGCTCATTATTTAAACAAATGCGTTCAGCATTTTTATCTCTGCCAGGGTTCATATTTGGCAGCATTTTTGCTGGTCAGCTTCTCGAACAATCAAGATCGTTAGCCTCGCTCTACGGAAGAGCGGTGAAATTTTGCGATCGCGCATTGTTTAAACAAATGCCCTCGAATCGATTTTTTTGTCGACGACGGTCATCGGTGGAAATTTCTTTATGGTTGAACTTTCTAGCAAACGGGGTTTGCTACAGACTCGTATGGTGGAAGGGTGCTAGCATTTTCCCATTCTTTTTTAATTAATTTAAACAAATAAGCTCAAAGACTATTTGGCATCTCGATGTCGCTCATCGTCGACGAATTCGATCTCTGCTAATATCTCTAGTCACGACCGAGATCGCTCGAGACTCACTCTACAAAAGAGTTGTAAAATTTTACAATGCTCTTTGTTTAAACAATTACGATCGGCATTTTTTTCTCTGCCATGGCGTATCTTCGGCAGGTTGTCTGCGGCCGACCAAATTCGCGAGCGAACGAGATCGACCGGGTCTCACTCTGCGAAAGAGTGGTAAAATTTTATTATTACTAAATTATTTCTAATTATGCAAAAAAAAAATCGTTTAGCATTTTTCTCTCTGCCGGAATTCATCTTCGGCAGGTTTCTCCAAAGATCGAATTTTCTAGCAATGACGATCGGAGAAGTCTCGCTCTACAGAAGAGCGGTAAAATTTTACGATCGCAAATTGTTTAGAGGTCATCGGTGTAAAATTTTCGAAAAATCGTTTCGTTGGAAGCACTTTACAAAAATCCTTGGAAACTTAAAAAAAATTACAATGCTCTTTGTTTAAACAATTGCGTTCGCCATTTTTTTCTCTGCCATGGCTCATCTTCGGCAGGTTGGCTGCGGCCGACCAAATTCGCGAGCGAACGAGATCAACCGGGTCTCACTCTGCGAAAGAGTGGTAAAATTTTATTATTACTAAATTATTTCTAATTATGCAAAAAAAAATCATTTAGCATTTTTTCTCTCTGCCGGAATTCATCTTCGGCAGGTTTCTCCAAAGATCGAATTTTCTAGCAATGACGATCGGAGAAGTCTCGCTCTACAGAAGAGCGGTAAAATTTTACGATCGCAAATTGTTTAGAGGTCATCGGTGTAAAATTTTCGAAAAATCGTTTCGTTGGAAGCACTTTACAAAAATCCTTGGAAACTTAAAAAAAATTACAATGCTCTTTGTTTAAACAATTGCGTTCGCCATTTTTTTCTCTGCCATGGCTCATCTTCGGCAGGTTGGCTGCGGCCGACCAAATTCGCGAGCGAACGAGATCAACCGGGTCTCACTCTGCGAAAGAGTGGTAAAATTTTATTATTACTAAATTATTTCTAATTATGCAAAAAAAAATCATTTAGCATTTTTTCTCTCTGCCGGAATTCATCTTCGGCAGGTTTCTCCAAAGATCGAATTTTCTAGCAATGACGATCGGAGAAGTCTCGCTCTACAGAAGAGCGGTAAAATTTTACAATCGCAAATTGTTTAGAGGTCATCGGTGGAAAATTTTCGAAAAATCGTTTTGTTGGAAGCACTTTTCAAAAATCCTTGGAAACTTAAAAAATTTTACAATGCTCTTTGTTTCAACAATTGCGATCGGAATTTTTTTCTCTGCCATGGCTTATCTTCGGCAGGTTGGCTGCGGCCGACCAAATTCGCGAGCGAACGAGATCGACCGAGTCTCACTTTGCGAAAGAGTGGTAAAATATTCTAATTATTGTTAAAATAAATACGTTTAGAATTTTTTCTCTCTGCCGGGATTTATCTTCGGCAGGTTCCTCCAAGGATCGAATTTTCTAGCAATGACGATGGCAGGAGTCTCGCCCTACAGAAGAGCGGTGAAATTTTACGATCGCGATATGTTTAAAGGACGACACCGGTGGAAAATTTTCGAAAAATCTTTTTTTGGAAACCCTTAAAAAATCCTTATAACCTCCAAAAATATGATGAATATTCGTTTATAGCCGAAAAAACAGTTTTAAAGTGGTTTTCGAGCTATTTTTATAGGAGAGTGTCCGGCGCTGAAAAGCGTCTTCGGCGATGCCATGCCGGTAGTCGCAATTCTCAACTCTTGTAAGCCTATTATCTATGGGGATAAATTCACCGACTAAAAATAGTTTTATTTTCGACCAAAAGGTGGCATTAGATTACGGAAACAAAACTTCTTCAGGTCTATCGCCTAACCGTTAACTTCACACACGTTTTTCTCCAAACCACGTTTTCAAAATCGGGACGCAACAGAACTTGAACAGTTTTCGTCCCCTCGACCAATCCAATTTCTTCAATTTTTCAAAGTGTTTTTTGAAGCGCTGTATCAATGTGAGAAATGGTCGCATCGAGATGAAAAAAAGCATTATGAAGCTTCAAGTTTCTAGTTGCGAGATCTGTCGTCAAAACAAATTTGTGAGCTACTGTAATCGCGCAATAATAAAAAATAACGAAAGAAAATTTATTTCCAAATTTTTTGGATTTTTTTTTTCAAGGGTCCACGCGCTAGAGAATGTTATTTCAGTTAAATACATGTATAGGTCAGTTAGCTTGTTTATTCAGCTTCTATTTGTTTTTTTTTGTCTCTCCACGACAATTTCTTGCTGAGATATCCGACTTTGAATGTAAGAAGATCCTTTTGTCTTCGATCACCGTTATCTCAGCAACCAATGATTGCACGGGCAGCTTTGAAAACTTAAATAAATTTCCAACACGACCCTTCCGTTGATTTTTAGAAAAAAACATTTTTTCACCATTAATATTAATTTGAAAAAGCACCAAAAACTGACTTTTTATGGTTTTTCAGTAACTGTACTACTACTTTATATATTATAGTAAATGTACAATCCTTTAAATATTGATGGAAAGACTAATGTTGCCCGATTGTTTTTCTGCTTAATGTACCCCCAATAGCCCCGTACATTTTCAATTTGATCCATCGAACCATTTTTTCGGTTCGATTCATCAAAGTTTTACAAAACAAAGGAAGAAGTGTATTGTTAGCAGAATGAAAAAAAAACAATTTTCTTCGACTTTTTTCACAACTTTGACCTAGTTGCTTATTAAAGTCAAGAAAAAAAAATTCGAAAAATTTCAATTTTTTTTTCTTCAAATTTGTCAAACATTTCAGGAAACAAGACTGACTCATTTTTACACGATTCGATCTTTGCGCACCATAATTGCACTCATCTTTAATTGCATTAATTAAAAGTTGAAACCCCCAAGCTGTATTCACTAGTCGATCTGAGAACTTGTATGAAATTAATTCTCGATATTTTCTGCGAAGGTTATTAGGGTTACAAAAAAAAATTTCTTCCAAAACTAATCTTTTTTTTAAAGAAAAAACCAATTAACATGTTTTTAACTAATATTTTTTTGGTAATGTTTTTCTACGTTTCGGTAAATAAATTAATCTAAAGTTTTTGTAAACTGTAACGTTTTTCAATTTTTGTTCATGCCTAGTTTGAAAAAAAACTGTTTTCTGGAACCCTAATAAGCTTCGTAGAAAATATCAAGAGTTAATCGGATAAATGTTCTCAGATCGACTATTGAATACAGTTTGGGGTTATCAACTTTTAATTAATGAAGTTAAACATGAGTGAAAATATAGTGCGCAAAGGCCAAATCGGGTAAAAAATGAGTCAGTATTGTTTCCTGAAATGTTTTACAAAATTAAAGAAATATTTTTAAAAAATTGAAATTTTATGAATTTCTTTTGTTTAAATTTAACAAGAGACTAGTGCAAATTTGTGAAAAAAGTCGAAGAAAATTGGTCTTTCCATTTTGATGATGATTACACGATGTTTAGAAACAATACACTTGTGCCTTTCATTGTTCTGTAAAATATTGATTAATCAGTCCGGAAAAACAGTTCGATGAATCTATTTGAAAATTAACAGGGCTATTGGGGCTACATTACGCTTGAAAAAAAAACGCGGCAACATTAGTGTTTCCATCAATATTTGTAAAGTAGTAGTAGATTTACTGACAAACTATAAAAAGTCACTTTTTGTCCTTTTTTCAAATTAATGTTGAGAGTGAAAAAATGTTTTTCTGAAAGATCAACGAAAGGGGCTGGTAGGAAATTTATTCAAGTTTTCAAAGCTGCCCTTTAATTCCCGTTGCAATCATTGGTTGCTGAGATATCGATTATCAAAGACAAAAGGATCTTGTTTCATTTAAAGTCGGATATCTCAGCAAAAAATTGAAGTAGAGAGACAAAAAACCAAATTAAAGCTCAATCAACAAGCTAACTGACCTATACATTTAGTTACGTGGAAAAAAAATTAACTAGCCCGTGAACCCTTGAAAAAAAGAATAATAAATTTGGTAATTATTTTCTTCCGCTATTCTTATGATAGCGCGAAAACCGCAGCTCACAAAAAAAAGTTGCCAAAAAATCGCGAAACTAGAAACTTGAAGCTTCGAAGGTTTTTTTTTATCTCGATGCGACCATTTTTCACATAGATACAGTGCTTCGAAAAAACAGTCCAAAAAAAGAAGAAATTTTCCGTTCCTTTAATTTTTCGGAGTAGTATATCAAAATTATGGTCGAAAACACAAACTTTTTATCCTCGTTACGATTGTTTAAAAATTATTTTTAAATTTTTCCCCGTATTTGACTTCTAAAACTAACATAATCAACGAAAATATTTCGCTCTTAGTTCCAGGATTAAATTAACGATAGTTGTACTGCGTTCCGCAGAGAGAGTATGAGGTTGAAGTTTATGTCGTTGGAACGCAACGAAAATTAATGTTGGTGAATTCCTTTAATTTATTTTGGCAAACTTTGCTCACAAAAATCTTCTAACCATTTTTTAAGATGTTTTTTTAGCGATCTACAATATAAATCTTGAAACAAAAGTTTTTCTATAACAATAAAAATATAAAAAATAAAATGTAAGCAAAAGCTTTCGTTGCGTTCAAACGATGCAAACTTCAACAGTATGGAGAGAGTTGACTGAAAACCAGTAGTGCTATAGCAACTCGTGCACCGCGATTTTCTATTCTTTTGACAAATAAACTCTTTTTACATACTTCAATATATACCTGATAAAGCCTAAAAGTTCTTTTGACCATGTATTTTATTGGTTTCTTTAAAAAAAATCTTCAAAAAACGGTCGAAAATGGGCAGTGACGGTGGTGTTCTCCTTCCTTGACACACTGCGTCATTTTGACCTGAACGAATTTGAAGTAAAATGCTGACTTACCCAAAATTGAAAGTTTTCAATAATTTTTTACAACAATTCAAGTTTAGGCTTTCCGAGTTGCTAAAGACTTGCCCTGTGGAAAGGTGGTGACATCTTACCGTCCGTTTTAATAAATTTAAACAAATACCTCGACCACGATTCATATACACTTGGTCCACCGCTCGCCTCACGAAGGTATGGGTACGGTGCTGATGTCATCAGACGACGAAGATTCAGCCCGGACAGTGGCTTATTCTCCTCGAAAAATTTCATCGGAAATATTGTGTCCATAGTCCACCAAGGAACGAAGAAGAAACTCTGTGTTACGCTGGTTTTTCTCAAAACACAATTTTTCAAAATGGCACGCAGCATAACTTAAAAAATTTTCATTATTTTCACTCCAAATTTTGAGTACATGTTTAAAATAACATTCCAAAGAGGAATACGTACGGGATTTTCTATGAGTTAGTTATACCATTAGTTATTACTAAATGATTGTCCTTTTTTTTCTGTCGAAAATTAAGATTTTGGTTTAATGCTCCCCAATTACACAAAAATTAATATTTTCACAATCCTTTACGTATTTCTCTAGCTATACTCGTGTAAATTAATAGAAATTTATTTATTTTATTCTAAAATCGAATTTGAGTCAGCTATACTGCGTGCCGCAGAGCGTCTCAAATTCAACATGCCTCTCCAGAATAGCTCCAGCCTCACCTTTTGGCATAATTTTTAATATACATTTCATTTTGGTCACTCGAAGATAAGACTAATAACATCCTTGAATATTAATAGTCTCTTATTTGTCCTACAAAAAAAAATCGAGAAATATCACTCAAGTTTTGACGTTTACAGTGGTGTAAGCCCTTATGATAAAACGAGCGTGCGCTCTTGATTTCTATCGATTTTGTTCAAATTTTAACCAGACATTGTTCATATCATCATGCAAGTTTGAGTGAAATTTCAGAACAATTGACTATTTAGATTGGGAGATAATGGATTTTTCAATAGCAACTTTTAATACTGCAGGGTCTGCATTGGCCGAAAATCAGGTCACATAATTCAGCGTACCATTCTTTTGGGTTATTCATTTTGAGGAAAAATTATGATTAGATAGCAAACTAGTTAGGGAACGAGTGAAAAAAGTTTAGATTGTCTTTACTATTCAGTTTTGCTTAAGACGTTCAGTAACGACAGAATAACTCTCGGTAAAAAATATTTGTCCCCTATAATAAGAAGACATTATGCAACACCGTAGAACAGTATTGGTCAATATGTCGAGAAAAAAGATAATTATCGTGTTTCTAAAGTTAGAAACTTTTAACGTAAAAAGAAAGGTTTGCGTTATAAACATTAATATTTCATATTGCTATCCTTGTGTCTTTTTATAGAGGACAAATATTTGTTACGGAAAGCAGACCCTGCAGTGTTAAAAGTTGCAATTTTAAAACCCATTATCTTTGAATCTAAATAGTCGACTATTCTGAAATTTCACTGAAACATGCATAATCATACGAACAATGTCAGGTTAAAATTTGAACAAAATCTATAAAAATCAAGAGCGCATGCTTGTTCTACCTTAACACGTTCAACCGTTGACCATTCAATTCTGTTGAAGAAGATGCAAGAAGGCTCTAGCGTCCTCGCCCTTTGTTTTGAAACATACATACGTAAGTGAAAGGCCTTGCACAGATTGGTGGTGCGATCCATGGCAAGATATTGTTCCTTGCGGTCAGCCTTGCTGGTGCTCTCGGAGAGATTGGAGACAGCGGTGATATCCTGGCGACACCGGGACTGTATATTGTCGCTGCGACGATTGATGCAGTTTCTCATCCTCGGCAGTACGTACTTGCTGCCGTGGATAAATCCAATGGTCCATCTAGATGGTAAATCCGACGCTACATTATTTCTGGTTCCTACATGATAGCCCAGGTCACCCTGAGCACCATACATTAGTATGGTGCTCAGGGTGAAGCTATCGAGGAATCGCCACAGGTCCACAAATCATCCGTGTTTGAGACGTGATAGTTTAGCGTTCGTAGGCAAAGGGTGTTGAATTTCGTGCCTCATTTTAGTCGCACACTGCTCAGGAAATGAAAAATATGCGATCTGCGATTTTTTCACGAATAAATACCGAGGTATTTCTGCGAAGAGCAAATAAACTTGGGTTTCTTCATCCGAGCCGTCGGCTATTTGACACATCAGCGAGCGGGAAAGCAATGCGAGGGAAGATCGTGGCAAATTACAAAGTACGTAAATTGAGGTTATAAGGTTATAGCACGTACGTACCTTGACGTCCGGTGTTTTCCTCGATTGATGTTCCTCGATCTTCTTCGTGTAATCAGCCGCGGCGGTTTTCTCGTTGATTATTTCGTTGTCGGGTTTTATCGTCGGTGGTGTGCCTGCGTCCTGAGGCGTTGTTCACAGCAAAAAAAACTCATCAAAGCGCGACGAAAACAAACTGCACTCTATCACTATTTCCACTATTCACATTCTATACCACACTCTATCACACACATCGTATGAAATATAATTCGAACGAATGTGCGAGGTTAAGGCTCCGGCTTTCGACCTGTCAAAAAATAAATTGTTCCGGAAGGAGGCGAGCGCGGTCGGTCAAAACAGTCGAAGTGAGCTGCGCGCCGCCAGTGAGAAAACGGATGAACTGAACGCTCGCTCCGGTACCTGATATTTTGAGCTTTGTTGGTACATATTTGCTACATTTATGTAAAAATTTCAAAATGCTTTTTCTCCGCCATTTGTTCATGAAAACAGGTGAAACAAAGCTCAAAATGTGTGCTTTTTCACTGTCGAGAGCATGATTCGCGCCAAATTAACGACAATGCGATGCAATGGTCAATAATTCACAGTTTTTCGCATGGTAACCACAAACTGCAAATTTTTTTTTGAAATTTTGGAAAATTTCGCGAATCATGCTCTCGGAGCAAGCGTCCTGCATGCACACAACAAATTTCATTCCAATTGATTGTTCCGTTTGGGAGAATTCCTATTTCAAAATTTCGAAGCGGTCGGAGGCGTGTGGCACATGGCCTTAATATATGAAAATTGCACTGACAGAAAAATTCTATTGATATTAACTAACCGCGTCTATTTGATTCTTTTTCATTTGAATTAACTAGATTTTTTGTAGAACCAACATTTTCCTAATGCACTTCATTACTAGAATTATTTATTTCAAATATATTTTTTATTCAAATCAAAATCTATTTAATATCGTCCAATAACTAAATATTTTATTTGATCCTAATCATTCTGTGATTCGGTTTCATATGTTCAAAAAACAATTTAGTTGAATTCACTAAATGGATATATTTGATTTTTTTAAATTTACATTAAATAAAATTTTCGTAGAGTCAACTATTTTTCTATTAGCTTGAACTTATGGTCTGTCTTTATTGCAACACTCATCAAAGGGACGTAGGGGTAGAGAGGGTGAAAAGAGAGAGGAATTATATATATATATATATATATATATATGTACACACACACACACACACACACACACACACACACACACACACACACACACACACACACACACACGCACGCACGCACGCACGCACACACACACACACACATGTAGGTTATGTTAGAAAAATGTATAACATGTTATTCCATAAAACTTTAATTATCACAATGATATTTACTAATTGATATAATTTGTGATACAACAAATAATTAGAGTTATTCATTTGGTCTCTTATGCCATATCTGCGACTAAAATGTTATTAGCACTCGGTAGCATAGGGGCAGCGTGCGTAGCTCTATGCGTAGGTAGGTTTTAGGTTCAATTCTCATTGAAATATTTTATTCGAAAAAAATATTTCAAAAGGCCAGGAAATGACGGATTACGATAAAAATCGTTGTGGTAAAACTCTCAATTAAGTGATTAATTTTATTTTGGTTTTATGAAATATTTTATGCATACAATACACTTAGATTTACAGTGTATAGTGTAAGCAAATAAAGATTTATTTGAATCGAATCTTTATTTGTTTAATTTGAATATATTTAATATTTAACACTTAACAGTCATCGGGGGTTGAATCAACCCCAGCCGTTGTTCGACCTGCGATACCTTCCAGAAATTTTGAGATTTTCGAAATTTTTTTTTGTATTAAAAATTACACGACTTGAAAATAATCCGCATGGTCTTACACACAAGGGGTGAAAATGCAATGTAGTATTTTTTTTTCTTCAATTTTTCAATTATTTATCACTCTCCAAAGTGAGTGGCGTTGATAACATCCCCAATGACTATTACGTCACAATCTGGAGATGTGACTGACAAGGGTTAAAAGGAATAACTGAAGCAACAAAAATATCTTTGCAACAAGTATGATCGTAGTAGGCCGTGAGACAAGGAAAAAACCTATTTAACCCCCTATAGTCACACCTTCTAAAAATAACCTTATAGTCACACGGGGTGTATTACACCCCAACCACTTCGACGAGTGAAAAAATCATGCAAAAATTGCAAAAAAAAGGTTTAAAAAAATTCTACAATCTATTTTCCACCTTTTTTTGCAAGACTGCATAAATTATTTTCCAATCGCTTCTTTTTTTCTAATAAAAAAAAATTATTGAAAAAAAAAATTCGGAAAAAATGACTTTTTTTACAAAAATTCGTATAACTTTATTAATTTTTGGCTAAAAAAAAAATCATTTGATATACTTGAAAGATCATGTGTTAAGGTAAGGAAGGTGGAATAATCGTCCGCTTCAAAAAGTATATTTATTTAAACATCTGAAGCGCGGACTTTTCTGAAGAAAATTATACTCCAATTTTATTCAATTTATTGATATTTTATTATCAAAAAAATTTCAAAAAAATTTCAAAAAAATTTACATGTTAACTACAAGTGTTCTTAAACTTATTTTATAGTTATTTTTTTTTACTCGATGCCCATCCCGCAATCAATGCAAATGTATGCCCTATGCCTGTCGCACATAGCTCGTTCGCACGACGGGCATTGCATACAACTTTTTCTGTCGCTCCCTCGGGGACATAAAGTACATCTCGATTGTTTATCCAATCTGGAACGCTTGTTATCAGTGTTTCTCGCTTCCCGAACATTTAAAATGGCATTAATACCGGTTTTTAAATAATTTTGGAGTGAGCTGATGGTGCACCGTTCTTGCAGGTGCGATTTTATCAGGTCCATATACAGCGATTTTAAACATTGCTCCATGGTTACTTTCTCAAGCCGATTGTTTCGATTGTTGAGACATTTCAATAGTATTCTCGCGTTTACCGCGGCGCATCGGCCAGCGGTTCGTTCGCCGACTGACCGTATACGAATGACACAGTAAATCGAAACAATCGGTCCCACCTTTATTTTTATTGTAATGTTGAACGATTTCGGGTTTCCCGTCAATTATTCGACATTGACCATTTAAATAGGATGAGAGAAGAAGAACGACCTTATTTTTTTTCGGTGCATATGACAAAAGCGTAAGATCTTTGGTAAACGCATATTTAATGCTGGGGATCGGTTCTGACGCAATTTTCATTTCTTGCGGAATTCCTCGTTTATTTTTACGAATCGTTCCGGTCACGTGCAGACAAATCGGTTCCTCTAACATTTTTTTAACGATTGGAACGGACGGGACCAATTATCGCACGTTACATTTATTTTGGTCCCGTGGATTGGTCGAGTCACTTCGCGCAAGAAATACTCCGAAACAGACTTGTTCGGCGGCGTGGACGTTTTCCCCAAATACGGTATAGCATGATACTGAAAAAAATAAACCAAAAAAGTTTATAAAATTTGATAAAAAAATTAAATTTAAAAATCGGCAAAAAATTAATATTTTTATAATATTTCATTCTTTCTTTTATGAAATTTAAATAGAATTTTACCATATAGGACGTATCTGCATCATTCAGGCTGATGATTTTCAGTCCGTACTTATCGGGTTTCGATTTTATGTACATTCTAAACGAACATTCCCCTCGAAACCCGAGAAGCTGCTCGTCCACGGTGCAGTTTTGGTGCGGTTTGTAATACTTTTTACAATTGTTTATAAACTGGTCCTAAATACTGCGAATCGGAGCAAGCTTATCTTGTGCGTTTCTCGTCGCCTTATCGTCGAATCTCAGACACGCAGATATAAACATGAATCTCGGTCGGCTCATGACGCATCTATAAACACTAATTCCTCCGACTTGCTTATCCCAAAGCCATTCATAATTGATACCCGACTGTTTATTGAGTCCACTAAGGTAAAGTAACCCCATGTATGCTTTAATTTCGTTGACGTCGGTGTGGTGGTGATATGTCTGGGTTTCCTGATCGACTGCCATCATTTCCGCACATACATCCTCGATTTTGTTGTTGGTATGCTCAACAATTGAATTTATCATGTCTTCATTGATGAGCAGTTTCCAAAACTCGACGAAGCTTGTGGCTGTACAATTGATCGGTCCCGGAATAAAACTTTCGACCGGCTGTCTCTGTCGATCTAAATAAAAATTATTATTATTATTTCATAAACTTATTTATTTTATATTTATATTTAGCATCATATTTATATTTAGCATTCATAATTTTTTGTGTTCAAAATTTTCATTTCAAAATAAGAAAAACGTTTCTTCAGCGATGAATATTTTGAAATATAGAGAATCGAAGAGTCGCACAAGGTCATGGGACGGGATACCTGCGGCATAGAAAAACATACAATAGGAACACTGTTTACCTGAGAGTCGCTCGGGCCATCGGGTCGTCCATTTAAAACCGTTGACGCCTCGTAAACTTGACACCAGGCGTTCCCGCGCTCGAGACTCCGTTAGTCTCCGGTTTAACGGCTGATTTTCCAATTCGGAACTCAGTTCATCATCTTCGTTGACAGATTCGTCCGACGATTCTGTCTGCTCCGATAAATTATCCTCATTTTCGGAGTCAGTTCCTCCAAGCGCGACCTGCTCTTCAACTTCTTCGAGAAGTTGCTCTCGAAAAGTTCTCGGTCGCAGATTATAGGCCATGTCTATCGAATATAAATCAAATATAATATATCGAATATAAAGTGAATATAATAAATCGAATATAATAAAAATTACTGAGAAATTTTGAGAAAAAAAATAAAAACATTACAAACATTTTTTTAGTTACTGCGGTAAATTGACACAAAATATTCACAAAAAAACTCGCTCCAAAAACAATTTTTTTAGCACAGTAGTCACATGGGGTGTGGCGCACCCCAGATTTTCGCACACTCCGCTTCAATCAGCTGTTCAAACAATACTAACGGGCCCTTTCAAATAGGACCGACTCGGCGCCCTTCTTGAAGGTTCAAATAGCCTGTAGATGGCAATACTAGGCCCATTTTCGAAAAATTTGGGACCGGAGTCCGAGGTTGAAAATGGGCTGGGGTGTATTTTACCCCGTGTGACTATTAGGGGTTAATTTAAATAGATTCTATTTAAATTAATTTTTTTTGCAGTGCGTAACATTCCAATTTAATGTTTGATGAATATTTCAAGTTAACACTAATCAATTATTTATCGACTCATAATACTGTACCTGATGACAAGTCTTCAGCGCCCTTAAGTTGTTGGTCCTCTGTGTAAGAGTCGACTTCTGTGCTTACGATGTCCGCTTCTTTATACGCACGTTCCAACCTTCGCATCCCCTGGTCGAAAGAATCTTGAAAATCAATGCAAAGTCTATTAATTAAATGTTGAGTTCTCCATTATGGAAGTTTAAATTATAGTTATAATGTAAAAATATACCTGCAATTTTTATGCATTTGACGGGAAATAATTTCCAGTCTGAAGCCGGTGGCTGCTCTTTTTCAATAAGTGCGGTGACGTCTGCCTGTTTCGGTGGGAAGGAACATAGCCACTCGCCACCTTTCTCTTGCGTGAGCCACGAATTTGGTACGAGTTCGATGAGAATTTTGCCCCTTCTTTTTTCTTTTAAAAAGGAGACAATGGTGAACCCCTTCTTGTCTGTTACCTATATTTAGGGAAAATTATATTATTTATGAAACAAACGCAATCACATGGACACAGAACATTGATTTTGCAGAACAATATGGCTAAACAATTTATAATTAGGGAAAAAATCGTCCCATAAGTAGAAGAAATATTAATTTTTCGCCATAAGTGAATTCATTAATATTTGTAAATATATTTTAACTTTTCAGAATATTCTTACATTTTTTGAAAGACCGTTTCCGTAAAAAGTTCAATGCAACTATTAATTTAATTACCCGGAATATTCTCAAGAGTCTTTGTTATAATCTTTTGTTACAAAATCATGACCAAAAATTGTCACATTTCGTTCGTTTTTCAGAATGACAATTTTTTTCAAGACCATAATTTTTTTTCAAATTCGTCCGAATTTCGAAAAATCTACGAACTGGTTGGAAACGAAAAAAAGAATGGGGAACCTATTTTTTTGTTGGATAATTATTTTTTTCACTAATTCTTATTTCACTAATTCTCAATCTAGTTATTATGCAAACAAAAGTTCTTGACATTATTAATGGTTGATTTTTCAACACCAGAAATTGTATCGGGAGATTACGCTATGGAAAGAAAATAATGAAAAAACAAAATCAGCATCTTAAAATTTGAAAAAAATTATAGCAATTCGATTATTCTTTTGAAATGTTCGAGATAAATCTAAATTTTGCTATGGGCAAACCGTTTGACCGGGTTTCTCAAATTTTTATGCCACGATAACAAAGACGAGCATCACTTGGCGTTTACACTGCACATCTTTATTTATAAATTTAGAATATTTAATGATTATTGTTCTTACCTTTTCACCCTCGTCACCCGACGAATCCATCTTTGCGAAAAAATTAGTTTTCACCACCCGAAAATTTCACAGTTTACCGTTGACCGTTTTTTTTTGCACTGTTCCAATCGAGGCACAAGATGAAATGCGGGCCTGCTCTCGAACGTTCGAATGTTTTTGCGTTTTTGTACTCGTCAACCGCCGCGTGACTCGTTCGGCGCGGATGACTAAGGGCACTGTCACACTGGCGATTTGCAAGCGTCTTTCCAGCAAGGCGATTCGTAACGACAGTAACGGCCTGCGCACACGGCGTGTTTTCTACACGGAGACGACGCTATACACACGCAATGGGCGATACACAATCTAATTTTTGGACTGAAAAACGCGCGGCAAACGCGCGTTCGTGAAACGCGCGGTGTCGCGGTCCAAAAAGCGAACTGTAAACGTGCAGTTACAAGTTGCGCACGAGCGGCGAGCTCGCTGCGCACGCGCGGTGAGTGTGATAACACCCTAATACACCAATACAATAACACACTTGGGTGCTCAGTTTGAGGATCTCTGAGTATGAAAATATTTTCTATTTGAATTACAGATCGACTATCGGTTAGAATAGTTTTGATTCTAGGTAATTTTAATACGTCTATTGTCTAGACTATAGCTTACGATGAATATTGGCAAAAATCTATGGTTAAAAACATAAAAGCTACAAAAGGCGACCGAACAAGGTTGGTCCGTAGCGTACATGTGGAAAAATTCGAACGCCTCACCAATCGCAGGCCGAGATCGTCACACAAGCCTAGCCTTTTTTGTCCTCCCTTATAGCTGAGCACAAAGAAAATCTGCTACGCGGTTGACTATATCGGCATAGCGTCGGATGACAAGTTCTCGACTCGGCCGTCAAGTGTTGTCTTGTAGTGGTTAAGAAAAGTCCTCGAAAGAAAAGAAAATACTTTCGTCACATGATAATTCGATCGATCTATGTGTACGAGCTTCGCTTTTTTTTCTTCAAATAATATACCCCGTAATAATACACAACTTTAGACGACGTGAAACACTCGCTATTGAACAACGATGTCGTACAGAACGCAAAAGTACCGAGCACTGAAACTCGAAGAGAAGGCGAATAATAGTGAGACCGACAATTCTAGTTATGAAAGATTAAATTCTAGTGCATCGACGATGAATATTTCATCAAATATAAGCTGCATGAGTGATGTTTCTACCAGCCGACATGATTCAGACATTGCAGAATTTAACGACCACCTGGGAAACAAGTAAGCGCATATTACATTGTATAAATCGATGATTTGTTCAAGTGGACAATTTAAGGGGTGAGATGCAGTCAGACGCGTGAAAAAACGAGCATTTTTAATATTTTTTATAGTAATTAAATTTATTTTACAAAAGTGGTTACACAGACTTTTTACGTTATATTTCAAATTGACTTGTACAAATTTTCAAAGCAAAATCTTGATTATTTATAAAAATATCGCCATCTTTGTCGGACCCCCTTCGGCATGTAGTGCTTTACGTTGACCATCATAAATTTTTACTCGATCATCCGAAATCAAAAAACCAAAAAAAAAATCATTAGTTTAATAGTAAATCTAGTCCTTAATCGAAGCTTTTTTTTTAATTAACGAAGTGGCGGCTTCCGACAGATAACTTTCGCTTTTCGAGCAAAAAATTCGCTCGTTTATTGTTTAAAAAAATATATAAATTTTCAACAAAAATGAAAAAAATTTGATTAAGGACTAGTGTTTAATGCTATCAATAAGCACACCAAATTTCATCAAAATCCATCGAGTGGTTTTTTAATTATAGTCGTCACCGACTTGAAAAACGCGTTTAAATTTTTTCAATGTGGATACGGTATTATATGTTCGTAAAATTTTGAGCTCGATGGATGAAGCTAAACTTTTTTGAATGTATTTTGATCCGCGTGATTTAACATTTTTTTTAATTTACATAATTTTACCGTCATTGTTATTATTGGAAATGAATATTATTATCATCTTTGAAATGGTTGTTGTTTTTTCAATTTCTTGCCTTAAGACGGAATGACACCTCATCGCGGTCGGTATGGTAAAACAATTATAGATTCCCAAAAATCTCTGCAACGGCTCTTCAGATCCTGTCGAAACTTTGCCAAACGACGTCAAATAGATAGACGAACAGCTGTCTGCCCCTCAAATTTTCTGAATTTGAGAAAAAAAACATAGATTGGCTTATCACACGCCAATCACCTTTTTTTCCCTGAAATTCAGAAGATTTGAGGGGCAGACAGCTGTTCGTCTATCTATTTGACGTCGTTTGGCAAAGTTTCGACGGGATCTGAAGAGCCGTTTCAGAGATTTTTGGATATCTATAATTGTTTTACCATACCGACCGCGATGAGGTGTCATTCCGTCTTAACACAAAGTACTTGAAATTCTCACCAAAACTCTTTTTGGTTGGGATTGTATGGGAGATACATACCTAAATATTTTCTCGTTCAATACATTTTACTGCCTGGTATTCGTAAATTTAACAATGCGTTTTGGCAGATTGTCTTCGACAATAAATCATTAAACATTTTTCTTTTTTTAATATGTAGTAATATAGAAATCCGGTTTTAGAACAAATTGCGTTTTACAACAAAACTGCGTCTAGTCCAAGTTACGGTCCGGGAACTGCCAATGCTGGGAAAAGCCCGAGCTCAGTATGACCGCGAAGTATTTTGCGTTTTTGCTTTTAAAGCTACCTTAACACTCTTACTTTAACGTATTATACTTAAGATTTATATATTACGACAATATGTGGCATTGTTAATAAGGCACCATTTTAATGTATGCATAGCTCTAACAACGCTGGTGCGGACGGTCAACCATTAAACCGAGGAGATTCAGCGATCACAATTCCGCCCAGCACGGACGGTTTGATTGCACAAGACAATAATTTTGGAGAATTTAATGAAACAAGTAATGCGTAAGTAGTAAAAACGTTATATTATGCACTAGAAATTCCACAGTTCAAGCAATTCACTTGGTTGTTACCTAGACAATTCAACCAAACTTCACGATATGATGCAGATATGTTCACTTGTTAGATATTGTATATGAGCCATTCCATATCGACTCAAGCGATGTCTGACGCTGACCCTTCCGAATTTGGTTAAACATTTTTTTATATTTCATTTTTCATGTTTTAATAGGATCTGCCTTTTATATTGGATAATGGTAAATCATTTACAAAATGATAATAATGAGTCGACATTTGAAATTGTGAAAAAATTCCGTGGCACATATATTTATTTTTTAACTGTCGTTCAGAGTTGCTTTTTGTAGTTTTTCAGACTTGGGACAGTAATAGAGATAATTATCCGTTTAATTATCAAAAGTCAGAGGTAGAAGTCGGTAGAGCTATCTCATTTGCCTGAGATATTAGGATGAATTCTGTCTGTAATTGTCTTCATTCAATCGCTAAGCGCGCAATTGAATCATCCTCAATCAGACATTGAAGAGATCCTATCTTTTGTTATTTTTTAAACTGGGTGATTAAATGAGAACCCGTCCGATCTGTTGAGTGCGATAGCAGCAGCGTATTTTATGAAAATAAACCATTAAAACATACACCTGCATTATTTTAATGTGTTCATCCTTTTTCGTGTTTTAGATCATTTATCGACGTGCATTTATCAGAGACATCATCCGAATCAGAATCCTTTTGCAATGACGAGTCGCAAGAATCTAGTTGGCTCTCTGATGCGACTGAACTCGTGGAAGCATCCAACTCATTCGAAGATAAAAGAACGCTAGGAGACAAACTTCGAGATTGTGCAATAAAGCACATGAATCATGTCACGCACAGTTTATTGTACGATCTTCTGACTATTTTGAGGTCTGAAGGTCATACCGATCTTCCGAAGACTGCGGAAACACTTTTGCATACACAAAGAACCGAAGATCGAATTAGGCCTATGCTTACGAAGAAAGGTACTTATGGTTCCTACATGTACCTTGGCATCGAAGCTCAACTCTGAAAGCAATTAGCCACATCCGGATATAATAACAAGGAATTGCGAGTTTTAGTGAACGTCGATGGTTTACCCATATACGCCCGTTCTAAACAACAGATGTGGCCAATATTACTGAAAATTTTACACAAAGACTACTACTGCAAACCTTTGGTAGTGGCATTGTACTGCGGTGATTCAAAGCCTCATGATGGTAACAACTATTTCGACGATTTTGTTAATGAAGTTACGGGACTGATCGCGCGAGGACTTGACATTGAGAATACTTTGTTTTCGTTCCGAATTGCGGCATTTGTTTGTGATAGTCCGGCTCGGGCTTTCATTAAATGTTGCAAAGGACACACCGGATTTTATGGTTGTGAACGATGCAACGTCCACGGAAAGACTGTCAACAGAAGACGAGTTTACCCGAAAATGAATTGTACATTACGTACCACCAATTCATTCATAGAAAAGCGCCATCCTGAACATCACTTGCTAAATATTATTTCGCCATTGGTCCGTATTCCGGGATTCGATCCCGTCACAGGAGTCGTCCTAGATTATATGCACTTGTTGTGCTGTGGGGTTATGAAACAACTCTTCGAAAAATGGCTTTCGGTCAAAAAACAAAAGGGCAGCATTGGAAGACGAGAGCGATATCACCTTACAGAACTTCTACTGTCATTGTCATCACAAATAACGACGGAATTCCAAAGAAAAATACTCGACGTGACAGACATAGCTAATTGGAAAGCGACTCAGTATAGATTCGTCTTACTGTATGCCGGAGGGATAGTTTTACGTAAAGTATTGTCACTAGAGGGTTACCGTCATTTCTTACATCTCTTTGTAGCATGTCGCATATTGTTTAGCCCTGCCTGGGCATTAATATACACAAACGAAGCTGAATCATTCCTTCGAATTTTTTTTAAAGATATGCCAACTCAGTATGGAAATGATTCGCAAGTTATGAATTTCCACAATCTGATTCATTTGGCGGATGATGTACGACACATGCAAGCTGCGTTAACAGAATATTCATCATTTCCATTTGAAAATTGTTTGGGTTACATAAAACGACTAATCAGAATGCCGAGAAATCCCATCGCTCAGGTTTTTAGACGTTTAACTGAAAACGACAGAATTTCATCAACCATTCAAAAATATGATGTTGGTTTTAATAACTGTAAACATCGCGTACAACAAACCAAACGAGGAGCGGAAATAATCAATACACTTGAATATACGAAAATAAATATAAAAACTATGACGGTATGCGTAGCGACACCTGATAATATTGTAAAATTAGCGAATGGTGAGATTATTCAAATCTCGCGTATTTTTTCCGACAATTCAAAAAAGCTATTTTTGAAAGGACAAGCTCTCGAAAATAAAGGAGATGCTTTTACGACTCCCATGGCTTCTTCTAGATTAGGCATTTATAAGATAGGACGCCGAATTTCTTCAACGAAAATGTACTCAGTTGCCAATATTGTTGACAAAGTTATATTATTATCTGTTGAAGGAAGTAGATATGCTGTAACACTCTTGCATCTCGAATGATTGAGAAATGTAACGAATATATTGTAAATAAATATTTTCAATATATATATGTGAGATTAAATAGTCGGTACGCCAATGATATGAAATATATGTCCGCCCAGCACACAGAGTTTACCAATACTGGGGCAGTACTTAACCTAAGACTCGAAAACTGAGGCTAGCATGGTACTGTTGCCAATGTTGGGGCAGTACTCCGAGCCGGAACGCAATCAACCTTGGTTACGACGATTGGCACTGAACTAATACAATTATTTACCAACACTGGGGCAGTGCGTAACCCAAGACTCGGTAGCCAAGACTGGCATGGTACTGTTGCCAACGCCGGAGCAGCACTTCCAGCCGAGACTGAACCAACCTTGGTTACCAAGACTGGCACTGAACTAATAAAATTGTTTATCAATACTGGGGAAGTACTTAACCCAATACTCGGTAACCAAGACTGGCATGGTACTGTTGCCAGTGCTAGCGCAGTACCTCCAGCCGAGACTGAACCAACCTTGGTTACCAAGACTAGCACTGAACGAATACAATTATTTACCAATACTGGGGCAGTGCTCAACCCAAGACTCGGTAGCCAAGACTGGCATGGTACTGTTGTCAATGCCGGAGCAGTACCTCCAGCCGAGACTGAACCATCCTTGGTTACCAAAACTGGCACTGAACTAATAAAATTGTTTACCAATACTGGGGAAGTACTTAACCCAAGACTCGGCAACCAAGACTGGCATGGTACTGTTGCCAGTGCTAGCGCAGTACCTCCAGCCGAGACTGAACCAACCTTGGTTACCAAGACTGGCACTGAACTAATGAAGTTGTTTACCAATAGTGGGGAAGTACATAACCCAAGACTCGGTAACAAGACTGGCATGGTACTGTTGCCAATGCTAGCGCAGTACCTCCAGCTGAGACTGAACCAACCTTGGTTACCAAGACTGGCACTGAACTAATAAAATTGTTTACCAATACTGGGGAAGTACTTAACCCAAGACTCGGTAACCAAGACTGGCATGGTACTGTTGCCAATGCTAGCGCAGTACCTCCAGCCGAGACTGAACCAACCTTGGTTACCAAGACTGGCGCCGCACTGATAAAATTGTTTACCAATACTGGGGCAATACTTCACCCAAGACTGGGTAGCTAAGACGGGCACGGCACTGATACGTTCAGTTGCCAGTACTGGCGTAGTACCTCCAGCCGAGACTCAACCATACGTGGTAACCAGGACTGGCACCGTACTGATAAAATAGTTTACCATTACTGGGCCAGTACTTCACCCAAGACTCAGTAACCCATACTGGGACGGTGCTGATACGGTCGGTTTCCAATACTGGGGCAGTACCGCAAACTGAGAGTCGGTCGCCAGAACTTGCACAACTCTGGGCCATATTGGCAACTCTGGCGGAATACCGACATTCGCACATGGGTTACTGTCAAACGATGTTTTCTGCTTTTATGCTACCTTAATTGATATTCAACAAACAGGTCATTCATAAATTCATCGTGTTTACATACAGGGTGTAAAATTTTAATCTTTCCACGCAAAACTTTCGAAATTCCCCCCACGTTGAACGATGAGAAAAAGTTTTTCTTCTGCATTCGACGGAACCACCTCTTACTTGTGTAAACCATAAAACTTTGGTTTAATGGATGAGCGTTGTACTTGGATGACAGTTGTTTGGATAGTTTTGTAAGGCGTCACATCCGAGGAGAAAAAAAGTCGGCCGCTTTTTTTATTGGCTTGCATGATGTGTAAACATCACAAGAATGATACACAAAAAGAATTATATACGTAAAAAATGTTTAAAAATTATTCAGAGTTTATTTTCCGGAACGCCTTCGAGCGCTCTGGAACGCACGAAACAGCGTAGACGGTGAGAGTAGCAATGTGGACTCGTTTAGTCCAGTCGTTGTATAAAAAATATACAACGACCTAACAACTGGAGACCTACTATAAAAATGCCGTTGTGTGTACACGTAGAATTTAAATGAGAGAGAATTTAAATTCAGTCGTGTAAACGATAGCTCCTAAATTAGTTTTGAAACTTTAAACGCGTTTTTCTCGAAACCACAATTTTGAAATCGGGGACGCATGATTCGGGCAGTTTTCATCCAATTGACGCTAAATTTGAACTGTAGCTTCTTATATAGATTGTCTCAAGAAGTACACACGATTTTTATATTGCTCAACAATTCGGGTTTTTATAAACAAATTAGGGACGTTTTGTTCGCGAAAAAAAAACTTATTCAAAACTATGCCATTTTGCGAAGAAACCTATATTTTTTAATAATCGTGTGCCTTTCTCTAGCAAAACTAATGCAAATGACGATTCTTGTATTCTAGGTTCTAAACCATACAAGTTCTGCGACCTCCTACAGCAAAAAACCGCTCTTACATTAGTGTAGCTACGACTGAGTCTCCGTTTTAGATTTTTTTCATAACGTATTTGTTTTATACGTCAAAATATATAGAATAAACTCTCCAAACCTCATTTTGATTGCTGTCTTATAATTACTGTAAAATAGAAACTATACACGTTCTAACTAAGAAAAATGGTTGATCTTTTTTGCATATCAAAGTCTCCGGGAAACTAGACTGCACGCCGATTCGCAACTTCCGCGGCAACCTTGCTGTAACACTCTGCCACAGCTCCGCCATATTACTGATAAATGAATTTTTTTTAATTAATGATAAATTAATTTAGAAAAATTGTTTTGTATACTTAAATATACTTTAAAGTATAGCTACAGTTTGATAAATATAGAATTTCTTAGTTTAAAAAATCCCTTAAAATTGCTTAATTTTGTCCCATCTAAACGTTTATCCCGCCTTAATAAGCGTATGCGATATGTGCTTGAGCCGATCGATGATTATACCGATTATAATCCCCTTGACTAGTTTCGTCGTAAAACAGTAAGACATAATGTATTTAAAGAACAAGGCCCTGCATTATTATTAATACACATGCTCGTTATTATTATCTGACAACGACCTTATGTAAGCCGATTCTCCATCCACCAACTCGCCCCAAAGTGGGCCGGCCGCATTTTGCCACCTATCTCGAACCTGTCCCTCAGAGCACGGATTTTCCGATTTTTCGAGGGGATGCTTTCCCTTAGAAGATTAGATATTGGCGTGAGCCAAGACTACTAAAATCTATTTCGAAAACCAACTCAAATCTCTAAATCCGTTAATTAAAAACTGAGTTATGGCCGACCGCGAAACAGCAATGTTTGCAAATTGTCGAAAAAATATATACATGTATATTTTTATTACGTTACAATCATTGAAATACGTATTTTCAGATTGTTATTTATTATTAATGTTCGTACGTTGTCCGTCTCAGCCACAATTTGCATCATGAATAATCGAAAATATACGTTTGGTATTCATCCATTCATAAATAATGCCGGACTTGTACTTAATCCATCTACACGTCACGTACGACGTTATTCTTTTATTCTTTTCTGAAACACACATAATCGTCCAGATCCGAAAAGCAATAGAGTCTGCTATTTCTATTTTCCTTAAACAACAAATACAAGCGTTCGAGATACCTACCAATATTATATTGCTTCTCACACTCAACAAACACGTGCATCCCTAGACCATAGCGAAGATATCTCTTTCCTTATTTATTAACTGCGCACAGTACCAAATGCACATGGTTTCGTGCCACGAGCCGTTCTGCTATTTCTTCCCGCTCTGCATGAGACCAGTATGTAATAAAAGTTCTCCGGCCGGAGCCTCAAGCCCTATAATAGGGATGGGCAAGGACGTGGTAAAGATCCAAAATAGCTAACTTTTATTGCTCCTCAGAAGGGGTCAAAACTCTCGGAAACTAGACGTAAAATAGTCACCTTTTGTATGCTCAAATGAAGAGAGCAGATCCCCTGCTAAGCCAATTTTTGTGTATAAAGAGAACCGTTGTTTCAAATAATGTGCCCAGTCTCGCCGAAATTTTTAACGCCGATACACTATTCGTATTCTGGGTCTTCCGTAGAAGAGAGTGATTCGACAGTAGTATCAGACGTATATTATAAGTCGTTCAGTCTCGATCATGATTTTTACTCGGCGTTACGCTGTCCGAAATCCGGTTCTTCTGTAGAAGAGTGTCGATTCGGCAGAATTGTCGAAGTTAAACTTATAAGGTATTTGTGGGTAATAAGGCCTGTCGGCTAATAAGACCTAACGAACGAAAATCGTATTTCGAATCAGCGCTTTCGCTCAAGGCTACACACGCAGGCGCATAACGCACGAAGATATCGCTATAGGCTAGCGCATGCGCGATAACCCGCTCCACGCCGCCAGTGTTGCGTCATACATTGTGAAGGACCGTCGCGCGGTGCGAATGATAAAAAAAATTCCGGATCAATCGTTAGTATTTCTTGTAATATTACACTAAGTTATATAAATTTGCTGTCCATTTATCTATTATTTCATGTTTCTATGATCTTAAATATTTGAATGAGCTATCGCGATCTAAATATTTTTCCTTTCGATTTTTCTACAGAGTCGACGGGAATTAAAGCTTACCAAATTTAACCATAGGCCTTCTTATCCTCTCTCTTCTTGTAACAAGGTTGGTTGTTTTTCAATGGATCTTTCATTACTTTTAAGATGCTACAAATGTAAATACGGTGTGAATTTGGTTCCTAATTGATTAATCTCCATTTGTAGTGCCTACGGAAAGCTTTTACCGTAAGGTTCACGGTAGTTCGAGTTCGGACGATGAAGACAATGTGCCGCTCACTTGGCTCAGAGCGGCATTTCGACAACTTTTGCCCTCACCAGTCAAAGTAACAGACAAAAACCTATGGTTAGGTGAAAAGCCATAAATTACAGAGAAACTCCGGTCACGAAAGCTCTGCTCAATCAAAATAATGAAGATAAGAAAAAAAATAAAAAGACCTCCACCACCAAATGCAACCGTGGTTCATCAGAGCAAGCGAGTTGGTAATGTCATGGCTGTGAAGAGGACAGGACAGCTGACATGATACAATACACAAAATGCGGAAAGTGGTACCATGAGGAGTGCGTCGGTTTGTCGCTTGAAGATACGCCCCGAAGGCTGTTAAATGTGCGAATGTATAGTTTATATGCATTTCTAAAATGTAATTTGTGCATTTATATGATTGTCTATCGGAAATACCAAATGTATAACATGCAGATTAATTATTTAAATACGCTAACGGGTTATACGCAGTTAGAAATTTAAAAAAAACGATTTTTTAAATTGCATTTTCGGAGTGTACAAACAACTCGGAAATATACACATATTTGTAAGGACGCTCGGAACGCGTCTTCGAGCGTCCGAGAAACTTCAAACGCGTTTTTCTCAAAACGGTGTTTTCAAAGTCAGTGAGCACGATTTCTCAAAAACGGCTCAACCGATCGGTCTGCAATTTTAACACAACTTTGTCAGATACATTCTTTAGGTATTGATCGAAGAAATAAGATTTCCGATAACTATTTCTATTTTTTTCAACGATTTAACGAAAAAAATTTGGTCGAAAATCAAAATTGTTTCTTTCCGGAGCCACCATTTTGTCAAAAATTTAAATTTCTACTATTCCTTTGATCAATGCCTGGATTCATCTATCCCCTAAAAGAATCTTTTTGGTTTTTCCATTTTAGATAATCCAAACCGGAGATACTTTGCTTTCCTCCGGGCACTTTTTTTTGGGGACCTTCAGGAGACTTCCTACAGGAGCAATGTCAATGAATATTGTTGAAAATAAAAATGCCAATCTAAAGCTAAAAGATGCCACTACACTGCCTAATACTTTTCGTTTTGCCAAAATAAAATCCTTTTTCAGAAAAAAATCGTGAAAAAAACGACTTTTTTGGCCTTGTAACTGCGTATAACGCCTTAAAGCCGTAGACCTTACTATCCTACCATAGTAAAATAAGGCCTATTGGCGAGGTTTTTAAAAACATTTAATTTTGATTTTATTATGGTGGAAGTTTCCATTTTTTGTTTATATTTTATAATCATTGATATAAAAGTTCGATTATCATTAAAAACCGTTAATTAATTTGAATATTTTTCATTTTATCGCAAATCTCGCTTAGCTGAGTCTTATTACCTGCAGGTACCTTATTGTTTTCATAATCAAAAGGGTCGAATGACCAAGTATTTACAAGTATAATTTCCTATCATGTATTCCGCAACCGGGTCTTCTGTAAAAAAGTGCGAGAATACGTGTGTGTGTGTGATGAATAAATTGTCAACCAAAACCAAAATACGAAATTGTAAAACGACGACGCCGCTCCAGGTAGTAGAAGGTATTTACAATGTTGTAATATTTACTCAAAATGTACGAAACTACTTTTTATCAAATGTCTATTAAACTATTGGGTGACTCAACATTTTGAAGTCCTTTATTTCCAATTTCCTAAATCCATAGAGGAAAGATCTCTCGAGGTCTCGCAGCAAACGTTCCCACATCATTACTATCCCGAAGAGCACTCGTGACTCATTAGGGTAGTAATCGGAGTAAAGCGTTTGCCGCTCGACGTTTATAATTCCATAAATATGTATACGAAAAATATATATATATATTCTAAACGCCTCCGGACGTAACATATATAAGGAATCGGAAATTGCTTATAATTCCTATTTTACGATATATACACCGATATCAATACAAATCTGTACATCAAATTACAAACGTACTTTGATTCGTACATTTCCCACTCAATGTATACTCGGTCATGCTATGTACCGCATCACCAAAACACACCCATATTCACATATACAGAGCGATTCTTTAGAAGTTAGTCACTCGAAAACACCTATGAATATTAATTTTAGACGAAAAAAGTGGAGTCAAAATTTGAATGTTTTGTTAATGTCTAAATTTTGGTAGCCTTAGATTTTTTCAACCGACGGTATCAACCTGATTCCAAGGTTACCTCTACTCTCTTAAAAAGCAACCCCTTTTTGCTGGCCTCAAATGTAGAGCACAAAACAAACCCGATGCTTTACAATATTATGACCTTGGGACAACCTTGAAATACCAAAAAAATGCTCAGAACGGTAATTGAAGCAGCGTAAGCAAAAAGGCGGTGGTTTCAGACGCAAATTATGTTTTCATTACATGACGTGTTCAAAAATTTGTCTGAATGATGCGTGAACTCGTTGCATCGTCGTTTCTTCAGCGATGGTTAATTGACCTAAGCAAAGCGCGCAAATTTTTTGGAACACAATCTGCCACAATGCACGAATATTGTGACGAAAATTAAGGCGGGGATACCTTTAGACGAGGAACAAGTTCACTGATTTTCATTATTTTTTTTCAAAAGAAAATATTTCTTCATCATTCTTGAGACTTAGGATGTGTTTTACTACTACTTTTTGTTGTTACATGGTATTTTTTTTATTAATACTTAAACGTGGCGGTGTTATTGTACGGTCTTCTAAACTGTAATTTCAAAACTGGCGTGACGTGGAGCTGTGAAACTAATCGACCGATACTGATGAAATTTGGTATAAATCTCCCTAACCTTAGTGTCGAAAACATGGGTGAAATAATATTTCCCATACTCCCATACTCCCAACTTCCCAGACAAATAATATTTCCCATACTCTTATAGTAATTTTATATGATACGAACGCCTCATAATGTAATGTTCTTTTAATAATATGTACAATAAACGTTTACATTTATGTTCATTTGACCCAGCTCCGTGGGTCCCACCCATGGTCTAAAACATGATCCTAAATGTTTTTGAAAATAAACAAAAAGTATTTTTATTGCGAAATGTAACCATTTTTTCGGAAAATTCAATCTTTTTGTTTCAAAGCGAACCATTTCAACGATTTTCAAAATTTCCTACTTTTCCTTGGTTCATATTCTGCGTATGAGTGTGAGTGAAAGAAAAATTTTCCCCCGCCGACGCTACCCATCACGCCGTCTGACATCCACCGCGACCCGTTTAGAAGACCAAGCCATCCCTCCGCCATTTTTAAAGATTGATCATTTTTCAAAATAACATTTAACAGCCAAAAGTAGTAATAAAACTAAGTCTCAAATACGCTAAGACTTAAAAATGGTGAAAAAATGTTTCCTGTAAAAAAGAAATCATGAAAATGTGCTATCTTTTCCTCGCCTAAAGGTATATGAAAAATTTGCAGATCGGTGGGTTGGTGGAAACGGTTTAGTTGATTGGCCTCCTCGATCACCCGATTTAACACCATTGGACTATTTTTTGTGGGGTGCAATGCAATCCGAAGTCTACAGAGATACCACTCGGGAAGATATGAACGGATAAACCACGCTTGTTGAGCGATTTCTAACGAGACATTGCAAAAAGCTCACACATTATTCAGAAATCGTATCGTAACATCTATCGCGATCAACGGACCAATTTTTGAAAATGTCATGCAATAAAAACATCATTCGTGCCTGGAACCACCGCCTTTTTTGCTTGCCTTGCTTCAAGGGGAGGGTAGGGGTTTCAGCGTGAAAAAAAAACTTTTTTGCGAACTTTTTTCATCTATATGGATAGAGTAAATTTATTGAAACCTTTTGTACATTGTTAAGTGTCATTTCAAGAACATTCCGTGAAATTTGTACCCGAAAATATCCACAAACAAGCTGGTGCCGCGTTTTTTCTCGAAACCACTTTTTCAAAATCCGTGTTTACCGCCACTTGAAAACTACATGACCGATTTATTTCAAACTTGGTACACGCATTCTACATATAAAATGCCTCCCCCCAACGGTTAATTTGAGATTTTTTTTATATTGAGCCACCCCCAAAATGGCGGAATTTTTCGTGAAAAACAGCAGATTTCACTTTACATGACCACAAAAAATTTAGAAATGAAAAAAAATTATCAATGACCGTTGGGGGGATGATTTGATGATACTTTGACTAAATTTTAATGGTACTTGATTTCAGATAATTTCTAGCTGAGATACAGTGAACACCGCAAATCGTGTTTTTCCAAAGGCGTTCTTGGAAAAGCTTTGTCACCTGCTTGTTTGTGGATATTTTCGCGTACAATTTTTACGGAATGTTCTTGAAATGACACTTAACAATGTACAAAAGGTTTCAATAAATTTACTCTATCCATATAGTTGAAAAAAAAATCGCAAAAAAGTGTTTTTTCACGCTGAAACCCCTACACTTCCCTTAATTACCATTTTCCAAATTTGTTTATATTTCAAGGCCATCCCAAGGTCATGATATTGTCGGTTTTGTTTGTAGTTGCTCTACATTTGTGGCCAATAGAAAAGAGGTTTCCCTTCTAAAAAAAAGTAAAGGCGACCGTGAAATCAGGTTGATGCCTCCATGGAAAAAAATATAAAGCTATCAAAATGTAGACATTGACAAACCATTGAAATTTTGTCTCTGAATTTTTCATCTAAAATATTCCTCTTTCTACAAATCTTGTCCAAATTTCAGTTTTTAAGGCTAATGAACACGTTTTTTGTTGGCTTGAACTTTATCTTTTTTCTCGAACAACGTCATTCTTTTTTAAGTTACCCAAGATCAAAGTATTTCGGAAAATCATTCATACAAATGTTCTCAAGAGTGTAGTTTTCTGCGTTGTTGCCATACCTATGCATATATGTGTGTAAAAAAGTTGAGAACTGTAAATAAACGAACACCCTGCACAGGCGGCCGGTCAATGATATTCGCGAGAAACCACGTGCCGATTACGCGATCGCGTGCGCAAAGACCTCCCGAGCAGACATAGTCCGTTAACATTCGTATATGTGCATGTAGATATGTATGTGTACACGTGGGTACACCCGAGGATTGTAAAAAACAATATTTGTACGACACAAAATAAATAAAACGTTCCGATGTTTACCTAGGCGCACCCGATGAAACCCTCGTGTGCTTTTCGCCCGGTGACTTTGGTGCAGGCCTCGATGGCTCGGGCGCGTGGCTGTGAACGCATACAGGCATATATACAATGAAAGATATCCATGGGATATCGTGGCACGTGGAAAAAAAACAAATAATATAAACACGAGCAAAGTGAATATCGCGGACGGCGAGGGAAAAAAAAAAAATTTCCGGACTTTCATCGGCTTTGGTGTGCGTAATGAAGACTTAGTATTTCGCAATTCTTTTCTTCAAATATACGATGGGACAAATGACTCGCGTTTCCATCGATGTTTCGAAGGATAATTGGCAACATCATGGTGTTTACGTGTGCGCCTATATGTAAATACATTGGTGGAATGCAACAAAAAGTTTTCTTTATTTTTTCATTTTCACTATCATCCGAAATATTTTCTCGCAAATTTGGGGTCCAGACATCTAATAAAGATCCTGAAAAACTTTCGAGTGATTTTGCCCAGATTTGCCAAAAAAATTTAGACCATGAAGTTTTCGTTGCGTTCCAACAAAGCAAACTTCGGTATCACAAATTTTTTGTCATGTTTAGTCTACGAACATCACTCCTGTTTTTTTCACTTTTCTTTGACGCTTCATAACTCAACAACGTAGAAAAAAATAGCTGACTTTATGGTAGGTTTTAATAAAAAATTAAAAAACACGTATTATTTACTTTTCGCAAAATTTATTGAGAAGGCTAGGTATAAAGCAATAGAGGCAGTAACATTCTTTTATGATGTATATGGCTTGCTTTGGAGCAGTTGTTTTGCTTGTAGCACAAAGTCACGCGATGTCTTTCACGCACCGTTTGTCGTCTTCATATTTTATTCGATTATCGCAAACGTAACGTACACTCAAATCTTGCAATCTCGCAATAAGTGAACTTCGAACAAATTTTGATCCAACTAACGTCATCTAGTTTGCATGGATTGCTGCACTAAAAAACCATAGAACGGTTTGCAGCCGTTGTCTTACATTGATTTAAAAAAGGATTAAATGTCGATATGGAATTTTGTAAGGCCTTAGATTGTTTTATTACAGAACTGTCACACGGTGATCTAAAGGGTTAAGGCGTCTTTTCACTTTAGACGTTAAAAAAAGGCTATTTTCATGATTTTTTTATAGGTTTATGTTACACTTAATAAATACACTTTCGAAATACATTTTTTAAATGTATTTATTTAAGTCACTTTTTATAGACGAAAGCAGGTAGTTAAAAAAATGGTAGACCTGCGCTGTTGATAAGATCTCAGAGATGAATCATCCGAAACGAAAAAATCGAACGGTTTTAGATTCAGGATGTTAATGGCTATAGCGCATATCATAGGATTTTTTATATATGCAAACATGACAAAACGGCGTTCATTTTTCGAAAAAACAAAAAAACGTGTTTTTTCACCGTTTTTGGCAAAAAAATAGTAAATATCAAAATTTAAAAAAAATCCTTGATATGCGCTATAGCTATAGTTGTAAAGAATATGTGATTAAAATTTCATAAGGATCGGTTCAGTAGTTTCGAAGATTTTATCAACAAGCCGTCGAAAACGGTTGTTTCGAGAAAAACGCGTTCAAAGTTTCAAACAAGCAGATGAACGTGCTCAGGTAGTAAAGTAAAGGTCACACAAAAATACAGTTAGACTCCTCCGATCTTCATAAAATTTTAGTATGATACTTTTGGATATGTATACTTTCGAAAAATATAATTTAAAAAATCGATTTTTTGAAATTTGTAAAGTTGGAAGACGCCTTAAGGTAATACATGAGAGACAGACCCATTCAAAAGTAAACATACGCCCGAGGTTTTGAAATCAGCAATAACTTTGAAAACGTAATCTTACTATTCAAAAATTCAAAAATGACCTAGTAAATCAATTTACAATAAGTTTTCGAACAGTCGTCTTGTCTGTGGTAGCAAACATTTAGCAGGGGCTGCCCGGGGCATATGCCGACTGAGGAAGTTTGTGTAAACGCATGCTCGCGTACTAACATCCGAACATACGGTTCGTACATTTCGCAACGTCACTGACGAGCTCAAGCAATCCACTGCCCCGACCATACATGTTACCGTTGTTGACAATGCAGTACTTGCAACTCGTGCAGTGTACAAATCGAAGATTTAATCAAACGTAACATCGGCTGCTTTATAAAGGACGATGTGTATAGAGACTAAAGTTTTAAAAAAGCAGCCCATAAGCAGTCATAAATTGAAAAGTTTATGATTAAAAGTGATAATCTTTTTCATCATAACCGCAAAACATCCATCTATCATTCCCTGCTGTTTATGAGCTTCTGTCTCAACATTTTTTCTGCACCAACAGTATTCACAAACAGAAACATGATGTTCTCCGGGACCTGTCCTATGCAGCGCATGTTAAAAATGCCAATTTCAAAAGCTAGTATCTCGATAACGGGATGATCAATGCATTTTTAATTTCACAAACGTATATAGGATACCCTGGACAATATTAGTATTAGATTACAAAACTTTCTGTCTCGCTCCATGCTTAACTCCATCCATGTTTAACATGTACCCCCTCAACCCCTTATATCACCGTGTGACAGTTCTGTATCAAACCGTTTAAGTCCTCTCAAAATCTCATATTGCCATTTAATCCTTTTTTAAATCAATGTCACACGCCGGCTACAAACCGTTATATGGTCTTTCAGTGCAATTCATGCCAACTAGATGGCGTTAGATGGATTCAAATTTGTTCGAAATTGAGTTATTGCGAGACTGCAAGATTCAAGTGTGTTTAAAGTTTGCGAAAATCGGGAAAATATAAAAACGACAAAAACTACGTGTAGAATATCAACTGCTTCAAAGCATTCCATATATCGTAAAGGTAACATGTATGTCACACTCCGTTTATTGCTTTATTACTAACTCCCAGATTAAATTTTTCAAAACTAAATAATACGTGTTTTTTATTTATTAAAACCTACCAGAAAGTGAACTATTTTCAAATTTTTACGTTGTTAAGTTATAAAGGGTTAAAGATTGACAGCCTAAATCTGTATAGACGATTTCGGACATTGATAAAAATAGCGGAATAAAATAATGAGTCAATCAAGCGGAATTCAACGAAGAAAAGATATTTGGAATAAAAAATCATTTTTTTTTTCGTTAAATACTGCACAAATAAAAAATAAACCGTTTCAGGCCTGACGAAGCCGAATTGCAAATCACAAAAACATTAATAGCATTATTCGAAATTAAAATGATAAAAGTCTTCTGGAAAAAATATGATTAATACGAAAAAAATAGAAGGAAAAATGGGCCCACGATGAGACTCGTCTTAAAAATCATAGAATCGGTCACTCTATTTTAGAGAATTTTTTGAAAAAAATAAAAAGAGGCATCCATCGTTAAACAAGGTAGTTTTTACTTTAGAAGCAAAAAAACGTTGACATTGATAACTGATAATTTTTTCATATTTATCAACGAAAGTATGCTTCAAAATGAAACCAAATGGCATAGTGACATTTGTGGATGTCTCAATTAGTTCAGGCGTTTAAACGTTTCCAAAACTCCCGATATTTTTTGAAAAATTATAACTCCCGAAAAAGAAGAGATAAAAATCCAAAAATTGGTGTGAATATTCCTTTCATGGGGTACAATTTCACCAAAAAAAATCAGGAAAACCAAAAATTGTCAGGGTCACGGGCCACATGAAATGGCGTGGAATGCCCCATATATACACATGTGTGGAGGGAAAAGAATATTTTTAATCCGTTATATCTATATAAATCCGTTCAGCGCGTCTGTTTGTTTTGACGATGGTCATTTAATTTCTTCAAGCGTATCATTTATTCTGGGAGAAGGGCAGTCTTTCAAATGAACTCTGTTTGAATCACCTTACGTGTATCCGAAGGTGATTTTTGAAAACATTGGTGCGCACATAATTATCTAAGTACAATTTGCTACTATAAGGACGAATTCGAATGTTTGAAAATCATCTTTTCTGATACATACGCGTAAGTGTGCGTCCAAAAGATTCCATCGTATCGTTTCTCACGGTTATGCTTGCGCGCTTTTGAATAATAGAGTTTGTGTGCTCGGGGCATAAAACACCGTTGATAATTCTGATAGGACGGATGGAATTACAGATCGTATCTTGTACGAGCGTATGCACCTCTTGCCGGCTCGAAAAACACGGCGGACACGTATAGGCGGCGAAAAAGGGGAAAAACGTTTATTCCCAACTCACCGTTCTCATCTGAAGGCTTGTGGATCATCAAGATTTCCGTTGTATTCTACAGCCAAGGCACAGTCAGGTTCTCGCCATATACACGAGAACGCAAATTCATATATGTATCTTGAATCGCGATCACACTCGGGCAACCTTGGATTGAAACTCGGCAAGAAAATCACAAAAAAGATTTTCTTTCTGGTCTAGCAACTGCACCGTGTCGAGACGATTGGATCAAAGTTTGATGTTCTACTTTGAAGACTTGTTAATTAACGCCGGAACGCAAGTTCCATTTTTTCTTTCAATCCTCGACCGGACGTTACAAATCATTTTTATTGGATCAGAGCAGAAGTCATGCTCGGAATACTCCAATGCTTGGAAATTCGAAATATCAGTGCGAGAAACTGTATCGATAAATCAAAATGGGATGAATTATGTTTTCCTTTTCAGGTAATAGCTGACATTAAGGCTCGTACAACATCAATAACTGCCTTGACCAATTTGGAAATCGATTTATCAGACTTGAATAGTAACGTCTCTCTATGATCCGTTCAACCCGCTGAAACTCCGCCAACGACAGGGATGCCGAAAAGTCTGACAGAGTAATGATCGATTGGCTGTTCCACAATCGACACGGGGTAACGCGTATACCGGGAACACTCCGGATGGATGCGTGATCGGCCATCGATTGCGCGTTCACGGCAACGAGACGAAAGATCAATTTGGAGAGCGAAAAGAACAAGAAAAAAACTCACCGGTTGCCCGGGAGACGATCCAAGCTGATCTTTCTGGGGCCCTTGACACTGTCCAGTTTCCAGGATTGTCGGCTTTTCCTTTGCAAACCATCGCTGTCGCGCATCACCGGCTGACCGCGTGACCACCCCGGGACCTGAAATTCAAGAAATTATTGCAGCGCTCGGACTCCGAACGCAAAACCTTCCGTTGGCGTGAAAATAACAAAGTACGCTCGGAAATGTCGGAAAGTATAAAGTTATAATGTTCGATTGGGTTTCCTCAATTTGGACATTGCATCGTTCGTCTTGCAGATATTTCAACAGTGACAGGCATTGTTTGTTCGATTGGTTGATGTTTTTAATTATTCCACGGTGTTTAAGTGTGCATCGTTGGAACGCAACGAACATTCTTTTTTCTTCCTTTATTTTCATCATTATGGGAAATATTTTCTTGCCCATTTATGTTGTAGATTTTTAATGAGGGTCCTGAAAAACGCGAGAGTGATTTTTTGTCGCCCCAATCCACCGAAAAATATTTGAGCAATCCAAAAAAATGAGGTTGTTTGGGTTTCAACAACGCAAACTTCAACATCATCTTATTCGTAGGAAACCTCCTGGCAGCAGATGCAAAAATACGTAGCATTCAAATAGGTAAATCTACCAGTTTCCCTTTAACAGCCACAGTGGTAAGTAGCCATAGCTACTTACCACTTTAACAGTTTCCCTGTGCCCTCGAACAAACGGGATACAGGGTTGCATCAGGAAAGAGTGACGGTACCCGGTACTCTGGGGGACCTCCCAAGCATTAGAAAAAGTGAAGTGACAAGTGTAGAGTAAAAGTGAAAGGGATTCTGTATCGCACCGACAGTAATTAATATCTAATTTATAGAACGAAATATATAGTATTAAAGCTATACGAGACATAGACAACAGACATTCAATTTGTTTCCTAAAGATTATTGCTATACAAATGAGAAATAACCGGTTGCAAGACCTTTCACTGGTCATCAACCACACTATGATCCATATGCACTTGCACTGGATGTGCTTACGATCTGCAGAGAGATTGGTACGTACAAAATCGAAAATCAATTACCATCAGCCAAAGAAAAAGTAAAGCTGGATAAAGTAAGTGCTCGGGTTATGTCGATAAGAGAATACTAAACATATAAGTCGCCGGAATATTACAGAGAGAGAGAGGGCGATAGAGAGTTAATTTGTATGCAACTGATGCACAATCGAACAGTATGCCTTCAAACTGGTACGACATTTTCCCGCCCTTTCCTAAGATAAAGGTATACAGGGTGTCCCAGAACTGAATGCGTTCCCTGAAATGGAGGAGTTGGGGGAGAAATTCTGAATCGATTGATATAAGCATGTGTGGGTCTCAGATCAAACCCTAAATTAGTAATCTTTTTAATGGTGGGCCAATCAGGTGCGCCTGTCTTAAAAAATTAATAATAATTCAAGGGTTGATCTGAGACCCACACATGTTTATATCAAGCGATTCAGAATTTCACCCCCAAACCGCAATTTCAAGGAACGCATTCAGTTCTGGAACACCCTGTATACAGACGGTCGTATACAGGGTGTCCTATTCAAGAAAAAGCATTGAAGCAAATCGAAAAGATGAGGTCGTGCAATAAAGTGTTTTTTACAAGAGTTTTATGGTTTTGAGGGGGACATCCGATGGTAATTAGAATTATTTTTCGTCATCACGTCTACGAGATACCGCGGTAACGTTTAATTTAAAAAATGGAAAGGCATGGTTTTTATTATTTGCAAAAAATAGCTGATTTAAAAACAAAGCGAACAGCGAAAAAATTCCCTAGCTCAAAAATGACGAAAGTTGTGGCGACTTAAGGTATTTGTTGTGGCGGTTCGAAGTTTTTGGAAATATCCCACGCGACATACATTACAGTGGCGAATTTCGAAAGGCGTATTCGACTCTGTATCGAGAAATGTGATCAGTTACGGCTGTTACATAACAATTTAAGGTTTTTTTTAAATAGCACATGTACATGCACAAAACTTAACCCTTACACACACACGCACCTTGGGTAATGCTAACGCAGGCGGTAGGATTTCGGTGGCAAACTTTCGATTTGGGTAAGTTTTTGTTCACGTACATGCGCTATCTGAAAAACGCTAAACTGCCACGTACAGTCATATGATGATATCGCTCGATACGGAGTCGAATACGCCTTTCGAAATTTGCCACTGTAATGTATAAAGCGTGGAATATTTCCAAAAACTTTAAACCGCTAATAACTTTCTATATAGTCAAGCAACCGAATTTTTTTCCCGTTGGATTTGTCTCAAAATCAGCCATTTTTCTGAAAAATAAAAACCATGCTTCTCCATTTTAAAAAGTTACGGCGACATCTCGTAGACGTGTTGACAAAAAAATATATTCTATTACCATCAAATGTCCCCCTTAAAACTATTGTAGGAAACACTTTTTCGTACGACCTCATCTTTTCAATTTATTGTTATGCTTTTTTTTAATGAGACACTCCGTATAGGACATTCGACTTAAGGGGAGGGTAGGGGTTTCAGCGAGAAAAAAAAACACTTTTTTGCGATTTTTTTCATCTATATGGATAGAGTAAATGTATTGAAACCTTTTGTACATTGTTAAGTGTCATTTCAAAAACATTCCGTGAAATTTGTACGCGAAAATATCCACAAACAAGCCGGTGCCGCGTTTTTCTCGAAACCACTTTTTCAAAGTCCATGTTCACTGCCATTTGAAAACTACATGACCGATTTATTTTAAACTTGGTACACACTTTCTACATATAAAATACCTCCCCCCAACGGTTAGATTGAGATTCTTTTTTACATTGAGGGGTTTTTCCATCCCCAAAATGGCGGAATTTTTCGTGAAAAATAGCACTTTTCACTTTACATGAACACCAAAAATTTAGAAATGAAAAAAAAATGATCAAAGACCGTTGGGGGGAGGATTTGATAATACTTTGACTAAAATTTAATGGTATTTGATTTCAGAAAATTTCTAGCTGAGATACAGTGAACACCGCAATCGTGTTTTCCAAAGGCGTTCTTGGAAAAGCTTTGTCACCGGCTTGTTTGTGGATATTTTCGCGTACAAATTTCACGGAATGTTCTTGAAACGATACTTAACAATGTACAAAAGGTTTCAATAAATTTACTCTATCCATATAGATGAAAAAAATTCGCAAAAAAGTGTTTTTTTTTCACGCTGAAACCCCTACCCTCCCCTTAAAGGAATATCCTCATAGTGGCAACTAGTCCCATACTCAACATTACGTAAACCCTAATATCTTCCAAATCATCTATAAATAAATTCAAGCATATTTTTACGAAAGTCATCCCAAGTATCGTCCCTTGCCCAAAAACAACCTTTCGTTTGAAACGATTTTAGGAAATCGTTCTCTATAGAGCCACATGTGTTGATAGCTCTCACTGCATAGGTACAACGAGTTCAAAATTCACTTCCCCCATACACGCACATCCATTCATATACATATATATTGTTTGCGCTCTCAACGAAAGCACAGAGGATATAGTCGCGAATTCAATTTCGAATTCTGGCTGATCTTGCATTACGTACTTGGAAACGCCCCACGGAAACTCAAGAGATATGAAGGGTTCCAGCGGGGCTCTTGGATGGCCCGTATGTCGGCCATTTCATATATATTCATGATCACAAGCGTATTTCATGAATACATATAACGCATGGAGAGAAGACTCTCAATTTACCACTATATATCTCCCGTGCTTTCTCTCTCTCACTCTCCGTCTCCTTTATCCTTCTGTGGAGGACATTTCACTCCTTTCCTGTTTTAGCAAGGTACACTTGCCTCCTGAGAGAAGAGAAGAGCAAGCTGGCGAGGGAAAACTCGTGAAAACAACGGGTTCTCTCTTCCCATATTTTCTTATCGCTATCTCTCTCTTTCTCTCGAGCAAAAGAACTTCTTCGCCCTGGGGTACAATAAACGTCTTTTTGTCTACTTCCTGCCCCCCCCCCCCCTGCCGCCGCTTTCTGGTTCGATACGCTTGGCGAGAACGATCAATTTTCTAAGAATACCGAGAAATGATATCTGCATAAGCAGCCGATATCGCAGTGCGAGAAAGTCGTAACAGAAGTGTTGTTAGCAGTCACGAAGTGATTATTTACCGGAAGTTCTTCTTTAGGCATGCCAATGGTTCTCGTAAAAATCGACAACGCTTCGCTGCGATCGCTGCTTTCTCTAACTTCGTGCTCAGTCGCCGATTCTACCTCGACTCCCTCGGCCTCTCCCACTTCGTACTTATCATCGGCAACGCCAATTTTCTCGCTATCCTGCGAACGCACCAGTCGCATCGATCGTTCCTCATTCGACGTCGAAACGATCTGCAACCAATCGGAAAAACCCGGAGAGCCGTTTTGTGTAATTGAGCGGAGAAAGAGTGCACGGATTATATACACTGTAGCTCCGTATATATCTCGGATACGTCATAACTGCTATGAGAATAAGTGGCCGAAGCAAAAAGGCGAAATGACCGCTAAAACCCGAGTGGCCTATCTATGGGGCATTTCTGAACAAAACGGCTGAGACCCGAGACTTATCCTCTGAGATTTGTTGATGTTTTGTATTGCTGTTGCGGGGAACTCTCTTCCTCTTATCCCGATTGAAAAAGCGGGACTCAAGTGCCCATAGAAGCACGCAATTAAGGGCTTACACCTAGGGTAAGTCCGGGGGAGTTGGCCATAAGGTAGAGATGGCCAATAGAAATATTTCATATGATCGCGCACTAGATTTCACCTGTTAGTGCTTAATTCGCTTTGCGTCGTGCGCAGATGTAAGTGTACGAGCAAAAGTTTGGCAAAAAAATGTCAAGTAAGTAAAGTCCTTGTTAATTATTCTGTCTACAACTCAATTTTTACTAAGGTTTCATGTTTTACATTGTGGTGAAGTTATTTTGTAAAAGTTATGGTTACTTTTGTATTTCTTGAATAGTTCACGAACAGTGCTTTGTTATAACCTCAAGATTTCGCATGTATTGATTCTATTTATTGACATTTTAGATATGGCCGTCTCTCCCGGGAGATTAGGAGAGACGGCCACGTACAGTCGGTGTGTGATGGCCATAGTATTGGTTGTGATATGGTCGAGTAATTCATTTTTTTTTCTTTATTTCTCTACATTTATTTTCGATACCTAATAAGTACAAGAGAAACGCAATTGCTCTACGAGGGAACTGGACTCAAGAATCATTAAAAGCAGCTATTAGTGGTGTGAAAAGTGATGAATTGTCGGTTCGTGCGGCTGCTAGGACCTACGAAATACCTAGGAAGACCTTAGAAAGACGATATAAGAACAATGACCAAAAATGTTTCGAAGAAAATTATTATGAAACTCGTCTCATCGAAGACTGGCTTCAGTGGGTAGGATGCGAACTTGTAGAGGTTGCCATGAGTTGCCCAATGTTACGATCAGGCCAATATTGGGACCATCGTATTAGCCAACAAAAGAGAAATAATATTGGCCCATTACTGTTCCGCTCTAAACTGAAAAGTGGCACAATATCGGCCCATTACTAAAGATTATCCTGGCCCATGTTTGAAAACTAATAAACAGCCGTGATAGTTAAACTGAATTTGCCAATCCTAAAGCTGGCAATCCTAAAATACTGGCTATTACATTGGCTCATTATTGTCGCGTTCTAAATTGAAAACCGACACAATATCGGCCCATAGTTAAAACCTATCATGCCCATCTTTTAAATTCATTAAACAGTCATGATAGATAAAAAATATATGCCAATTTTTAAACTGGTGATGCTGAAGTACTGCCAATTACATTGGCCCATTATTGTTCCGTTATAAATTGAGAACTGGCACAATATCAGCCCATTACTAAAACCGATCCGGGCCCATCTGTTAAAACCAATAAACAGCCGTGAAAGTTCATCGAAATTTGCCAATTTTAAAACTGGCAATGCTAAAATACTGGAAATTACATTTAATTAATTTAAGCCCTTTATTGGCTAAGTGGGTCAGACCATACCTGCTTTTATTTTATTTAAGCCTTGGGTTATTTATTATCTGTATATTGTGCCAGAATAAGCAAATAACTGGCACGTCATATATTAATCGTCTATATTTTGTAGTTCAGTTTTTGTCATCAAGTCTTGGCCTATTATTGGCATTTGTAAATAACCAACATAAGTAAGTAAAATATGCCAATTTCGAAACCTGTCATATACGCAAATCACTATTTATTTCAAGGTTATTCCATGAAATATGTATCCATGAGGACCAATCTCGGGCCAATCTTGGCCCGATATAGGTTGAATATTTATCACGCACCCAAACAAATCCACGGCCCAATATTTTAGATAGACTAACTTCTAGAGAGACCAACTGTGGAGGCCCATCATAGAGCCAGTGGTCAATTTCTACATAGGCCCTTTAAGAGGGCCCACATAGGGCCAAGTGCAATCACCAACATTGGCCCTACAATGAATTAAATCATTGGCCCAATAATTGTTGGCTCTGTTGGCCGATATCGGGCCGTTCTTATCATTTCTACAAAGGCACCTCATTGGTACATACTCACGGCCCAATATTCTAGAAAGGCTAACTGTGAAGGCCCGTCTCAGGCCCAACGGTCAATCTCTACATGGGGGGTAGTGGGTAGTATGCTAACTTTGGGTACACAAAAATTATACTGATTTCGATTATATGTGTTCTAGATATAGCCAAAAGAAGAAAAAATTAAGAATCGGAACATAAAACCAACGAGAACACCGAGAGCATTGTGCTGGGTAACTGGCCATCACACCCGGATACTCCGGGAGAGATGGCCAATCGTGATTTTCAAAAAATAGTAGCTTTAAGGTTGATCTGATATGAGTTCGTTTTCATTTCGTAAATTATCTTAAAGTTAAATGTTCAAAGTTTAATTGCAAATGAGATACGTTAAGAAACGTCTGTACTTTTATTTTGACGGATCCTTGAAAAAATTGTGGCCAACTACCCCGGACTTACCCTAATTGAAATATCTAAACGGTCGATTTTTGGTTTTCGACAGACCGTTGAAATATAACATTTCAACAGTATTCTCTGAAAATTTCAAGTCGATCCGTTCAAAATTGAGGAAGTTATAGGCGTTTATAGATAGGTTCCGCGAACTGGCGAACTTCAAACATTTTTGTCGCCAAATGACTTTTTCAAGATCGGCGACCACGATATCCCAGAAATCACTGCACCGATCGACATCAAATTTTACAAGATTCTTTTACAATTGGAAAACCTGCCCTTTAAGGTAGTAGTCTCGACAAGGCGTTTTTCTATAGATTTTTATTTTATGTTGAGGACACATTGAAAACACGATTGAGTGATTACCTGCAAAATTTGATATGGATTCACTGTTCTGTATTCGAGATATTGGCAATCAAAGATTGCACGGTTTTACACGTTTTTTTTATTGGGAACGGTGGAAAATATCACATTTCATGCAATAACGTCAAAACTTTTGTACAGTTGTTTTTTAATTCCTCACTTAAAGAGTAACATACACTGAGAAAAAGAAATCGTTGAATGTGCAAAATGCTTTTTGTTGTCTCGAAATTTTGTTGTTTTAACAGTTGCTCAGTCATGCTAAATAAGCTACAGTTCACATCACTAAAACTGTCAGTTAGATTAACAAACCGTTTGTTATGCCAATAAAAAATCAAGTTGAACGTATTTAAAGATACATTTTGTTAAGCCAACTGAATTTTGGTTGGATGAACGAATTTTTTTTCAGTGTATGATGAAGTCGGTAAAAGAAAATCATAAACTTTGATCGTCCAGATTCAGAGATATAGCGATTTAAATAGCGACGCTAGCGCCACGAAGCGACTGGAGCAGACTACAGCCTGCGATCTGGCAGCGCTGTAAGCGTTCGGCGCGTTCATCGGTAGAAAATGTACCTAGAGACGCGGCAGATTTTTTATATCTAGTTTTTTATATTACTATATATATACGAATTTTTTACTTGATTTATTGACTACAATAATTTTGATCTAGCAATATATATATATATTGCTAGATCAAAATTATTGTAGTAAATAAATCAAGTAAAAAATTCGTTGAAACAATAAAAGACTTTTATTACCAATTCACCGAAGTGAAATTCATGAATACAACCATTCATGATATGATACATTACGATATCCCACATTTTCATTGTTCATAACCTCGAATTGGATCTTCTTTTCGTTTTTTTCTTTTTGGACGAATCATCATTTCGACCGCTTTTCTCTTTTTGGCGATCCGTTTTCGTGTGGCAAATTTGCCTTCATGTCACATTTGTTCCATTATTCCGGCCACAGCTCAAATTTTGTATTTTCGTTTATACTAAATATCACGACAAAAATCGCTGGGCTTGCGACGTTGCCACGATCTCCGTGCTCGCTAGACTACAATAGTGTGTGCATATCCGTATACAGAGAGTGTCTACGTATTGTTAGCCGGAACCTAAACATTGTATTAGGTGTTTTCTTCATTACTTTATAAGTTTTTACATCCTGATAAGATGTACAACCTACATTATAAAGATATTTCGCAATATTCCAAAGCTTTCATCGATTGGGCGGGAAATAAACTTTTCAACGTGACTGTGACGAGACTACCACCTTAACCGAGGTATTTTTTTGGCGATGCATAGTTTTTTTTTACCAACAAAAATAGATCGTTTTTTCCACCAAAAATCGATACTTTCACTTTCGAACGCGGCTATTTTTTCAAAAATCGATATTTTATCAAATCCTTCATCCAAGCACTAGATACAATAGTATAATAGTATAATTATATTAATAGTCAATAAATATTGATGATACACGCCCCGTATTGATAGTCAAATAATTGACGTACACATATCCTCCAATAGCGTCGCAAATATGGCCACGGAATGTTTTCAAATTAAAGAGCGTTTTCTTTTACTAATAATTTTGCTTCGTAATATTCACTCAATGTTACTTTCATCAATCATTTTACATTTTTGAACCAAAGCGTTGCAAAATTTGAAAACAGCTGGGGCACTCTGTTGTGGCAGTTGGACGCGAACAACCCGAATTTGTAAAGTCTCGTAAACATTTGTTTTTAAGCCCAGCAAATTATTCAAGGCGAGCATTTGTTTGCTTTACCGAAAAGGGGCCGTCAGACAATAAACGAAATGGGATAATGACTTGCGGAGGGTATTGACGACGGCACGGTAATTAAGCCGGGGATGGCCCATCCATCTGCATATACGTACGAGCGTAGAAAACTCTGCCTGAGTACATTCGCAAAAAAAATACAGTTGTTCGGGAGTGCGAGACTCGTACTCAAGAGTCTGCATAAACATTTGACTGTCTTTTGCAAGCCGAACGTAACCGGCTTTAAAAAGGATAATAGAGCATATGCAAATCGAACAGCAAGGAAGAAAACCCGTCGGGTCCGCGTACAAATCGATCCTCGAACTACATCGAGAGACAGTCGTGGTATACCGTAAAATGGGGTTACTTTGAACAGGTTTTGGAAGCTTTTTCTAGATAACTTTTCTTTAACAACCTAAATTCCAAGTTTTTTTGCTCCAATAGAACAATGCTCCAATGTATTCGCTACAATGTATCCTTTGGCTATCAAATGTATAATAAAGTCAAGCCGCACCACCTCTACAAATATATATATATTTTTTAAAGTGTCAAAATAATCTCGACTGTAGGGTTTCTTTGACAAGGCATTGACATCCAATTTATGTCAAAGATCTATACAAAGATAAGGGTTACTTTTGACATAATTTTGATTAAAACATTTAATATTTTATGCATTATAGATGGGATTAAACGAAAAACAACCATTTTTCGTTTAATTGTCATCTTTATTAAGGAAACATCTTACATAAAAATATCAAGTTCCTAGGGAACTCTGATAGGTACTTAATCAGTCTTCAAATTATCATTGAGATCAAAATCACCTTAAGCAACATTGCAATCGACTTTAGCAACATCATGATAAACTTGAACAACAAATTTGAGCAACATTAGAAAAAAAGTTTTAAAATAATTAATTTGTAGCACATTTAAACCGTATGTCGGCGCTCTGTTATAGTAGCCCTAAAAACTGTCAAAATTACCCTTAAGGTAGAACGAGCATGCGCTCTTGATTTCTATCGACTTTGTTCAAATTTTAACTAGACATTGTTCATACCATTATGCATGTTTGAGTGAAATTTCAGAACAGTCGACTATTTAGATTTAGAGATAATGGGTTTTAAAGTTGTCATTGGAAAGACAGATCACATAATTCGTCGTACCATTCTTTAGTGTTTATGAATTTCGAGAAAAAGTTATGTTCAGATAGCAAACTAGTTAGGGAAAGTGTGAAAAAAGATTGGATTGCCTTGACTATTCAGTTTTGGCAAAAACGTTCAGTAAAGACAGAATAATTCTCCGTAAAAAATATTTGTCCTCTATAATAAGAAGAAATATGGCAACACCGCAGAACAGTGTTGTTCAATATTTCGAGAAAAAAAACTATCGTGTTCCTAAAGTTAAAAACTTTTATCGTAAAATAAATATTCGCGTTATAAGTATGAATATTTTATATTTTTTATGTTAGCTTCATTAACGAATAAAAGTGTTGGTTAATTCATAACTAATTAAAAACTTTGTTAGATTAAAAATTACTTCCAAATAAAAATTTGTGTTGCAGTATTATTTTGAATATACCGCGCAAATTTTCGTAATTAGATAAGTGGAACGATGCGGTGTTGCCACATGTCTTCTTATTAAGGGGACAAATATTTTTACGGTAAATTATTCTGTCTAAATTTCAGTGCAGACCCTGCAGTGTTAAAAGTTGCAATTCAAAAACCCATTATCTCCCAATCCAAATAGTCGACTGTTCTGAAATTTCACTCAAACATGCATAATGATATGAACAATGTCTGATTAAAATTTGAACAAAACCTATAGAAATCAAGAGCGCGCGTTCGTTCTACCTTAATGTCAATTTAATCCCGTTTTACGGTATACTTCAAACATATGTATATGTGTGTGTATATGTATACAAGGTGCGCAACTAAGTTTCCGGGTTTTATTGTCCAATAAAAAATCGAAAATTTTAAGACAAATACAAAAAATGGTTCATTCGAAGTATTGTCCCTCGCTATTTACACATTTTTGCCATCTGTCTGGCAATACATAAATACCGCGACGATAAAAAGACGCGTATTTGGACTGAAACCATTCGTCCAACCAATTTTGTACTGCATCGTAATTGGCCAAATGTAGCGCACCCAAGCCATGCGCCATCGACCGGAACAAGTGATAGTCTGAAGGGGCCAGGTCTGACGAATACGGCGGGTGCGGACGATGGAACTGCGATGGCACGGAGCGTTGTCGTGCTGCAATCTCACACGTTGTGTCTCGTGTCCCATTCTGGCCGTTTTTCGAGCAATGTGGGGTTCAAATTAATTAGTTGTTGTCGGTAGTGATGCCCATGGACAGTTTCGCCCGGTTTCAGCAGCTCATAGTACACGATTCCTTTCTGGTCCCACCAAACGCAGAGCATTGTCTTTTTTCCGAAGCGATTTGGCCGTGGCGTCGATGTTGACGCTTCGCCAAGTGAAAGCCACGATTTTCTGCGTTTGGGATTCTCGAAATATATCCATTTTTCATCGCCAGTAACAATTCAATGCAGGAAACTCTTTCTGTTCTGCCGCAAAAGCAAAATTTCGGAAGTGGCTTTTCGATTTTCCATTTTTCTCTCAGTCAACTCATGCGGCAGCCACTTTCCTTCCTTATGATTTTTTCCCATGGCGTGCAAACGTTTCGAAATACATTGCCGAGTCACATTTAATGCCTCGACGAGTTGATCTTCTGTTTGAGTGTCATCTTCATCCAATAACGCTTGCAGATCGGCGTCCGCAAATGTTTGCGGCCTTCCCGAGCGCTCCTTGTCCCCAGTCTCAAAATCGCCACTTCTGAACCGCTTGAAGCAATCTTCACACGTTGTTTTTGATGGTATATGTTCGCCGTAGGCCTCCTCAAGTACCCGACGTGCTTCAGCTGCTGTTTTTTTCGTTGAAGCAGAAAAGCAATGCTTCCCGCAAATGCTGTTTATTTGGCACAAACTTTGACATTTTCGAGGTTAGAAAAAAGGTCGTTGTGTTGCGATATTTGTTTATATTACGACTGGATATTCTTAACAGATGTCCAAGCTATAAAGACACCTAATTTCAGACCTGTATGCCGACTACATGTGTCGCTAGCGCCATCAATGTGTGAAACCCGGGAACTTAGTTGCGCACCTGGTATAAAGCCGCGGCAATAGGAACGAAAAAATAACAATAACGGATAATACTTTTTTTTAATAGACCTGCGTCCTGGTTCTCGCACTTGGGATACACTGTTGAGCGAACGTTGAATTTGAGAGAAGCTGTACTTGTATGCAGTTCGATAGTTATCCTGGCTTCCTTTCCCATTAACCCACTCGCAAACATGGAGATGTATACGCGAAAGAGGAAAACGGACTATCAAAAGTTGCCCGCTCCTCGCCTATGCCCCGTTTGCGTCGGATATTCCATTTTACCGCGAGGTGACGCTAGTCCTTTTATGTGTAGATGACGAACCAAACGAATAAAGGGTGTCTGCCAAGAGCTATCGAGTTTTATTTTACCATTAGGCGCAACGCCAAGCTGCTTTCCGATAAGTTTGGACAAACATTTCCGCTGAGCGAATGAGACTCTACTCTGCGCGGGCTTTCGCGAGTGCAGTGATATCCACATTGAAGAAGAGAACGCGATCATGTAATATCGCTAGAATATATCTGTTAAGAGTACGTGTTGAGAAATACATTTTTTAATTAATTTACACATTATTTCTCCAGTTGACTCGATTTTTATTGAATGCCAATTGAATTCAATTGAATCCTAATTTAATGCGTATAAAAAAAGATGTGTTTTCCAACAATTTTAGAGTAAAATACAGCAAGTCGTAGAAAATAGTTTTAACGTGTCTTTTAGACAGTCTGCATCATTTAGAATTCTGTACAGTTACAGAATTCTAAATGATGATTAGAATTCTATAGGGTAAGTCCGGGGTAATTGGCCACAGAAAATATAGGGTAAGTCCGGGGTAATTGGCCACAGTTTTTTCAAGGATCCGTCAAAATAAAAGTACAGACGTTTCTTAACTTATCTTCATTTGTAATTAAACTTTAAACATTTAATTTTAAGATAATTTACGAAATGAAAACGAACTCATATCAGATCAACCTTAAAATTACTATTTTTTTAAAATCACCATTGGCTATCTCTCCCGGAGTATCCGGCTGTGATGGCCATAGGAGTGGAGGTGAGACAGCCAGTTACCCAGCATTATACTCTCGGTTTTCTCTTTGGTTTTATGTTTTGATTCTCAATTTTGTTTTCTTTTGACCACATCTAGGACACATATAATCGAAATCAGTACAATTTTTGTGTACCCAAATTTGGCATACCATCCACTGAAGCCAGTCTTTGATGAGACGAGTTTCATAATAATTTTCTCCCCAACATTCTTCGTCATTGTTTTTATATCGTCTTTCTAAAGTCTTCCTAGGTATTTCGTAGGTCCTAGCGGCTGCACGAACCAACAATTCATCATTTTTTACAGCACACGGAAAAAAAGAAACCGCGAAAATCACAGTATAAACTGCATAAAAAACAGGGTGCCATATTTCATTTTATAGTAAAACAGAGTAATGTAAATCCTGTCCTACAAAAATGACGAATTTTCCTGTGCACACTGAATTTTTTACAGTTCAACTGGCTTATTCACAGTTTGTTATTGTGAATAAATCAGTGATTTCAGTAAAAATATTCAACAATAAAATTTAAATGAGGTCACTGATTCTTGTACTGTACGTAAAGTGCAAGGGTTACAGTGTACACTGTATTGAGTGCAGAGTGATTCATTAAATTTCACAGTGTGGCACGGTAGTTTTACTCTTCTTTCAACAGTTGGTGACGTTATCTGTGTACTCTGAGATTTTTACAGTTACACTGGTTTATTTGCAGTTTGATATTGTGAATACATCAGTGATTTCAGTAAAAATATTCAACTTTAAAATTTAAATGCGATCACTGATGTTTACACTGACGGACATCAAAATTTGTGCGTCAGAATTCAAGAAATTATACAGAACGAGATTTTGTTTTAAAGGTACGTTCTTGTCTCATTAGGACTTGTCTCGCGCGCGGGGTGAGGCACGTGGCCAGGACACAAAGGATTGTCAGTTAGTAGTGCGTGGTCGATAGGATGCGAACGTTGAAATTTGTGCGACATAATTAAAGAAATTATAAACAAGAGAGAATTATTCACAAAAAGGTACGTTCTTGTGTATGCGACTGACTTTTTTATGTTTCCTACACATTTTTTTCAAACTTCTTTTATGGATAAACTTTTTTTGTGTGTCTCGATAAACTCTGTCGATATAACTGGCGCATTCATTGTACATAATACAGATTAACCAACCGTCAAATTACAAGTTTTGTTAAATTTATATTACAGTGTTGAACTGTCAAAATTCACGTTTCACTAAACTGTATTTTAGACTGTGTGTTCCAGTAAAAGATACAGTAGAGCGGTCCGAGTCCAAAGAGGACAGTATAGGAACTGTAATAATTTACTTTGAGCACACTGTATTTTGAGCACTGTGTTTCAGTAAATATCGCTGTGCAATCGCTCGACTCCAATGCGAACTGTGTAGCCCCTGTATTTTGTACTATTTCTTTTTTTCAGTGCACTGATAGCTGCTTTTAATGATTCTTGAGTCCAGTTCCTTCATAGAGCAATTGCTTTACTCTTGTACTTATTAGGCATCTAAAACAAATGTAGAATAAATGAATTAGTTGAACACATTACATCTAATACTATAGCCATCATACAGCCACTGTACGTGGCTATGTCTCCTAATCTCCCGGGAGAGATGGCCACATCTAAAATGTAAACAAGTAGAAACAATACATGCGGAATCTTGAGGTTATAACAAAGCACTGTTCGTGAACTATTCAAGAAATACAAAAGTGACTATTACTTTTAAAAAATGACATCACCACAATGTAAAACATGAAACCTTAAACAAAAATTTGCAGTAGGCAGAACAATTAAAAAGGATTGTACTTACTTAACATTTTTTTGCCAAACTTTTGCTCGTACACTTACACCTGCGTACGACGCGGAGCGAATTAATCAGTAACAGATGAAATCTGGTACGCGGTTCTGTGAAACATTTCTATTAGCCATCTCTCTCTTATGGCCAACTCCCCCGGAATTACCCTATATATTAGAACTTCAAAGTGCGATAGCTTTTGGGTGCTAGAGAAGTGAATGATGTTCATTAGATATCGTAGGGGTGTTGACGACAAGAAATGAAAATTTAAGTGTCTCTGGTAACTGCAAATCGAGAGACACATTTTTTGTATAAATGCATTTTTACGTCTTATTCGGGGTGTACATTTAGCAGGCGATACCCTGCATATGGACGTATCTACAATTACGTAGAGATAGTACAAGTAGAAATAGTATTAGAGCAATACATTTTTTACAGTATAATATTGCAAGTACATAAGAGGTGGATAGTATGCAAAAAGTAGGAACATCTTTGGATACGTTCATCCAAAGGAATCCACAAAAATAGCAAGAAATACAAGAAGAACATGATAATAAACAAAATATTTTAAGTAAACAAAAGTTTTCCCTGCAAAAATGATTCATATCGCGATGTTTCCGTCTAGAGAACAATTGTTGATATGGAGTCATGGGCTGACAAGTTCATTTGCAGCTAAGAAAAGCCAAAAAAGTGCATGTCGGAGCAAGCAAATAGGGTTCCGTAGACATTTGTTCAAGAATCAATATTCAATTGATATGGAGTTATCATTATTTTTATTGTGAAGGTTTGCATACTAATTGCATACTAATTCCGACTTTATTTAATAATTCGTAATCATGATACCTTTACGGTACAGGTGGGGTGATGATACCTTTCCTGTCCATATCTCTTGAATTTGTTGATGTAACTTAAGCAGAATAACTTCAATCAAAGGAATAATAATAATTTTGAGATTTCAAGCAATGTGTCTCAAACGTTAAAGCATAGTATTTCGCAAAAGGAGCTCGACAATTTGAAGTAGTCAATGAAACCTCAATTTTATTTCGAAGACATGTACAATGACACCCCAATCGATGGTGGACAAACGAAAAGAATTGCCCCCTTTTACATATTGGGGAAAAACCCTAAAAAGAATATTACTTCAAGATTTTGCTACCTACTAATTGAGATTAGCCCCTAAAGGACCAACTTGCAAAATTTCATGCTTGTGGGTTTAAAACTCTAAACACTGTGGGCTGTGACAACCGAACACGACGAACTTTCTTGTTTGCCTGCGGAACCCTAAAAAGGCGTAACATTGAAGTTTGCATCGTTAAAACGCAACGTAAGTTTTGTAGCCGAAACTTTTTGAAAATGTTATTTACGTACATCACCCCAACGTGTTCCAGCATCCTTATTAGAGATCTACAGCCTGAATTTATAAGAAAATAATTTAAACGATAATAAAAATATTTAAATAATAACGAAATGTTTACATCGTCACATTCCACTGACCAAACGTCAACATCGTCAACAGGCATAGATTAAACAGTTGAGACGATCGATTGAAGAATAATTCAGTTCTTAGTCTACGCCGGGCCTAATCCAAGACTTAATTGGAGCTTTTGTTGATAGTGGATCGACTAATCCATGAAAATCGAATTGATAATCAATTGGTTGGAAGAAAAAAGGTCACAATTCAGAATTAAAGTGGAAGGCTGGGGTTGCGTCAAGCGCAGATAAAAAACGAACCCTTGATATAGTTAAAAAAAAATTTAATGCATGCTTCGGAAATACAATATAATTTGTCGTTTTTCAACGAATCAATCGTTTAATCAAATGTCGTTTATACGAATAATTACATTTCTTTTGTTTTTGCAGATGTTCGTATGATTTAAAACTATACTTTTCCAAAAACAAACTAAAAAGTGGAATACTTTTTAATCAACCCTCTCAAATGTTGTCTCTGTGCCTATTTCATAACTGTAAAAAATGTCACCCATGACTCCTTATCAACAATTGTTTTGCGTACCGAAGCTCGATTATACCTTTTATACTATAGGTAAGACAAAGATTTTAACCCTAAATATTTTCGTTCTTACGGTTTTTTTCGTTGCATTTTTCTCTTTTTATGCCAATTACTTTGAATAAAAATGCCTATTTTATGTCTACGGATATTACTATTTTGTTAATACCATACATCTCTGATGTAGTTGCAATGAAACGTTCTTTCACGAAAATGATTGTACACATCCTAGTGAACGAAGACTTCTTGCACTCACTGTATATCGTTTAACCTTTCCTTGACACACTGGGTCTTTTTAACCCGGACAAATTTGAAGTAAAATGCTCACATTCCGAAAGCTGAGAGGTTGCAATAACTTTTTACAACAATTCAATTTTATACTTTCCGAATTTTAATTACGCAGACAGATTGAGAAATGTTTGTAGTGTATCCCGGATTTTTTTCAATAAAAACCGACCGAAAGGTTGTTAAAGGCAGGTGGATGAAGTACTATCCGGATCAAATTGATCCAGTGTGTCAATGTCGCGCCCAAATATAAGTGTCAAAGGTGGGTTAAGGGGTTAGGCTACTGTGAACTTCAAATCTCTCGTTCGTCGCGTGAGGTAACCCGAATTGAAGAGGAAAGTCTAACATGTGATTCATGAATCGCAGATTGAAGGTAAACTCATGATTACAACGATAGAACTGCTAGTAAAACTTCGAACGCGTTTTTCTCGAAACTATGTTTTCCAAAACGGTGTACACGACTTCTCGACATCTAATGAATGGATTGAATTGAAATTTGGTTCACTTATTCAGTGTAATAGTAGTTTAGTCTTGATCGATGTTTTACTTCTTAACATTTCTTTTCACTAGTTCTAACAGTAATAATGCCATTTTTCTACAAAAAATCGAGAGAAAAAGTTCAATCGTTTTTTTTTTTGATGATTGAAACACAATAACAACAAAACTCGGTCAAGTCTTACAAGGAACATCACTTTTAAGTAATGTCGATTTTGTTGAAACTCATCTATGTGATAAATCATTGCAAATTTTTTTATATGCAGAAAAACGGTTTTAAGAGGGGAAATCACCCCTCAAAGAAAGGCGTGTCAAGGGGTGGTTTTGCAGTTTCACCCACAAGCAGTCCACCGATCTGAATGAAACAAAAACCAAAATTCTTCTAGTGTGAAGCGATGAAAAATCCACTCTAGAATAATTTTTTTTAAATTACATTAAAGGGTGACACGCCTTTCTTTGAGGGGTCGTTTGCCCCCTTAAAAACGTTTTTCCGCAGATAAAAAAAATACGTGCCTAATGGTTTTCAAAGCTTCACATATGAGGCATTCCACGTCACTTCAGCCAGTAAAAAAAATCCACAAATAATTTTGAAAAATCGAGTTACTTTATTGAAAAATATTCACCGAGTGTCGATTTTTTTTTTAATTTCTGACTTTTTTTCTCGTTGATTACCATTTTTTAACATTTTTCCATTCAAATGGCTGTATTTTTGGCAGGATTTGACGTATTTGCATTCGTAAAAAACGAAAATATGCGTCTTTTTCTAGCCTTCCAGGAAAAAGTTAATCTAGATTTCATTGAGCAAGTCTAACGTCTGTTCAGGGCAAAATATGCAAAAATATTTATTTTCTCAAGGAAAGACACTCGTTATTTTTTTTTTTTTAATTTCCCCAAATTGTGAATACGAAAAACGGATTCATGGTATTTTTTATATTATGGGATTCCTAAACACCGTGAAGTAACAGCTATTTTTATTTTTTTATATTTTTTTATTAATATTCGATTGAAGAGTGTGGAACACTCTAAGGCTGCAATACATATGGCATATATGTCATATGTATTTCAAAAACCTGGTAAACATACAGCGAGTGCTCCACACTCTTCAATCGAATATTAATTAAAAAATGAAAAAAATTAAAATAGCTGTTACTTCACGGTGTTTAGGAATCCCATAAGATAAAAAATACCAAAAATCCGTTTTTTGTATTCACAATTCGGGGAAATTCTTAAAAATAAAATAACGAGTGTCTTTCCTTAAAAAAAAAATATTTGTTCATATTTTACCCTGAAATGGACGTTCGACTTGCTCAATAAAATCTAAATTATTTTTTTTCTGGAAGGCTAGAAAAAGACGCACATTGTCGTTTTTTACAAATGTAAATACGTTAAATCCTGCCAAAGATACAGCCAATTGAATGGAAAAATATCAAAAAATGGTAATCAACGAGAAAAAAACGTCAGAAATTTAAAAAAATGTCGACATTCGGTGAATATTTTTCAATAAAGTAACTCGATTTTTCAAAATTATTTGTCGATTTTTTTTTACTGGCTGAAGTGCCGTGGAATTCCTCATATGTGATTTTCAACAGAATTAGAGCTGGACATTTAATTGATGTTCCTCGTTAGCCAACATTATATATTTTAAGGAAAAACTCGTTTTTTTTTGTTTCAGCTCAACCGGATAGCTAAAATCAAATACACGTTAAAGTTCACGATCAAAGATCCTTTACGAGATTGTTTATAGCTTCTATAATTATCAATATTTTTCATGAAATTTGGTTCACAAATTTGTCAATGTACATACAAATAAATGTCCGAACGATTTCTTAATCATCTTACTTATTCCTTCAAAGCTATTTTTTTAATAACCCTGACTTTCGGCTCGTCACAGTAGCATAACCCCTTAAAGTTTTCACGTATATCGGCAAATGTATATTCATCTGATTAATACTGATGTGATAAGAAGAATTTGGTGCATCACCAACGCACACAACAGGTCGCGAGCTGCATATCCCAACAATTTAATAATTGCCAACGCCAATTACCGATATTACCTTTACGGAAGAGAAACATTTGCAGAGTTCACGGAACGTCCATTGTCGAGATGAACGGGGTAATTTGCAGATTTTACGATACACCTATATGGTGTTCGTTTGCACGATCACTTCTTTGTGCATGATATGTATGCCATATACGTGAACGCGAGCGTAATTACGCACGGAAGAAAAATAGGATAAAGGATAATAAAATGTAGAGGGAAAAAAAGAAACAAAGCGCGCGTACTGCTTTGTTACCTCGTAAAACGCTGACCCCTCGCAGCAATTGTGTAACAAGCTACGGTATGCATTCATAAATATTGCTGAAAAAGCGAACGGTGTAGCCATCCGAAGGGATACGCTCAAAGTTTTTTTTCCCTTTCTCCGCGGTTAAAATGATAGTCTTTCCTACTTTAGCGCACGTCGGTAAAGCGAATTCCTAGATCGTATAAGGTTTTGACTAAAAAATGGAAGCATGTGCGTAACGTACGTCGGTAAATGGGAGACTCATATGAGCTGTCGTCGATTCCTTCAGTTCTCGAGAAGGGTGCTGTGGGCACAGCTGCTTTATATTTTCAGGTAGAATGCGAGAATGATCTTGCTCGCCGGGTTTTTTGCAAACTTCTTTCTCTTTTGGGGGACTTTTTTTGCGTATCTCTACATTACCGGAGGACCATTTGTCCCGCGGTATCGGTGCGTGTTCTTCGTCACTCGTCCAGTATTTTTTTACGGTCCTCGAACTCTCACCGGGATCGCGGTTGAGATGCATCCACTGGACGGATAAAGAAATATTGCTAAATGCAGAGTATACGAACGCGACGAAAGTAAACGAAACTAAGTTTGAAAAAGTACTCAATGATGCGACCGCACCTGGAACAATTGCAGCCAGGCAGCTCGAGCGCAGTTCACGACGAAAGAGCAAGATTTGTACGTGAGAGAATCTCTGTAAACGATGTCCATAGCAGTTCGAACGATTTCCTCGCGGATCGAGTTGACGACTCCAATCGTTCCTTCTTCATCTTGGATTTCTGTCCACTTGTGTTGCGGGATCCGAGAAGGTGACGGACGTAAATGCCCCGACATAGATGGCGGCATTTGTTCCGATGATGTGCTCACACTTCCGGTGGTTGTGAGCATTGCGCCAAATTGCCTTGTCGTTTTCATTTTTGATTACCAAAGATATCGACAGATGAAAAACGAATGAACTGTGTTGCCAAGATACCAGGACGCCGAATTATTTTGGGAAAATTCCGTCAATAGCCATGGTTACATTAAGGGGCCAGTCCCCTTTGAAAATTAAAAAAAAATCGATTTTTTTTACAGTTTTCGAAAGTATATACATTCAGAAATATTGTGTCAACATTTTATGAAAATCCGAGTTCTCTAAGTATTTTTTTTACCTGAACGTCCGGACCTCATTTCGTCTAGCTGAGCGTATAGCGCGCTCGGCCGATCATAGTATAAACATCAAACGCGTTTTTCTCAAAACAACGTTTTTAAAATCTAGCTCCATCGCATCTCTAAAACTAATAAACCGATTCTCTTGAAATTTGAACCACATATTGTAAACATGATTCGCAACAAGATGACCCTCGATGGTTTCAAATTTTGATTTTTACTCTTTTTTTTTGCGAAAAACTGTGAAAAAATGTGTTTTTTTTTTTACTTTTTTCGTTTTTCATCTGCCATTTTTTATTTTTTGATAAAACTCTATATCCGAGGGTCATTTTGTAGCTGGCGTCATACAGAATCTAATGGACTGATTTTTTTTGTTTCACACAAGCCGTTGCCGAGTTGTGATGGAGCTACCTAGCCCACCTATTTTTGAGGCGTTACGTTAATATATAGTTTTTGTACTTAAAAATGAATAAAAATGAATTAAATTTTTTTAAATGTATTTCAAGACTGTCAAGCCCAACAACTTTTATATTCATATATTTATAAAATCCTTTAAAAAATCGCGAAAATAGCCTTTTTCGTGGCTCCAAAGTGGACTGGCCCCTTAAGGTAGTTACACGTCGGTACACGTATGAGCCAAAAGTTTCGATCGAAGCGTATAGTAACATCCAATGCCTATACGATGCTGTTGGTTGTAATTTTTTGACAGAGCTTGTACCCTCTATATGTCCCACACATTCGCACCTCATGCATAGATAGGTGTCATACTCGTATAGAGAGCGGCGCTGAAATCGTGGCAACCGGGAGATTTTCCTGCAGTCATAGCGTTGAGCTTCCTACGATCCATCATTCGCGAAATATTTTATATAAATATAAGAAGCGTGAAAATGTCAACCCAAACGCGATACAAAGGAATGTTTACAAGAAAAAAGGCGCTTGCTAAAAGACTGAAAGCTGTGGCAGCCAGGTGTCAAGCATATGCGACTAAACGCGATGAGAATAACCATAACCTCAACGATCAGCAACCAAAATTCTCTGTTGAAGGACGTCGGATCGTGGATTTACAACATCTTGCCGACAGTTTAAATTGTATTCGCTGTAACAAAGACAAATACATGCATGAATTGAACAAATTAAATTTGTTTGCAGAATGAATTTATTTCACATCCACCACCCGCCGATCAGCTGGCTGCAGCGTACACTGTTGCCATTCCGTTACAGATGGTTGGGCCCGAGTGCGGTGTGGAATAAAATTGCCACTTTTCATAAGTCGATATCCCCGAAACTAAACGGTCAACGTTTGTCATTTTTTTTTCATCAATCCCACAATAGTACTGCGTACGCTTGTGTTTTTATTTTGAAATCCTAAGATTCGTTTAGTACCTATATCGAGAAATGCGAGCAAACTCCTATCGGTTTACGTATTAGGTATAGGGATCGCGTACAAAAATACCCATATTCAATTGCAATTATCTCATGAACTAAACGGTGAATCGAATTGAATTTTTGGGCATCAGTCCACGAAGGTCATATCTACATCATACTTAGATTTCAGCCAATTCCTAAGATTTGACCAAAACTACAGAACTACCTTAAGGACAAGTTACCGTTCATGACGATGAAAAATTCGAAATCTTTGTACATAATTTACATCTTTAAGGGGGAACACCACTGTAAACGTCTAAAATTAAGCGATTGTTCACGTTTTTTGGGGGGAAGGACACGAAAGAGGATAATAATATTCAAGGATGTTATTAGTCATATCTTCAAGTGAACAAGAAAAAATGTATGTAAAAAAATTATACAAAATGGTGACGCTGGAGCCATTCTCGCGTGGGATGTTGAATTTGAGACGCTCTACGGTACGCAGTATAACTGACGCAAATTTGCAAGGAGAATATACACCTCCGAAGTAACTCTAGCGGCGCAGTCCTGGTGGCGAGCTTTGGCTAAACTAAGGTTGGTTTTCGTCTGCTAGTGCAATATGCCGGTCGCCATTTAAATCAGCTGTTTGCGTGAATGAGTGCCGCTTGTGATGTTTACGTGTTAAAACCAGAGTAAAAAATATAATAAATACAACGTCCGATACACGATAACTATCGTGAAGTTTTCTGTCTATATTACAACATCTTTCATATAAATTTCCGATGATAACAATAATTTAAACAGAAATTTTGCTATACGGCAAAAAATAATTTGTGTGCAGCCAATGTACGCAATTTCATTAACTTTCTTTCTGTCACATACCTTTAGATATGCTTTTAGGGCGAAAGGAAGTCATGAGGATATATTGAAAACCCCAAGTAATCGTTATTAGTCCCATTACACTATTTTATTTTATTTGCAAGCCCATTCCATTCACAATGTCAGATCGCAAGCCTTGCTCTTTCGTGTTTGTGCCGGTTTGAATTAACCGCCATGCGCCAATCTAAGTTTTGTCGCCGGCAACCGTTGAGCGGCGCTCCCATGAAAGTTACTTCGGCGGCGTATAGGGAAGGAGGGAAATTCAAAATTTAGAAGATGTATTCAATACATGACAAAGAATTTACTGTGCAAATTTGAATCAAATGGCAACACTTCATCAATTACCTGGAAACTTTCAAAGGATTTTCGGGACCATTGACGAAATATTATCATTTGATGCAAATTTATACAGTGAATTCCTTGTCACATACTAAATGCACCCTCCATATTTTTAAAGTGTTGTTTCAATTGTAAAACTTATAGAAACGGAGTAGACAATTGATTAAAAATATCGAAGGTGCATTCAGTATACGACAAGGAATATACCGTGCAGAGTTGAATCAAATTGAAACGCTTCATTAATTTTCTGGAAATCCCCAAAGGATTTTCGGGATCATTGACGAAATGTTACCATTTGATTTGAATTTATACAGTAAATTCTTTATCATACTACATGCACACTCCAGTTACGTAGTAGACAACGCAATCGGGCACTGGACCAAGGGCATAATCTTGCTCAATAATGTCGTCGGACTCCCAATCTGTATGCTCTATGAGAGAATCCAACTTATGCCGCGTTTTTTCGGCGCGATTTCTCTTTCCTGGCTTGCAGATGTTTTTTAAAACCGCAACGGTTATTAGGATTTGAGGAGTATCCCGATCAACTGTACAATTCCGAAAACGGGAGGCTTTAAAATACTGTAGGAAGACAACATCTTGTACTCTTGCAAAAAAGTTGGTGCCGCTGGATGATCGGTTCGAAGACGGAAAAAATTGGTCGAATACCTCAACTGCCCCTTAAAAGTTTAAACATTCATTCAATAGTTTGTACTAACCCTAACGAAGCTTAATTAATTTTTCCTGTCAATAAATATTTAAACTCGTATCGGTCACACAGATAATGGCACATGTCCATCGTCGCCTGTAAAGTCACACGCAGTCCCTCAGCCGTAGGTCTGGGTAAGAACTGATCCTCCCTGATAAGGTCTTTTGACCTTACGTAGTTACGTTTCCAATCGTCTAGCCAGCGAAGAGAATTTTGTACAACCTGCGGAAAATGGAGCCACATTTAACAAAACACTATGATATGACTACATAAATGTAAATACCTACTTCCATATCTGTCCCATCTGGTGTTACTCTTTCGTTGGGTACTTTTCGGTTAGGAGCATCGAACATGCTATTAATGGTCCGGCAAAATTCGATTGTGGATCCACACCCATCCAATCCATTTTCCGTCGCCGTATAGTCTATTTCGAATGGTTTTGATGGAGTTAGGAGTATCCCAGAAAACAGAAAACTTACAACTATTTTTGCAAGTTCAGGACCCTTCACGAAGGTCCCCTAGATGCGAACACGGCTATTGGCTGTGCATATTTATCGGCGATTGCTTTGAACATGAGTACGAGACCGTGGTTCGCCTTTTCGTCAACATCAGTCGCAGTAGTGCCCATATCTCCAAAATCAGTTAAACCTTTATAGGTTACCGTTGAGGAACATACTGCAACTGCTTCTCGAACAGGAATCTCGTCGAAGAGAAGAACTTCATGTTTTTGCATCGAAGATTTTGATCTCATGCGTTTCTCGAACAATTAAAAAAAGTTGCTGTCAAACCCACAATTAGTGGTGATAATGGATAAATACCGGCGTATCGTTTTCGGCGATGGTTGCGGAAGTACTTCATTCTTCAATAAAAATCGATAATGTGCAGGCGAACAGATATGCATGAGCATGCATAACGTAACCCAATCTTCGTTGAAACGATTCCCCCTGGGACTTTTTTATGAACGGAAGGGATCATTTCGTTTATGCAAAACGTTGTGCTTTGGGGAGATTTATCTCGTTGCATTTAACCATAATACTTTCTTCGCTCAAGTCCCGTATGCGATCCCGTTTAGTCATCGAATCTTTCTATATCGATTCGTTCTTTAGCTCTTCGAATGACTGCTCTTTGCAAACGAAGTATTTTCCGGATAAGCAAGCGGTTCGACTTTTCTCCGTGAGTCTTAGAAGAAAGATCGATTGTTTTCGCCATCGGTCGTTTCGATGATCGTCGCATTCGTTGGCCTTTTTTACTCTTGTGCAGCTGTTGCAGATTCCTGTAGTACACACGACAGAACAAGTTGTATTGCGCTATTCTCCGGAAGAATCGTGTTGCAATATTTTGGATCGCACCGATGATTGGCATGGCAACGCAATTTCTCTGCAAATCGTAATATTTGCCAACGTTGTCAAGAGTCGAGATGAATCTTCGATGTTACAAATTCAGTCGAGGGAGCGGCATATCCTTTCAGTGGGTGCCCCTTTTTTTTCGCCGATACGTGAACATTTCCTTGCTCCGTGAGGAAAATAGATTTTCGTAGCACAGGCTGAAAACATTTCAGATGATTTTGTATGTCGTAAGTCGAAAATGCTACCCATTCTTTTCCGCTGGTCGATGTATATCGGAACCATCCCAACGGGAGGCTCAAAAAAATGCCTGGCTACATCAATGCTGGATCATGTAGCGTGGTTCTTTGGCTTCAATTCCATGAAGGGTTTGCTCTCTGTTACGGCTTTTCGAAAATCACTGACAAGAATTAAATATATTTCGGCTCCTTTAATTTTATGGATAAGTGTCGTTTTAGAATGGTTGCCCTCGCTATAGTGAGCTCTTGTTATTGCAATGAGAGGAAATAATTTATGTCTATGGTTTTTTTTTCGTTTTAACTTCAACAAATTGAATACTCTGAGGTTCTGATTTCATATTATCGGCAATTACAATGAAAAAAATATATATATTACACCAACTGACTTTTGCGATCATTTTTCCATCTCGATCTTTATGGATGAAGTGGTAAACAATATCCAATGGATAAAAGTGTTTGTCGCATATCGTATGCGATTTTTTTAATGGTCCATTCATCTCTGGCGTGAGTGCCTTCACACACTTAGCACGCAACTCTTCATCATTTGGAATCCTAAACAATGAGACTTGCTCCGGGTTATTTAAATGCCCACTTCTGCATCTCAGAATCATGCACCGCTTCGGCATCGCAATAAGTGGATACTTTCTTTTTTTTTGTATTGAGTATAAATTGTACGATACACTCGAATTCAACCCGCCACAGCGAGGTTAGGCCACAACGTATATATGACCGTCGCCACAACTACATGCATGCCATGCCCCGTAAACGCAGTATAAACAAAAGTGCCTCCCCTCCACTAGCGCCGCCGTAGAATGCGCAAAGAGAGGCGTCACTTGGTGACACGCATTTTTAGACGAAGTGCTCAGACCTGTATATACGACCGTGGTGACAGCCAATAACAACACAGACAGCTGATAACAACGCGTGCGCAAAACATACGTCTGTGTATATAGCACATGGTTGCTAGCAGGGAGCTGGCACCTCTTATCCCTTACCGTATATAAAAATGCTACGCTTTTTACCGCTTTATTTAGTTCTACCTCTCCCCGTGGTGCTAGTAGGTCACTGACAATATTCCTATTGCGCAGGCACAAGGCCCGCACGGCGTACTTAACCACCCCGGCGCCGCATACGACTATTTTAACGTTTGAAGTTTAAGCCGCGGTGCGGAATTGATGAAATTAACGAAATTACTTATAGTAGTGCGCTAATGCCGTGTGTTGTGCACGGTTGTACCTCAGGGTACGCGCGTAATCCTGAAAAGGTGCATTTTTCACCATACTAGCCGATCCTCGCTTTCAAAGCTATGGAAAGTCTTCGAATTACATGTGTGCGTGTGTTTATATATACATAGCCCCTGCGCGCGCATCAGGATTGTTCGAGAACAACTAGCACTGCAAGTGGCAGAGTAGGACACTACAAACACAGAATATTTTGCGTAGAATAAATTCTGAAAGATGCCAGCCCCTTGGTTGCTAGCTACCATCTAGACCACGGTCTTACATACAGGTCTGGAAACTTCAATGGAAGGGGTACGTAGTTTATTGAAGAGAGTTCACTAGTCGCCACTACGTTCGTTGCGATCAAAATAACCGCTTGGGCGTGGCCGGGGGGGGCTGGTCAAAGACCTAAACTATATACAGGGTGAGGCACATAAAGTGTTACAGAGCAATAGTACTGAAACTATTGATTAGATACAAAAATGTTTCAGACAAAAGTTTCAGTGTTCGAGAAGGCCGTTATACTGGATCACCCTATTTTTTATCGGTCGAGGCGCTGAAGCAACGTCAAGGTTAACTCCACTTTTTTAAACGGAACGATGTATTTTTTTCGATGACATTATTACCGATTTTAAGACGAATTCAGCGACCTACAACGCAAAGTCATTCTAGTCACGCAGAGTATGAAAATAGTCGACAAATATCGGAATAAGCACTTTCAAAGGATCCACTAACCTTGGTTTGGGTCTACCTACAGAACATGTTCGAAGTGATAAGTCTCGACTTGTAAGCACTTGTTAATTTCCTGATGAAAAGACCGTCTAACTTCAGCCAACATTTGTGGTGTAATTTCGGTATATGCTCGGCGTATTCTTTCTGTCATGTCGTCAGGCGTGGTAGGTGCTACCGTCATTACGCGTTCTTTGACAAAACCCCATAAAAAGTAATCTGGTGATGTTAGATCTGGCGAACGAGGTGGCCAAGCTACAGGGAACAGCTACGCCTCGTCCTATCCACTTTTCACCAAAAATCTCATTCATCACTTGTCTTGAACACAGAGTATAATGGGGTGGTGCACCGTCGTGTTGCATCCACATGTTTTTGCGAACATGCAAGGGCACGTCTTCCAGTAATTGAGGCAGTACGTTTTGCAGAAAGTTTGTGTAAACTTGCCCAGTCAAGTGACCTTAAAAAAAATATGGACCAATGACGTGATCGCCGACAATGCCGCACCAACAATTAACGGACCACGTATGTTGAAATGGTACAGTTCTCATCCATCAAGGATTCTCATTTGCCCAACAATGCATGTTATGCCTATTCACATTTCCCGTGTTTGTGAAGTTAGATTCGTCAGAAAAAAGCACATGACTCAAAAATGAGACATCTGTGCGCATTTTTCTACGAATCCAGTTAAAGAAATTGATGCGATTTAGGAAATCATTGCCGTACAAATCCTGATGTTATGACACACGATACGAATGGAACTTGTGTCGATGTTACATTCTTAATACAGATCGCTGACTAATTGCATTCTCATTTTCCATTTGCCTGCTGCTCGCATGTGCATTTAGTGCAGCAAAAGCTAAGATGGCAGCCGCATTATTTTCATTAACAATCGATCGACGTTTGGCTCGTGTTTGTTTCACTGTACCGAAGCAACAGAAACGGTCAGCTAATCGCTTGAAAGCCATGTGCGATTTTTGTTGCTCATCCGGATAACGAGCTGCATACAAATATTGGGCATCTCTTTAATGTTTACGGCATTACAGCACCCCAGCACCATCAACATATCAAAAGATCCTTGAAAATAGTTCATTTTCGCGATCCGATGTACTCACATTAGAAGGTAATACGTGACTAACTGATATGTCAACAGAAAATGCGTATTTGCCGCCGATAAGAAACATTGGTATCGTAAGAAATGAAAACAGCGATCAAACAAGTGTTTACAAGTCGAGGGTGATCACTTCGAGCATCTGCTGTAGGTAGACCCGAAACAAACTTAGTCGATCCTTTGAAAATGATTATTCCGATATTTTTCGACTATTTTCATACTTTGCGTGACTAGAATGACCTTGTGTTGTAGGTCGCTGAATTCGTCTTAAAATCGGTAACACTGTAATCGAAAAAAAATACATGGTTCCATTTAAAAAAGTGGAGTTGACCTTAGCGAAGATTCAGCGCCTCCACTGGTAAAAAAAAAATAGGGTGGTCCAGTATGACGGCCTTCTCGAACACTGAAACTTTTGTCTGAAACATTGTTGGATATGATCAATAGTCTGAGTGCTATTGCTCTGGAACACTGTGTGTGCCTCATCCTGTATACGTGTATGTTTTGCGCATGCGTTGTTATTAGCTGTCACATGAGATGAAAATTTTTATTTTCTTAACCTTAATTCATTTTGTAAATAAATTTCGTGCAACTGCAGTACTGCCTTAAGATGTTTGTACATTTAAGTCGTAGCGTAATAAGCCACCTAATTATGGGAAAAAAACCCTAAAAAATGCCATAACAATTGGTATCCGACGTAAATACACATTCCATTCAAATGTGGTCAGGTGGCCGAGATTATAGGCCTCCGAAGTAACTCTAGTGGCACAGCCCTTGCGGCGAGTTTTGGCGAAACTTGGATTGGTTTTCGTCTGCTAGTGCAGTATGCCGGTCGCCATTTAAGGCTTTCCTTTCACGAACCCAAATATTCAACAATTAACCGATTTTCGTCTATAATCAAGTAAAAATACATCCCAGTATACTGGTCGAATTTCAAGTCGAGTTATCAAACTTTTAACGGAAAATGACGACTCTGAAAATGGTCTTATTTATACGGCGCTTTATGGAGATGTCATGCTGGCCACATTTCTATCTAATAATGTATACACTAAATAACTCTAGATGCGTGAAATAAACTGCCCACGGGTGTAAAAAAATCTAAAGTTTCCGCAACGACAATAAAAACGGAGGGTCACCGAATGTTTAAAGAAAATATTAATGCTAAAACTTGGAAACATGTGACTAGCAGAAGAATTTTCGTAACCGTGACGTTTCAAAAAAATGTAAAAATGTCTAGATCTACTAAATTTGCGCGAATTTTTTTATTCTAGTTTATCGTCGTGTATAATAATCGATTGGAACTTATTTTTTATTAAGCGCCATTGTAATTTACCGAAGAATCAGAAGGGCCCTGCTTATGCCCCCACAAAATACGGCCCTTCGCGAAAGCAATACGTTAAATCAGGTGCTTGCGTGAATGACAGCACCGCGTGTGATGTTCACGTTGTAAAAACAGCGTTTCACGTCATATGTGGGATTGTTGACGCGTGTTTGAGGAAGAACTTTTCCCATCACAGTCCTTTTCTCATCAGCAACAATTTCGCGAACTTCCGATACATGATGACTATCGAAAGTTTTCTGCCTATATTACAACAACCTTTATATAAATTTCCGATGCAAACAATAATTTAAACAGAAACTTTGTTGTACGGCAGAAAAAAATTGTGTGCAGCCAATGTACGCAATTTCATTAACATTCTCTCTGTCACATACCTATAGATATGCTTTTAGGGCGAAAGGAAGTCATGAGGATACATTGAAATCCGCAAGTAATCGTTATTAGTTCCATCACACTATTTTATTTTATTTACAAGCACATTCCATTCACAATGTGAGATCTACAATCGATGATGCTTGCTCAAGCCTAGCTCTTTCGAGTTTGTGCCGGTTTGACTTAACCGCCATGCGCGAATCCAAGTTTTGCCACCGGCAGCCGTTGCGCGGCGCCACCACGAAAGTTACTTCGGAGGCCTATAATGTAAAATTTGTAGAAAATGTCAGCATCTGGGACATGCGAGTGTAAATTGCAACCTCACATACCACTGCGTCAAGTGTAGTGCTTTACACGAAAACGGAAAACGCACTTTAAATAACTCATCAGATAAACAGCTCAAACAACGACAACTCATTGAAAGAATTGAAGTGATACATCTGAAAGTCGCATCGGAAATATCCATTGCATCAACCATGGCACTTCCCGCAGCGATAGTAGCAACACAGAGATCTGCTACGCAGTAGCGAGCATCATCCGCAGCATCACAAGACTCGCGCGTGTTCTCGTTGTGCAAATTGCAATAACCCAAATCACCCAGTGAACTATAAGTGATACGTATACTACAAGTTCATGTGTAGAAACGCTCATAAAGTGACGGACATTAGACAGCGAAAACTCATCGAAAGAATTGAAGTGATACACCCGAAAGTCACATCGGAAATATCCTTTGCATAAGCTATGGCACCACCTGCAGCGACAGTAGCAACACAGACATTTGCTACGCACTAGTGAGCATCATCTGCAGCATCACGAGACTCACCGCGACCAAGAGCCATAATTTTACATTTGACATTTATGAAAATAATACCAAGACTCAAAGGTACTGATAACAACACTTCAAAGTCTACACTCTAACTACTACTGAGATGCGTTTGTTTGCTAAGTTTAATTTTACGCACAATATCAAAAAACTGTATAGCACCACGTGAGGTACTGCTTTCGATTCTCTCGTAAAGTTTTTCTATAACTGATTTTTGTTTTGAAATGTTTTGTCCCACCTTTTATCGGTAAGTTGGTTTAATTATTGATTACATTTGTTATAAGAATCATAATAACGCAAATAAAAATAGTAATAATTCCTAAAAGCTATTAACGTTAATGTGTTCATTGATGGTTGATGGTTTTTTGTAACTATCCAAAAATGCATTATAAAAATTATTTACAAAGTCATTATACATTTTCCGTAATGAAACGAAAATTTAAGAACTTTGTAAAAATTGTCATACCAATTATTACATTAAACTTATTAGACGAACTAGATCGCAAACAAACAATCTTAGTGCGCGATAGGTGCTTTTTTGACAAGCGTCAACAATTAGCCGCCATGACTGTCAATTTCACCATGTGCACTGGCTATATTACTATATTTTTGATACGCCTACAGGCCATATTTAACAACACGCTCTTGATTCTATTTTACGGACGTTTCTTATACCGTCTCAACATACGAAGATTGGACTGCTTCCCTATAATCTCCTTTCCTGTATGTAAGACCGTGATCTAGATACGCTAGAATACGGAGAATGGACTCCTTCCCTATTGGGATCAGTCAAATGGCGATGTGACATCTGGTGGCGGAAAATCAAAGTACATTCGGGGCAAATATACTTCAATAGCAATTATACGTAGCCGTGCGGGAACAGTATATAATTCCAATTGAAAACATAAAATCGGTGTAAATGGTATACGCGAAGTTTTCTCCGCGTAGAAACTACCGAAAGAACATTAAATGTGCCGTAAAAGATTGCGAAAGCACTTCGAGTAAGGAGTTGGAAGTTCGTTTCCACAAGTTTCCCATTGCAGGGAAAGGCTTCGTGTACGTGAAAAATTATTTCAGAAATGTACAAAAGACTGATCAATGAGAGGCTCGGATGAGAGCCTGGGAAATTTTAAAAAGTGAATGCAGACACGAAAGTGTGCTCATAGCACGGTATCGCAAACGCCGCTAATTTTACCGCATATTAAAATATACCCTGCCTTCAAAATACGTTCGCCTTCCACAAAGTTGCGTTCTTTCGGATTGGTACCGACCCAGTCACAAATTGCACTAACACTTATCATAATATGACCGAACTTTGCATTTAACTCCGCGACTGCTTACGTTTGACGAGCCTCGTATCGTCGTCATGTTTTTTAGGCTCCGTCGATATGACAGATGCCAATGTCTTCTTGCAAATTTGAGTCAGGAAAATAATTCTTTAATTCTAGTCATTTACATGAGTATAGCTAGAAAAACATGTAGAGGATTTTGGAAATATTAATTTTTGTGTAATTAGCATGCAATCAAAGTAAAAACTCAATTTTCGACAGAAAAAAGGACAATCATTTGTTCACAAATAATGTTATAATTAACTCATGGAAAATCAAACCGGTCTGCTGATCTAGTAGTTAGCATGCTTGCCTCTGAACCAGAACATCGGGAGGGTGCGGGTTCGAAACCCTCGTAGTTCCGGAGCAAAATAAATACGGGCTCGACCAAGCATCCAGTACTCTGATGTCACGCACACTGACCGGTATGTGTGTGTGTTGTGTGTATACTGTGATTTATTTCTCGACGAAACGCGACTAACAAAGAAACGTTGCGAGGTCGATGTCTTCGTTTCGATGAAATTTTTTCATGCTTGTAGAATGGGTAAAAATAGGCGACACGTATTTTTTTATATCGGCGGAACCTGATTTTTAAGGGTTGAAAAGCACCCTCGAGAATTGGGGTGTTTTTCGTTTTTCGTCGATAACGTTTTAACGGTACGAAATATGAAAAAACTTCAAATTGCAACAATGTTTATTTTTTCGTGTACTATACATTGGAGATGAGAACGGTGCGGATAGCAACAAATTTCATATTATTTATTGCAAAAATGCAATTTTTTCAACCGTATCTCCGAGAATTTTTAATCGATTGGGATGTAAATTTGCATACGTGTAGAGAATGGAAAAGTGCGGATACGGATTTTTTCTTTTTCCGATATCTCACAATTAAGGGGTTGAAACTGCCCGTCGATTTTTTTGCCGAGAGCATCGTATAATCAGCTAGCCTTTTGGCATTTCGGACTAAATTCACGTCAATATATGTTTGAGTTATGACGGAATTGCATATTTGTAACATTCCAGCCCCCCCCCCCCAACGGTCCCCCTCTGGAACGGCAAACGTTCAAAGTTCTTACCGTGCGGCATGGACGAAAACTTGTAGAAATAAAAATGGGTTACAAAGAAAGTAAAATCAGTCAAAATAGTCGATACACATTTTCTCGTTTTCGAAATAAAAATAAAGTTCGAAGGGAAAAAATGTTGTATTCTTCGACTACTAGACGTTCATGATGATAATGATGAGTACAGCAACAAATGCCGTGTTGTTTATTGCAATAATTCATGAATTACTTGTGAAAAATCACTCTTCAGTTTCCCACTCATATGGGCAAGGCTCGCAATCACGGACTGACTTCGTGCTTCGGAAAGCAACTGGATTACAATTGTATATTTACGAATAAATTCCACTCCGCTCATCGTATCGAAGGCATTATCTGCAGAGATTACAGCGTTTTTGGGTTACCGCTGCAACTCATGAACAGAATGATGCAAAAAATTTGATCAGCTTATAACGCAGCATAATTTAATCTTTATCTTTAACTTTAATTTCACAAACAGCAGAACCAATGAACGAAAGAAATAAATCTTCGCAAATAGCGATTACGGTGCAAAGAGCGGCTCTCATGATAACCTTGAAATCGCCTTATTAAAGATTAATAGCAGTTCTTATCAATTGGGTTTCAAGTCATAAATTCACCAACGATCACTATTGCTGTAGTTATGACAGAGAAGCCAGCCATAAATTTTGAGTTCGAAATACAAATAAAAATGTACATTAATCCGGTGAATGTTATTCAACTTCTATCCATAGCGATAAGTGCTATGAATTTGCCTCGCACTCCAATCACCGAACAGGAAAAACAGTTCAGTAAGGATCTAGAAACAAACCCAAATGAAATTCATGAAGCAGCCGCAATAGAAGATGACAGTGAAGGAGATTGGCACGGACAACGATACCTAGATCCAAAAATTGATGAAAATGTATGTACCCAAGATATAGAAGAATTGAGTTACGAATACAGTACACGAGCTGTTGATTACTGGAGATCCGGGGCAAATGGGAATAGAAAGTTATCATCTGTTCAAACAAAATTCAAAAAGGTGAAATCAAAATTCAAAAAGGTGAAATAAATACGGGTGGCACCTACAAAGAAAACTTAACAAAGATAGCTCACTACACATTAAACAATTTCAATGATGCTTTGGACAAAAGGCTGCCTGTCCATGATATAGATCTTTGACGATGGGCCTTACGTGCACGAGAAATTGTAGAAATACCAGCCGTAAATTTCCAAGCATCCGCTTCTTGGCTAAGGTCATTCAAAAACCAACATGGAATTGTGTCACGGAAGATTACTAAATATGTAACAAAACAACAACTATTAAAAGCTGATAGACTTCAAAACAAAGCCATCGAATTTATAAAAATGGTGAAAGTCAACATAGCCAACGTTGGGGCTGAAAACACATTTATGTTTGATCAGAGTGGATTCAATTTAGAGCTACATTGGCGAAAGAAGGGCAGAAATTCGCTGAGACAGTCGTGCAATCGAAAACATCAACAACACACAGTTATACTATACAGCCTTTGGTTTCTGCGAGTGGCAAGCTTTTGGCACCTATATTGATCGTTTTAAACGAATCTACTGGCAAATTTGGTCCTCGAGTGGAACAAACTATGTTCAGAGCCGAAAATATATTTCTATTGGCTTCGAAATCTGGAAAATTGACGACTAATCATTTCAAGCGATGGTTCCAAGAAGTATATATTCCCAATAAGGGTCCTAAATCGCTAATATTTCTGGATTCTTGGAGCGGTCAATGTCCAACTGCATTTAAAGAAATGGATATGCAAGGGAAAGATATTGAAGTTTTAACCATTCCAGCAGATAAATATATTGCACCAGTTTCACTAGTTCTGTAGACAATTAGTCCATATGATAATTAGTAATCCCTGCAGGTGGGATTGGAATGATACAGCCCCTTGATGTTTATGGCTTCCGTGTATGGAAAAACTTCGTCAAACACTTTTTTGACGCAGTAATATTATACAATTACGACGTCAATCTGCATTTCAGAGACAATATTGTTGAATTACAATATCTTACACACAACCAGTTTTCTTCTCCACAGTTTACAAACCTTTTGAAATATGCGTGATACAAAAGCGGGTACGAAGAAGAAAGACCACCAAACTTCGAAAATCCGGTAGAATTTTGCTTTTTACCAAATGTACCGACATGCGATATATGCGGCGAAGCAGCAATTATCACTTGTGCGTGGTGTAAGAAATCTCTTTGTTTCAAACACTTTTATCATGACTATCATTATTTTAATAAGTATAAGCCATAAAAAACGTAGAGTTGAAACGTTTCCTAAATGAGTAAACGTGAGAACACTGTTCCGATTGTGTTGCAATCTTCGAAGGCAGTACGTGGCGGGGGAGAATTTCTTCGTAAATATACCATTGTAATCCAGTTGCTTCCCAAAGCACGAAGTCAGTCCGTGATTGCGATCCTTGCCTCTGCCCATATTGGTGGAAAACTGAAGAGTGCTTTTTCATAAGTAATTCACGAATTATTGCAATAAACAACACGCTATTTATTGTTGTACTCATCATTATCATCATGAACGTCTGGTAGTCGAAGAATACAACATTTTTTCTTTTCGAACTTTATTTTTATTTCGGCCCGTTCACGAGCTATAGAAAGAACGAAGTCTTTAAGGGTGCGTTGACCCCTTAAGAGTGTCGTTCCGCCAAAACGAGAAAATGTGGATCGACTATTTTGACTGATTGTACTTTCTTTGTAACCCATTTTTATTTCTACAAATTTTCGTCCATGCCGCACAGTAAGAACTTTGAACGTTTGCCTTTCGAGAGGGGGACCGTTGGGGGGGGGGGCTGGAATATTAAAAATATGCAGTTGCGTCATAAGACGAACATATATTGACGTGAATTTAGTCCGAAATGCCAAAAGGCTAGCTGATTATACGATGCTCTCGGTAAAAAAATCGACGGGCAGTTTCAACCCCTTAATTGTGAGATATCGGAAAAAGAAAAAATCCGTATCCGCGCTTTTCTATTCTCTACATGTATGCAAATTTACATCCCAATCGATTAAAAATTCTCGGAGATACGATTGAAAAAATTGCATTTTTGCAATAACTAATATGAAATTTGTTGCTATTTGCATCGTCCTCATCTCCAATGTATAGTACACGAAAAAATAAACATTGTTGTAATTTGAAGTTTTGACGTTAAGACGTTATCGACGAAAAACGAAAAACACCCCAATTTTCGAGGGTGCTTTTCAACCCTTAAAAATTGGGTTCCGCCGATATAAAAAAAATACGTATCGCCTATTTTTACCCATTCTACAAGCATGCCAAATTTCATCGAAATCGGAGACATCGACCTCGCAACGTTTCCTTGTTAGTCTGAAACTGAGAAGCGAACCTGGGACCGGCTGTACTAGTATGAGTTTCGCGCAGTTTCCCTATCCCCATGGCAGAAATGTCATGGTGAATGCGATACAGAGAGGGAAGTCTGCTGCGGCCACAAGATGGGGATGTGAAATGGAATGAGGAAACTAATAGGGGAACGCCCCCATAGAATGGAAGCTACAATCAAAATAGATCAAAATAATTTTTTTTTAACTGACGGAAAATCCCGCACGTAATTCTCTTCGGAATGTTATTTTGAAGATGCGCTCAAAATTTGGAGTAAATAGAATGAAAATTGTTGGAGTTATGCTGGGTGTCGTTTTGAAAAATTGTGTTCCGAGAAAAACGGTCTACGTCTCGCACACGGGCCAGCCACTGCCACCGCAGACCCACACGGGCCTGCAGACCTTTTTTACAGGTACCAAACTTTTTTTCCCTTATTCTAGATTGTTCAAAGCATCTCTTAAGCCAATTTTTCAAAAAACAATTTTTTTTTAATTCCACAATGGTGTTACCCCTTAAGGTGTTTAGAACACGCGGGTTTGTTTGTTGGGTTGTCAAAAACAAACATTGAATCCCAAATGCGTTTTTCATAACATTAAATCCCAAATGCGTTTTTCTGGAAACCGCACTTTTCAGCGCGCGGAGCGCTCTACAGCTTCAACGGATGAACCGATTGACATGACTCTCTACACAGTTGAAAGGAAATTCAATTTGCGAGGCCATTAGGAAGCGATTTGTGTCAGAAATTGATTTAGAAATATTTTGTTCATACTTTGGGTTTATTTTCAAACGGCTGCCATTTTGTTGTTCAGGAGTTTTCAGAAAACAAAAGGCCCCCTAAATTTAGTCTAGTTTAATAATTTTTGTCTTAAGGACATGGCTCACACGTTCAGTCGGTAAAAATCCTACTGCCAAGTTCTCTCTCAAACGGATCACATTTCGGGCAAACGAAGAGAAAGCCGTTGTCCGTCGTTGAACAGAGCAGAAGTTGTTCCTTTTCTTTTTTCCCAAAAAATCAACCGTTTAGGAGAACATTGGAAATCTGTAAATCAGCTATCTCTCTCGTACTCTTTGCCGCTCGGTTAGTGTACCACATGGCCTTAAATGAACTGCCAAGGCTGTGGGGCGCCCCGCGCAGACCAAAGCACACCGTGCATGGCTTTATTTGACGGGAGTTGGAGCCGCCATGTTGGGTTTTTTCAACAAATAAAATTGGAATTTACTCTTCATTGATAGAAAAATAAAATGCGTTGAAATCCATTTTCATAAGTAGTTATTTCATAAAAAATAGATTCCCGAAGTTCATGCATTTTTATGCCATTGTTCTTTTATTGCAACAATGCAGCAACTGACCGAACTACGGAACGTCTGAGGCTACAAGAAAACCAAGGAAAAACTCTATTGACGTCAGTGGGGTAGGAACCCGTCGAAAGTATAGAACTTTTGAGGCACATGTTCGGAACTCTGACTTACACAAATCGACAATTATTTGGCACTAAGCTTACAATATTTTGCAGCGAAATCGGCAAATGGTGTCTGAAATCTTACAACAAATCTTCCCGCAGCATCAAATAAAACAAGAAATTTCTTACGCTTGCTTCTGCAGATCCCGGCTGCAAAATAATTGCGGCTGCACTCATCTCGACTAAAGGAGTTCGAATCAGGTATGCAAATTGATTGGAACAACAATCCCCAAAATTATTTTAAAAGTAAGAGATTCCAAATTAACCACAAGCTACGCATTATAGATAGTTCACCAGTTCGAAAAAGGTAAGAAGTAGAAGCAGCGAATATAGCCTAAGCTGAGTGATTTGCGACGAGCGATGAGCGATATCCAATGAGAGCTGATGTATTCCGGAAACCCGTTAGGAGAATGAAGCTCCCATTGGATATCACTGGACGCTTGTCGCAAATCGCGTGCATTGTGCGCGGACTCTTACAACCGTAATCATAGATGTTCTTTAAGGAATAAAGATCCCTCGTTCTTTGTTCAGAACAAAGAACAAGGAATCCTTATTTCTCGATTGGGAGCAAACAACAACCTCCAATGTGAGCTTCACTTTCCTAGGCGGTTTCCGGAATACCTTAGCTCTCATTGGATATTACTCATCAGGCAATATATCTTGCTTCCCTTATAGCCGTTATCTCTCTTATACCCGTATCCATAGATGTTCCTCTTTCCTGAACATTCTTCTTCAAGGAACATCTATGAATATAGGTGTTAGCGTGTTATCTCGGGACGTTTAACGCAAGACAAAATATATCGTCCGAAATGAGTAAATAATATTTTCATGTAAACATGATAGTTCGGCTTGAGCCACCGTCGATGACGGACGTATTCGCGAGCAAGCCTACCGTGTTTACATTTAATCGGAGAATTCCTATACAAGTATCTAGTGTACTGTATCAGTGGCAAGAAAGCTCAACTTAAAGTGAAGTGATTCCAACCACCACGTAACCGCATGAGCGGAAGCGATGTGACCGACGGAGACAGTGAAAGCGAAATGGAATTCCATGACGATGACAATCCTCCAGGGAATGGTTTATTAAATAACCCAACGCATAATCCACTAATGAGTCGATCCCTTGGAACCGATCCCCTCCTAAATGAAACACACAATCCTCCTGGCGCAACGCCGGGAGCAAGCAACCACCACGACCTAAGAGTAGTTCTATCCAGAAACTCGGATGCACCTACCGGAGGCAATGCATCGCCAAAATGGCAAGTGATCCCGAGGAAAAGACGTAGGCGCTCCAGCACGGAAAACGTTGGTGGAGAGATTTCCCACGTACAGTGCGAAAACAGATACACCGCTCTCAGCAACGAAAACCAGCCAGAGCGTAACGATCAACACATAAGCCAAGGCAATAACAACAATTCCGAAGCAAACATAAGAATCCCGAAACCGCCGCCGATATTCGTGCCAAACGTTAAATCCGTGACTGACCTAGTGAAGAGCCTTGAAACGGCTGTCACCACTAACGAGTACACACACAAAACCCTCAACATAGACGGACAAATAAAAATAATGGCCCAAAATGCTGAAGCATTTCGGAAAATCGTACATGTCCTCGAAGCAGAAAATGCATCGTTTCATACCTACCAGCTGAAGCAACAGCGTGCATACAGGGTCGTCCTGAGGTCACTCCACCCTTCAACCCCTCCAGAAGACATAAAAAGTGCCATTGAGGAACTAGGCCACCAGGTACGTAACGTGATAAACATGCGAAGTAACAGAACCAAAGAACCACTGCCTCTTTTTTTCGTGGACTTGGAACCCGGCCCGAACAACAAGGACATCTACAAAACTGACCTTTTGCTAAACGCAAAAATCTCGGTGGAGCCTCCTAAAAAGAACTCAACCATAGTGCAGTGCACTCGGTGCCAAAGATTTGGCCACACTAAGACCTACTGCCGCCGACAGTTCCGGTGTGTGAAATGCGGCGGTGATCACAGCACATCGTCGTGTCAAAAAACGAGAGAAACGCCTGCAAAATGTGTACACTGCGAAGGAAACCACCCAGCAAACTACAGAGGCTGTCGTGTATACCAGGAAATCCTAGATAAAAGAAATTCTACAGTGCAAAGACCCCACTGGCACAGATCGGGCCTACGAGAAGAAAACAACGCCAGAGAAGAACGAAACATACAGCCATGGCATAAAATAACTACAATAATCACACCGAAACACGGACACAAAAACAGACCTACGCTGAAATGGCTGGAGCAAACACAAATACTCACCAAAATACGTACAACGACAACCAAGAAATATCCAATATTATCGTGAAATCATTCAACGAACTCAAGACAACACTCACACAACAGAACGAGCTCTTGAACACAATGCTAAAACTCCTAACAACGGTACTGACGAAGTTCACAGAAAAATAGTTAATTCCTACCGTATAACACTATGGAACGCCAACGGCCTGGCTCAACACCGCCAGGAATTAACTGCCTTTTTGAACACGAACAAAATTGACATCATGCTAATCGCTGAAACGCATTTTACTGACAAAAACCACATTAAAATCCCGGGCTATAACTTCTTCAGCACCGAACACCCCGATGGAACTGCACATGGAGGAACGGGGATCTTCGTAAAAACATCGATAAAACACTACGTACAAAGACCTTTTGACAAAGACTACCTACAAGCAACGAGTATAGTAGTCGAAGACGCGACATTTGGGCCCATCGTGGTTGCCGCAGTGTATTGCCCCCCTAGACACACCATAAAAAACGACAAATTTACGGACTTCTTCCAAAGACTGGGATCTCGATTCTTCGTCGGCGGTGATTACAACGCCAAACACTCAGCTTGGGGTTCAAGACTAACAACAACCAGAGGACGCGAGCTATGGAAAACGATAACCTCTCTAAACTGCGACCAACTCTCAGCAGGGCAACCAACCTACTGGCCAACGGACAGGAACAAAGTCCCAGATGTACTGGACCTCTACGTGACAAAAGGTATAACAAAACGCTACACGAACATAAAAACCAGCCTTGATTTGTCCTCCGACCACACACCGGTAACGATAACGTACAGCAGTATAATATCCGAAATAAACAAACGACCGTCAATTCATAATAGACACACGAACTGGCCACTATTTCAAGACATAATCGAGGAAAAGATAAATCTAAGTGTTCCCCTGAAAAATGAGATGAATATAGACGACGCCACGGAATATTTTACCCAACTAATTCAGGACGCAGGATGGGCTGCCACACCGGACATAACAGCTAGGCAACCTACGAACAGCTATCCCGACCAAATAAAACAACAAATCGCCGAAAAAAGACGTATTAGGAGACGATGGCAGCTGAGCAGGAGCCCACTAGACAAGACCGAATTAAACAAAGCGGCCCGACAGCTTAAAAAACTTATTTCCGAACACAATAACCACACCTTTGAGCAATACATATCAAACTTGAGCAATACGGCCAACACCGATTACTCAATCGGGAAGGCAACCAAAAGAATCAACCGGGCACAAAACTACAACGCACCTATCAGGAAAACCAATGGTGACTGGGCCCAAAGTGACAAGGAAAAATCAGAAGTCTTCGCCGAACATCTCGCGCAAGTATTCACCCCGTTCGAATCGCAACAAAACGATGAGAACATACACGAATTCCTTGAATGCCCACTGCCGATGGAATTGCCGATCAGGCACTTCTCACCAGAAGAAGTTGGGCACGCAATCCGCAAACAACTGAACCCAAAAAAATCGCCCGGCTACGACGTAGTCACTGGCGCAATCCTTAAAAAACTACCAAAAAAAGGAATTGTTTATCTAACGAACCTCTTTAATGGGATCATTCGCACAACCTACATACCAAGCCAATGGAAAGTTGCCCAAATTATTATGATCCTAAAACCAGGCAAACCCCCAAACTCCGTCACTTCCTATAGACCTATAAGTGTACTCCCGATAATGTGCAAACTATTCGAAAAACTCCTCCTCGTACGAATGAAAGAACCAATCAACGAGGGCGAGATCATCCCTGGACACCAATTCGGGTTCAGAGCGAACCACTCAACGGTAGAACAAGTCAATAGAGTCTTCAACACCATAGGAAACTCCCTCGAAGAAAAAAAATATTGCTCTGCAGTATTTCTCGACATAAAGCAAGCCTTTGACAAAGTCTGGCACCCCGGCCTACTATACAAAATCAAAGCACTTATACCACAATATTACTTGCTACTAAAGTCATACCTGAGCAACCGGAAATTCCAGGTCAAGCACGGATCAGAACAATCTCGTTTTTTCCCAATAAGATCAGGAGTTCCCCAAGGTAGTGTCCTGGGCCCTGTCCTCTACACCATCTTCACAGCTGACCTTCCTGTGTACAACAACACCACCATCGCAACATTCGCCGACGACACAGCCATTCTATCCAACCACGAGGACCCTGATACAGCATCAGAAATACTCCAAAGAGGACTAAACGAAGTACAAGGATGGCTGGAAAGATGGAGGATCAAGGCCAGCGAAACAAAATCCGTCCACATAACATTCACGATGAGGAGAGGGTACTGTCCAACAGTACTACTGAATGGCCAACCTCTCCCAGCTGTCAACGAAGTGAAATACCTAGGCATGCACCTCGACCGAAGGCTAACCTGGACCAGCCACATAAAAAACAAAAGAAGGCAGCTCGACCTCCACCTACGGAAAATGTATTGGCTAATAGGCAAGAGATCGAAATTATCTCTCCACAACAAACTACTAATCTACAAAACGATACTCAAACCTATATGGACCTACGGGATACAACTCTGGGGAACTGCAAGTAACTCGAACATCGAAATATTACAACGATTCCAAGCTAAGACTCTTCGCGCCATCGCTAATGCCCCGTGGTACGTCACCAACGCCAGGCTGCACAAGGATCTCGGTATAGACACTATAAGAAAAGTGGCATACGAACAATGCACACGCTACGAAACTCGACTCGCTAACCACCCAAACCTGCTTGCATCAAATCTCCTTGACTGGAGAACGATCTCGCGAAGACTCAAGAAACACAAACCACTAGACCTGCGAGAAAGATTTCGGGCCGAATAAAAGCCAAAACAAAATAATAAAAAAAAAAAAAATGAAAAAAAAAATATAGAACAAAATAAAATAAATAAAGCGATAAGTCAAGCGACAAGCGATAAATAAGCGATAAGAAAATAAATCAAATAAGCGAAAAATAGTGCAGTGTGCATCGCTGGATGCAACCGCTAACGACAAAACCTATGTATACACTCTTGAACATCACAACTATTCATTGTCACTTTATGTAACAGATTATAGTTCCCTCTTAAACGACAAAAAAAAAAAAATGTAAACATTAATTTGGAGTTGTAAACATTAATTTGGAGTTTGTGTAAATATTTTGAATCAGCAAACACATTTTGAGGACAGAAAAAACTACTGTGTTAAGGAAATTCACGTAAGAGGTGGGTTTCCACCTTAAGGTATCCTGCTATAATTCAAATAACGTGGAAACTTGGAATTTATCCCCCCTTTAAAGTGATGTCTACTTCGTTCAATTTAATACATCTCTTTGGATGTGGGGTGGGAGAAAAATAAACAAAAAGGTCGTTCAGCCCTTAAAATTTGTTTAACGTACCCATTCTGGATTTTTCATCGCTTTGCTCGAGACAATTTCGTTTATGTTTCACTGAAATTGGTGGGGTGCTTGTGGGTAAAACTGCAAAATTACCTGACATGCCTTATTCTAAAAATCGATTTCATTCCTTAGAACGGTTATGGCGCCGATTTAAAAAAACGTGTAATAGTATTTACTGCTCTAGCACATATACGAGTTTTGATCAAATCCACGGCGGATACGAAAGTGATGCTTTTTGTTAGAGTCCTAAAATCAATTACATTAACACAAAATTAAGCCCTTTTGTTTGTTTTAATATAATTGTCGAATCGATAAACTATTTGAATCACCAGTATAACACAAAAATAAATTGAAAATCATATCAGTCCGTTGTAACACGAACAAATTTTTAAAAAGGATATTCCTCCGGTTACATGGACGCAACATTTTTTCTCAATCTTCAGTAAAATCCTATGAAACTGCATTAATAATTATTCTTATAGTTTCTGTTACTTGAGCCAAATGACGAATATTTTGAAACGGTTCATGGCTGAAGACGTGAAAATTGTGGAACTATCGTTGAAGACATTTTTGTTGTTTAGAGCGTTGTTTTGGAGCTCTTTTGAGGATGGGATGACTATTTAAAAAAGAACTAAAAATCTCATGTTTATTGATCCTTTAGAAATATGTACAATTTTTTTTAAACACTTATTATCGTGTACTTCTGTACGTTTGTATAGAACGGTGCACGGAAAATGCTCCCACTGGGCGATCAGTGTTGTTAACGTTGTATGAATCTAAAAAAAGATCCAAATATATATAACAATATTTACAAAATCGTGGCATGCTAAACTTTGATTATAATCTTTTTCAATTTTTCTGGCCATTCTGCGAGGTATATTCTGATATACCTCGCAGAATGGCCGAAAAATAGAAAAAAATTATAATTAACGTTAAGCATGCCACGATTTTGTAAATATTGTTATATATATTTGGAAAAATTTATTCCGACTCACTTCTGCTACCTAACGTTCAAAAGCAATCGACTAAAGGTGTATACCAATTTTGAGCTTAATCGGTTATTTAGTTAACGCGATATCGTGGTTGCCGATTTGAAAAGCATAGTTTAGAGAAAAACGCGTTTAATTAAAATTTCTATAAATTATTATTTCTCTAACTTGGCTCATTTCATGAGTATCGTTAAAAAGGTTTCACAGTCGTGTCTAGAAAGGTCTGTAGAATAATAAAATTAAATTTAAAAAAATGATTTTGTCACATTCATAGACAACAATACTGCCTTAACCCTAGGACCCTACACTATCTGTACGAAACGAAGAACCCACGCAGGGGTTACGCGCAACCTAGCACTTCAATTCAACGCTCCTAACGAACTTTTTGTCGTAGAGAGTTTTTTTTATTCGAACGCTTCAATACTCAAGAATGGTATAGGATATGCGAGAAAAACCTAATATGAATTTTTTACCGTGAAAAATGCGATTGAGCAAAGCATAAAAAATAATTTTAGCATTTATCACTAATTATGTGGAGTTTGGGGTACCCATGTGTCGGGTCCGAGGGTTAATAAATATTTTACAGAAAGTATGCACTTTCTCCGGTCAACTTCACACGGATTGTATTGACACAGTGCTCCCCAAGTAATATCGTAAACCGGGGAAACTTTGGGACAGCCCCCTGACACTGGTAAATAAATGCTGTTCGCAAAATGTCCTTGCCGCACTGTGGCGCTAGTAGTCGTGTGACAGGCATGCATATATATATATGTATGTTGCGCCGGTGTTTCGAATACCTTACATGAATAAAAGTCTATTGCCATAACGATAACAGGCGAAAGCCACGAAAGTATCGAATCGTTCAGCTGATCGGACTATTCAGAGCCGAAGGCTGTCACACAACAGCCAAGGCCAGGCAGTGGTGATTTCAAGAACTAAAAAGCTGGGACAAAGCGCGTTTTCGTTTATCGTATAGGAAAAGTAGGCCAGTGTCAGGGGGCTGCTTTGGGACAATTTTTGGTAACTTTGGGACACGTCAGTACAACTACAGCTTCAAATATTTGCTTCAAACCATTGAGCGAAAATGAAAAAGAACATAACCAATAACTGAATATTCAAACGCGCCATGCCCATACCCACGCGAACCAGACGATATTAATGACTGATGATTGTTTATAAGAATCAAAAACCTCGTTTTATCTCTCGTCATCAGCTGCTACCAAGCGCTGTTGGTGGCTGAATCAAATACTTCTTAAATCCTACAGATTCCCGTACCACTTTTCCCCTATCCCTCCTATTAGAGTTCGGACTCCTTTAGTATAGTCTCCAAGGAGACTAGAGGTAAAGGAGCCCGAACGCAGTGTTGGAGAAATGGTCCCAAAAAGCGATAACGGCAACGACTTACACCACCTACCGCGTGGCGGCGCCTCTACTGCGGCGATACCGGAAACGCCGAGAAACGCGGGGAAACGCGGTGATTCGAAATAGTTTGTCGTAGATTTTTTCTATAAAATTGATGAGTTATATTGATATGCTTTTGTTCGTAGTTATGAAATGTCAATATATCAGTCATTTGTCAAATTGGAGCCGATCGATACTGCAAATGTTTTATTTTTATTCGGTGACATGAACGATTAAATAACCATAACGCAACCTAACCCCTAATGCAACCCAACCAAATCCTAATCGCTTATTCGATTTCAAAGAGAAATATTTTTTTCAAGTCACGACAAACAAAAATCAAACAATATAGAATTTACATTAAACCTCAAACCAACCAACAATCCAAACCGAATATAAACTCCATCCGGGGGAACTGCTTAAATATTAAAAAACTACTTATTTTAGTGATGCAAGTGATAGCCTAATGGTTAGCACGCTGGAGTAACGTGCGCCAGAGCCCGGGATCGCACCCTCGTCGGGAAAGTTTTTTTTCGCAATAAATATTGCTCATAGACTAAGTGTCGAAATGAAAAAATCAGTCTTATTTTTGCTGCTAAAAGTAAGTCATTTTTTAAAAAACTGAACGGGAATCATGGACTGCTAATTATAGACGAAAATTCTCGCAAAACAAAAATACTGACGATGAAGGAATAATAAACGTTAATTTCGGGACCACTGATATTTTATTTGTTTCTTACACGCCTATAAAATGTTCACAATGCTCAAAAAACAGATGCGAAGGTGGCGGAGATGTTGTGGGATGAAAAAATGTGTACATCTTCCCGATTAGATTGTACATTTACGATGGTTGGTTGTATAATTAATCATTTGTAGTTCGTTGATTTGTTTTTCACAAAAATGAACACGACTTGTATTCCATGAAATTATATATTTTTCAAAATATTTCGCGTTGGTGTGGAACAGCCCATACATTGATGTAGCGCAGGACAGGCTGGAGGCTCATTGGCGGTTCGTTGAACTTTTTATAGCCATCTGACTTTTGCTGGATACAAGAAATTCTCAACCGCGTATATCAACTGCATTTTGATAATGAATTCTTTTTTGTTTCCAATGAATTGATCTACAATATCTGCGTGCGTACATGAAGGGTATCAAAATTCAGAAATTAAACATTGCAAAAAGTGTTTTGCCGATTTCGCGAGCGAGGCTCGAACTTCTTGCGCTGAGCCTCATTATTCTCATTCGTGTTGCCTGTTTTTTTTCATGTATTAATATTTTTATTCTAGCAGCACAAATCAAATTAATTACACGCTGTGAGATCGTGAACGCTGATTATTGAAGAAATAAAATATATCACGAGGATCGTCAAGGTGAGTTGGATTCTTCGAATAAATGTGTTTGGCTTAATTGCGATAAAGCCAGTAACGAACATTCGGTGTTGATCGTTTCTTCATCTTCAATTGATAAAAAAAACAAATGTGGCGAGTCACGAAAAATCCTCGATGTGTCTCCCGAGTGAAGAAGAATACAAGGAAGATCGAACAATATTTGCTTGCTGATAAAAATGGTTTAAAAACCAGACTAACAATAAATATCTACGCAATATTTACTGGCCGATTAAAAAAAATTGTATAATTATCGTTTACTTCAAGGATACATTTTTTTTCTCAAATAAATATTTTCGAAAGTGCCACAATGATTATCTTGAAAATTGATTAGTTTAAACTGCGGCTGAATGGAACTCGAGTTCATAATTTGTACATCTGTCCCTCGTGTACACACGAGACGTATCGGGGATGGTCAGCCCCTCCGAAGTACGCACAAGCTACGCCCACTTAACATTAATTAATCAAACATTCAATATCTCGGCTGTGTAGCAGTGTACACGCACTTTTTCCCTTTCACGCCTAAATTTATTCGAGACGGTGGTTCGATATTGATCCTCGAGCGCTCTCAATTTCTCTGGACTCTGAATGGGATCCATGACATCTTTCTTGACCGCAGTACTTGGGGTTTCTGTCGCGATACCTGTTTCAAGAGAAAAAGTATTAGTTTTTCATGCCTCTTGTTGGCGAGAGCCTGATTGTACAATTTGGTGTCGCTCACCTGTCGTATAATAGTTGTTACACTGGGCAATAATATTATTCCGACTCCTTCTTGCCTGATGTATGTCCTTGAGACCGTGCTGTTTGAAGTCCTGAAAGTATTGGTGTGACTTGACCAAAAATGGTTGGACGTCGGCTTCCGGATATTGAAGCTTGACACTGCGTTAATACCTGCGAATAACACGAGAAATAAATATTAATCGAAGATCTGATACTCCAGAGTATGCGCGTGTACAATGTCTCCGAGCTTATCTCTTGGACCTGATGCTTAGAACTGTTTTTTTTAAATAATTCTGACCACTGTTGACTGCCTTGAAAAATTAATAACAATTCAGGTGTTGATCTGGGACCCATACATGCTTATATCAATCGTCTCGGAAATTCACCCCCAACCCCGCATTTCACGGATGACATCCTATCGTGGGACACCCGTATAACATAAAATATTACTATTCTTACCCCGTTATTTACTGCGATGGGCAATGCATCTGCAACCAACGAATAGTTCCTGCGGGGAATCAGCCCCGGATCTAAGGGGGAGGGGGGGAAACAGGGGTACCTGCCCCGGGCGGCATTTTAAGAGGGCGCCAAATTTTTGTGTTTAAAAAATCTTGTTTCACTAAAGCGCCTAACATCCAGGGCGCTTTGGTGAGTTTTAACGGCGTCGATCCTAGCTATCGGAAATAAAACTGCCTAGGAGACGAACTTTGATGAGGTATTCATTTAGGCGTCTTTTGAAAAACTGCTCGTGTTATAGCTCAATAAGTTATTAATCGATCTGGCTGATAGTTTGCCAGATTTCTCACTATAAGACTATTGGAAGGATATACCTAAAGTTTCAAGGTTATCGCGTAAATAAATTACTTTTTCGGGGTAAAAATTGTCGAGAAAATGGTAAAAAATATGAACATTTGATTACAAAGCCTGCTTAATTTTCAGTTTTATACCTTTTAATATTTTTATAGGTATATCCTTCCGATAATATTATAGTGAGAAACCGCCGAAAATTTCAGCCAGATCGATCAATAACTTTTTGAGCTATACCATGAACAGTTTTTCAAAATACCCCCAAAGGAATACCTTATAACGCCGCTATTTTGTTTTGTTTGAAAAAGAAAAAAAGTTTTACCACTTGAAAGTTGTAATAAGATAATGTCAAAATTTTAAAATGATGCGATTATCTTATCACATTTTTTTAAAAATCATGAAAATGACTTATTTTCGGGCGTCTAAAGAGATCTCCCCCCTTAATCTCAAATGCTGAAGGGGAGGGGCGCCAATGTCAAGTTTTTGCCCCGACTCGGAAAAATCGTAGATCCGGGGCTGCGGGGAATAATAACGATTTCTCCATCCGGCATTTGTGTACGATCTTCTTTGACAACATCGGAGTCAGAGAAGTGAAGCTCGCACACTAAATCACTCGGAGCAAGCTGATGTTGGATGGCCTCGCTCCATCGCTGCAGCATATTCTGTAATTTAATATAATATTTAATTTCAAACCACAAAAAATGTCAGTGACATGCATTGATATTATAAGTACAGTGAACTTCCGCTAACTCTCGCACTGTCAGGATCCTGATCTACGCGGTGCGACAGTAACCGAAGGACCCTTCTCCGCCACTAAAGAGCAAAAGCATGAGCGAAACTTTCCCCTCAAGCGGGAGGGTCAGCGACAGTTATTCATTAACGCTCCTCTAGTTTCTCGGCTGTTTTTTTACGGCTTTTTCAATAATTTTTTACGGGCAAAGCATCGAAATGATTAATCTCGTTGTTTTTGCATAATCTTTATTAACATTTAAATAAGCTTTACAAATTTTTTGAATTCAAAATATATAATAGAATAAAAGTTATAGTGGCCGACAGGAAGACATCAAGTAAAAGAGGTGCTTGACGGTGACCAAGATTGCGGCTGTTCTGCTTATCTGAAATCAAAAAACCGAACGGCATTTTAATCTTCATATTTAAGACTAGCGATTGGACTAGAGTGAATTCTAAATTATAAAAATTGACTTTTTTATACACTTTTGAAAATTACATTTTATTTTTTACTCATTTTTTCTTAAGTTTTTCGCTCGTACAAAAAAGAACTATCGAAGCAATCATGATAATCCTAGTTCAATCGCTGGCTTATAACATATTAAAAATGCTGTATGAATTTGAACAAGATCGGTGCAGTAGTTTCTGAAAGATCGTGGTCACCGTTTCGAAAAATGGTGTTTCGAGAAATGGCGTTTGAAAGTTCGCGCATGTGATTTATACTAAAAATTTCATCTCACCGTCAATCTGCTACGCCTGGACCATACAATAGGCCTTCCTCTCCTTCTTGGAAGTCACGCAGAGCTGCTCCGTCTTCCCTTTTCGCGATTCGGGCCTGTTTTACATCACTCGTGCGCCTTTCTGAACAGTCGATCCGAGAGCTATCACGCTGTTGAACATATCCTTTAGCTTGCGGGCCAATTTTCACTCCTATGGTTTCCAAGGTCTTCAGGATAGATTTGAATCCTTCGTTGAAGATTATGACAGCGAAAAACGTGGCGATTTCAACCACTTTTGGCCCAGAATGGAGGTGCTTCGGAGCAAAAGTCCAGATTAACGGATTAAGCGGCTCGTTATTATTTTGAGTTTCCGCTCCCAGGCATCTGCTTAAAAATTCTTCTTTGGATAAATCCTCATAAATTGCCTTTATTACTTTTTGAACTGCTTCAGAAAGAGGCGGTTTATTGTGTTTGAATTGCTCAGCCTCTCCGAGAAGCTCATACCTGCTCCGTTCCAGGGCCGTAACTTGTGAACCACTTCGAATATCGAAAAATCCTTTGGCACACATTTTCTACACATGTTGTAGATGTGATTTATGAAGAAAAAAATCGATTTTCGACCCGAGAAACTAGAGGACTGCCTTAAACAGTTAGCGGGAGTTTGCTGTATTGATCGCATAATGGACAACAAAGCACTTGGCGGCACTGCTATGCGATTTTTAGCTCGACAGGGGAACCGCGTTGACTGGATACTGAGCAGCGCTGCTAAGTGCTTTACTGTCGAAAATAAGAAAAAAATGTAGAGCAAAAGACTTACTCCGGGTACTTGAAAAACCGATAGCTGCTGTAATCCAGCACGCGTCCGTTCCGCCCTGACGGCACGTCGCCCAGTTCGGCATCCCGGATACGCGCCCGGTTTACCCATCTCGACCTCGATGAAGCAATCTGCAAAAATAAAGAAATTCATTATTGTAAATATTAGATGTCTTGCGGGGTACTATTTTGTTATTGTAATATGCAGGTTGAATAATTTGAACTGGCGTCTAATTTACACGCTGCAAGCTAGTATAATGGTTGAAATTGAATATATGTATTGTTTATTAATTTTGTTCATATTTCAACTCGAAATGTGCACATTAATCCCTCACTGCAATTGAAATTACGCCGGCTTCGAGCGTGGAAAAAAACGTCACATATGGCACCATAACCTCAATTTATTTAACCGGAAAATTATAATAACAAAATATTACCTCAAATGTCACTAAATATGAAAAAAATGCCTTCTCCTTACCAGTAAGTTATCTTTTACGAGGTAACGAGTCACAATATTTTGCAGGAGCACTTTTTTCACTTTATACACACGCGAAAGAAATACACCGCGAATAAAGACGTATAAAACGGAAATAAAACTCAGAGCGCACTTCGTTGTATGACCAACGCGAAACTTCATAGCGGTATCTTTGGAACAAGAGCGCTACCGTGGCTGAATTTCAAACTAGGAAATTTCATCGCTTTTACATGTCACTTTTTCACCCATTCCGCCATATGCGTTCGGACTCCTTTACTCTAGTCTCCATGATAGTCTCCCTGGTGCGCCTATTCATAATGGCCTCCGCACACTGCGCGCGATGAGCGATTTTAAAATCATGCTCTAACCGGTTACTATACAAGTAATGTACCAGTACAAGTGTACTTTTAAAATCCTGCACTCTACTCTCCCGCTTATGTATAAATTATTATATATAAAGCAGGAACAAAAGTGATTTTTTCACCTGAAATATAAAATAAGGTCTTCATTTATTTTAGACATACATGCATCTATAAAGCGGTGTTGATATATGAAAACGTATGCTATATAACTATTTTCTGCAGTAAATAATTTTAGAAAATCAATTGAAATGGTATGCATAAGTTTGAAAGCCAATATACATTGCTTTATTATTATTTAGTTTACCGAAATACCGCAAATAAATAAAGTTTCACAACTTCCAACCGTCTAAAAAAAGAGGGCCTTCATATTTCCAGTGACTGAGAACCGTTCGGATTGTTCTTTCAACAGAAGCTGAAAAAATAGAAGTGATGAAAATAAGATTACAATTTACTACAAGAATATGTACGTATGGTTAACCCGAATGGCATTACGATTTTGTATATAATCATAATTCGAGTGCAAAATTCCAAACCAATTCACCTAGCTGGAATGTCCGGAAGACAATTTTGAAAATAAATGTAAAAAAAAGGGTGCGCTGTATTATTGGCTACTCAGGTAGCAAGGGTAGCAATTTCGAAAACGTTCAGGGACCGCGATCTGAAGTGCGCTACAGCGTTCATAACGTGCTTACAGTCGATCTGATTGGTCCGAATGGGCAATTTGGGCCGCACCCAGATTAGTCATTTTATCTCAGTCAAAGGCGGGAATCCCCCCGTGTGAATGGAGTCTGCGCGTTCTCGACTTTTGATGCAGCCAATAAAAACGTCTATTTCACATAAAAAATTGCCAAATGTCTCCGAACTCGCCTTAAGCCGTGGCGAGTTTTCATGTGAAACCCGAAAGCAACCGGGAAGCCCGACATTTTGTTATCCATTGTTCGACGTAGTGTAAAAATACCGGTAAGCCCATTAGTGGTAAAGACGTTAAATAAGAATTTCGTCCATCACGTAATTCCATAATATTTGAGTTTGATTCATCCTTAGAAACAATTAATAAATCACTGGAATAATAAAATTGTACGATCCAGCCTACCGCACTCTCTTCAAAAAGATAAAGGATTCATATCGTGAATCGCCTATATCTCAGTACAAAACAGCTACGCCTTATCGGCGAATTTGTCAGCCGATACGAAACTTCTTTTGTTATCCCGTTTCCGTTGTCGATTTGCGCCATGTAATAAAACTGAGTTTCGTTATTGCGTTGTATTTTTCACCAGCGAGTTCGAGATCGAAGAACATGGTCGACGAGATCCGAAACAAGGCAAGTATCGTCTCTTACGAAAATAACAAAGAGGCAAGTTGCTTCGACGCTAAAAAATTTGCAGTGGTGCGACGACCTTGAGGATTTACTCCAGTGTCCAATATGTATGGAACGACCGAACCGATGGATTTACCAATGCGTCCAAGGGCATCATGTATGTCAAATATGCAAGCCACAGCTGCAACGTTGTCCAACTTGTAGTCAGTGTTGGTCTGACTCGAGAAATCGTTTAGCCGAACATCTCTGTTCCAAGCTCGACGAAATTAAGGTGAAACACATTCTCAACCATTGTGACAGCAGAAGTAATGTGCGATTATTGTTCATTTTGTTCTTGAATCTTCCAAAAGCTTTCGCTAATCGATCCCGAAAACGAGATCAACAAGCTTCTAATACCAGAAAAGGTATCAGTGGGTTCTCAAACCGATGAACAGGAAGGGGCGGCGGCACAGCCAGCTGTCAGACCGGCTGCCAAAAAACTAATCGATGGGCACCATGGCAAGGCTTATCCTTGCAAGGTGGGAAATTGCTCGGTTCAACTTTTCTATGACCCATTGGTGAAGCACCTACAGGAAACACATGCTCCTGAATTCTCCAAGGTAATTGACTTTGATTGGAAAAAAAAAAGATGGAAAGTTATTCCGAATTAGAAAGGGGCATAAATCTGACTTTGATGCCATGATCATCCCTTGAATAATTGGTAACTATTAATATATAAGGCGATGGCTCCAATGGTCCTAATAAAGGAAAGCTCAATTTTCATACTCTTATGGTTCTTGTACAACCCATAAATCTTTATTTGCATTATCGTTAACTGCTGCTGGTTGGATAATGTCTATGAATAGACTGGAGCTGACTTTGCAGAATATATGTGAGTTAAAAGTGAAAGCAACGTTTTTACACTATTTGTTTTTAAAGTGAACAACATATTACTTTGTAACATTGTATTACTTTGCACAGAACAATGTAGAGAAAACTGGAAAGCTGAAGCCTCTACTCCAGAGGCTTCAGCTTTGAAAGCAACCTTGACATGTAATTGAGAATGGATTGAAGAAACAATCCGAGGTAGAAGAAACAAATATTTTGAATTTTCAAATATATGTCCTAAATGTGGAGTAAAACCAGACGTGAGTTGCACAATATGTAGATAAATACTTAAATTCCCAGTTGAAAGTGGTTTTTCAATGCCTTACAATTAATTATATTCCAATTATGAAGTGAAAAATTGTGAAATTTTCTGGAAAGTTTCTTTTGCACATACATTACGCGAACAACAAATCGCGAAAATTCTGTAGCATTTTTTCAGTATGCTTTTACTCATATCTGAAAATGAAACGTTAAATTAAGGGGTTAGGCTACTGTGACGACTCAGAAATGAGGGTTATTTAATACATTAATTTTGAAGGAATAAGTAAGATTATTGAAATATCGTTTGGAAATTTATTTGCATGTACGTTAACAAAGTTGTTTACGAAATTTCTTTAAAAAAATATGAATAATTTTTACAGCTACGAATAATCTCGTAACGTGAGGGGCCAATGGTGTACTTAATTTTGGCCACCCGGTTGGTCTAAAACAAAAAAAAAAGTTTTTTTTCTTAAAATAGATAATATTGGCTTGACCGAGCTTTTTTGTTCTCGTGTTTCAACCATCAAACAAAAATATTGAATTTATTTTTCGATTTTCGAGGAAAAATGACATCATTATTGTTAATAACTAATGAAAAAAAAATGGTTCAATCAAAAAAACGTCGATCAAGGCTAAACTACTATTACACTGAATAAGTGTACTAAATTTCAAGTTGGATGTCGAGAAATCGTGTACACCGTTTTGAAAAACATAGTTTCGAGAAAACCCGTTTAAAGTTTTACTAGCAGTTATATCCTGATGATCATACATTTACCTTGAATCTGCGGTTCTTGCACCATATGTTAAACCTTCCTCTGCAATTTGAGTTGTCTCAAGCGACAATCGATTCTTTGAACATTTCACAGTAGCCTAACCCCTTAAGAACGAATGCACAACTGCGGCAAACTAAAAATGTTATAAATGAAATTATACAATTTATCGGCAGCAGTTCAGCATACGTTGGCATGGAACGTTTTCTTATTCTCAGATATGATGAGAAAAAGTGCTACAGAATATGCTCGATGTAATGTGTGCATAATATATGTATGAGAGAAACTTTCCGGGAAATGTCACAATTATGCACTACCATCAACACCCGTGGGTTGATCGATTCATAGCAAATTTTACGTACAGGATTAGAACAAACGAAGTATTGATGCATCCTATTTTAATCACAATGACAGCTTTGTCGTGAAATGCCGATACACCGTTAACACGCACATATAATTTTTCCCTGACTGTTAAAAGAAAACTTACGAGTTGCAGCTCACGAGCGACGGGGCCGTTTTCGAACACGCGTGGAAGATCGAGTGCATTGAGCAAATGGTTTTTGATCGCGCATTTAGCGTCGCCAATATGGGGACGTTTTTCTTGAAACTGTCGACCGACATATTTCTCAATTTCACGGGCTTCATACTTATGGTCCACAACGGCTTTATCGCTAAGCACTTCACTTACCAGTTAGAAATCAGTTGCTGTCCGACGCACGCATCAGCAATTTACACCAGCGAAGTAAGTTTAACGTGTCAATTGTGTCGGAAAATCTTTTTGCATAAGTAAAAGGAAACCTAAAAAAACTATCGTTTGTCATTCAGGTGTGTTCTTGTCGTACACCAACAAGTGTACTTCGTGCAAAATGCCTCCGCATCGAACGTCCTGAGCTCCAAAGAATGATCGGTCATACGAAGCAGCTCACCTGCACATTGCTTGTTGGCAAAAAGCCCATCTCCGAAGAGGCGGAGCCACCGATCCTGAAAAACTTACAGAAGAACAAGCATCCAAGAAGTCGCTTCAATCCCGGCAACAATGGTCAAAACGGGTCGAATTTTGTTCCACCCTCGATCCGAGCCTCAGGAATGCGCGGTGGTCCTAATAATCAAGGAGTCCGAGCGCGTATGGCGGACAGTCTTCCGTCGAATTCCAGATCGAACAGTTGGGGTAACCTCTCAGCAGATGACTTTTAAGTTTTTCCTTCTCTCATATGTTCGATGGGGTTAAACCGTGCCAAATCTTTCACATGCTTCCATCAATTATGCCTTTAAAGATGTTACCGTTAAATCGGCTTTTATACCGTACCTTAAATAAATGTACACATTCATAAAATCAAATGCCTTCCTAATGCACATCTTCAACAAAATTTATTTTTCAGGTAATTCAGTGTACCTATATGTGTGGATATATATACATATATATAAATATATATATATATATATATATTTATAAGTCCACTACGATTAACATAATCATTTATAATTGCTGCAATTTTATACCAACTTGTCCGGCAGCTACCGGAAAATGTGTGTATATTTCGTATTTCTCGTGATCGAAAAGTTCGTTATTTTATTTTCCTCCGTTAGTATTAATATTATAGGGTCAGTCTCCAGCCGCATCATGCTTTGTTATATGTTATAAAATCTAGCTACCGTACTTGGGTCTCATTTTTCACGTGTACATTTGAATCTTCCTTTATTAATAGTTACGAATAACTTGCTTCGTTTATTCCGTTGGTTCATAAGCTTCGTATTTTTCTCTATCTCTCGGGGGGAAGGATGGTGGAAAGATTCGTGTTTTGTTTACTGATTGGCGAAAAAAGAATAATCTCGCGTAGACGGACGAGGTGCTCGAGCATATCTCCAGCAACGTTTGACCCGATTTCTTCACCTTCGATTATTTTAATCATAGCACTTGGTGGTAACGCAATATCTGGGCTGGATGCTCTCAGAATGATTGAACGCGCTACAACAACGTTCTCTTCTCATTTACCTACGTTTTATCTAGCGCGACGTGTGCTCCGACTTCTACCGTGCAGAGTCCGTTTTTTTTATGTCTTCTCTTTCAAATCCGCAATTCGGATGTCAGTTTCCGGCGAGCTTGATCCTCGAGAACATGCGGACATTGAACGTAACGTATATTCTCCGAATACTCGGTCCCGCAAAACCTTAAAATTCTATTATCCCTCAAAAATCAGCTCCGAGTCGACTTTTCAACTCGGGTCTTTGCTCGGTTACGCGTGCGTACGTAAGAACGGAAAGTGTTCTAGCACATATTCTAACGATATTGCTATTACATACGCTCTATGACGCTTCTATGCAATTAATAGCGTCCATTAATATTACCGATGGTTCTACGAATTTTTAACCTCGTTTTTCTATTTCTCCCTTCCTTCCTCCTCCTCCTCCTCTCTCTCTCTCTCTCTCTCTCTCTCTCTCTCTCTCTCTCCCTCTCTCTCCCTCTCTCTCGGTCTCGACTCGTTCTTATGCCCTTTTACTCTTAATGAATTATTTTTGTCGTGTGAAGGATCATGAAAAAGCGATGCGCCGTCACTCGAGTTTTCAAACTCGTTCTCAAACATTATTCGACGCGATACCTGCGCCAGAAATCGTTAAACGAGATGCGAACCGCGAACGTATTTCCAAATAGAAAATCAATGAAAATAAAAGACTTTCGTATTCGCGCGTAACGACTTCAACGTTCGGTCTTGGCCCAACTCACCCTACAAACTTTTAACATGCGTTATATCTTTATGTGTACGTGGACGTGTGTGTGTGTTCTTTTTTTCTTCCCTTTAAAGAATTTTACGCGATCATTGAAGTAGATTTTCATTTATAATATTCTCATTTAGAGTGACTTCTCTTGGATCAGATGGGAAGAGTGGGCGCCTTTTGTCTTTCGTGCCTAAGTGTCGTATTTGGCCCGAATACTTTTTTCCTTCTTACTTTTTAGTCAATAGAATCATTAAATCCCAGTGTCTCATCAACATCCGGGTCAATTTCGTTCAGGTACCACCTTCGCGTAGGGATTTTTGCTGCTCGAGAAGACGCTCGAGCGGAGATGGTCCCGGACCTGACCACAATGATTGCTGACTTGGTCGGGCCTTTGGTTGATCTTGATTCGACAGATTTGACGATTGAACACCCGATCCCCATGTGTTACCGCTGAACAATGAATACGTGTTCGCCGTGTTCGTCGATTGCGTTTGCTTCTGCTCGATCTGGAAAGAAAAACGATAATATAACGTATACGCAGGCAAACGTTACTGAGAGGAAGCTATTTCCCTCAACACTTTGGCATTGTCCGTAGTCTACGGGATTCTCTATGGAAGTTTTTTATTAACGATCACCGATCACCGACAAATTTAAACCTCGATTTTATGCTCATAACAATTTGTTTTCTTTCCTAGCGTTATTCACGTTTCTATCATTATATTTATCTTTCTTCAAGGCATGCGTTCTATCAACGGCCAATGGTAACGAAAAAAACATGCGACCAAGTTTGTGCTTATCGTTTTTAGTTAGTTCCGAGTCTTCTTATGGAGTTTTCGTGACGTCAACTTAGCGATAACTTGATTGCCCGTATGTCCTGAATGTGTTGATGGAGAGTAACCAAAATAGTCACATAAATTAGAAGTTTTTATCAAATGCTGATAGCTAGATGCATGCTAATTGAAATTTCCACCTGAGACAACTGTGTACTTGCAAAATTTCAGGCATACAAGTCTAGAACATGGGTGGCCAACCTGCGGCCCCCGGGCCGCATGCGCCCCGCTAGGGGTCGTGTTGTGGACGGCGGAGCTGGGTCAAATGAACATAAATGTTAACTTTCATTGTACATATCGCCAAAAGAACACCAAAAGCAAACTTGCTTGCTTCAATTAGCAAAAAAGAGGTAATTAGGATGGAAAAAAGGTTGGTCACCCATAGTCTAGAATCTGTAAAAATAGAATGTGTATGACTGTGACAGACGAACGGACATGACGAAACTACAAGTGTTCCTTATTTGACTACGGAACCCTAATACAAAGTGATAAAGGGGATGTCGAACAGTGCACTCAAGTAGGGCTGCATAGTTAGATGCGAACATAATTATAATGTTCAATTAAATCTGAATTACTTTCACGAAGTTTACAAATCAATCTGTTGTTCATTAGACAACAGCATTTTCTAAACACTGCCACTATTCAATATACATGACGTTGAAGTTTGCAATCGTTTGAATGCAACGATTTTTTTTATTATTTCATTTTCACTATTATCCGAAACATTTTTTCCGCGCTTGAGATTGTGAATCTGTTATAAGAATACGTAAAAACATTCAAATGATTTTCATATTCTCAATCGGCCAAAAAAAATGCCAATGAAGAAATTCACTTTCCGTTGTGTCCCAACGACGCCAACTTCAAGATAATCGATATACGACCCGAACATTTTGGCGTCGAAAATATGCCGGATAGAAAATTGTCAAATTAGAAACCGTGCGTATTTTTTTAAACAAACTGATCATTTTAGAGTATCCGCAATAAATTTGGTACAAAGTACTCACCAGATGCTATGTTCAAGAATTATTAAAAAGGTTTTAATCAAAGGGTAACAAAATAAAGGAGGAGTAGCAGTGTTATAATTCTGGACAGAGGGCCGTGACGAAATAATACGGATTCCTGGTGGCTGAGAAACGCTAAAGAGAGCGAATAAAGGCTTAGAAAGAAACGAGTAAAGTCACCAACCTCAAACTGCCTGGATTCTTCAAAGCTGTTTCTCGGGTTGTACTGCTTGCTCATAAGAGGATTCTGATGATAATTGTTGCCAGGTGTGAGCGGTGTTCGGCCAATCATACTACTGCCGGCTCCGGGCGAATTGGCCCAATTCTGAAATGCATCGCTCGCCGTGGTCTCCTTGGGTTGCATCGGCGGTGCGCCACCGGACGAGCCCCACCATGCGGCAGGCGGTTGAGGAGGCTGCTGCGTATCCTGCTTCCACAGGTTAAAATCCGGGGTGTCGTAATTGTGAAAAACGGGATAATTGTTCAGCGGGTGTTGGGCCTTGTTGATAACCGATTGATTTGGAAATACGAATTGATTCGTAGCCTTCCCGTATGCGGAGGGCGATATTTGCTTCTGGCCAATTTGATTGTACACATTCTGGCCGAAATTTGGATTGAAGTTCAATTGGAGACCCGACATTCCGGTTGGGCTGATCGGTGGATTGGCGACGTTTTGCAGTGCGGGACTTGGTTGAAGATTCTTCTGATAACTCGCCAAAACGCCGGGCATTCCTTGTACGCCACTCACCATACCCGCGACACTCATCTGATTGTGGATGTTCATCTGATTCGTTCTCATGTTATTTGACACAACATTTTGCCGGTGGATCCCCATGCCGTTCCCCTGTTGCTGTTGTTGTTGCGGTTGCTGCTGCATACCTACGTTTTGTTGCAATACTGTAGCGTTCTGTAAGCTTTGTTGCTGATTGTGAGATTGTTGTTGTTGTTGCTGTAATCCGAGAGCCTGAGACAAAGTCGCTCCCACGGTCGGTTGGGCAACTCCGGACAAACCTGGTGGCATCATCTGGGGCTGCTGCTGTGCTAATCTCTGATAGTCCGTCGATCTTTGTTGATGAACGCTTTGCTGAATACCCGCGCACTGTGGGAGCGCAACCCCGCTGCCGTTGTACTGTCCAGGTACTGGATACTGATGCGGCATATTCGCCACGACGTGGCTCGTCACGAAACTCTTGCCGAATTGAGGGTTCTGAACGTTGAAAGTTTGATTGTGATAAGTGCAATTCGGGCCGAGATTCTGCAGCTGATGGCCGAACTGGGATCTCTGGGTCGGTGTTGCTGCTTGATCCACGCTTGAGAATTGATGCGACGATGGTTGCAGCCCTTGCGGCATGCTCAACTGAAGTTTTATCGGTGCTTGGACTTGACCGGGTGGTAACGAGATTGTCGGTGGCTGATGACTTTGGACGGATGTTGGAGCTTTGGAAACAGGGGCAACGAGCTTCTGACCATTGCCATGATTCGGCTGCAACGAGGCGCCATTTTGTACGAGCACTTGACCGTGATTTTGTATATTTTTCGATCCTAGGCTCTTTATCGGCGATACCGGTGCTGCTTGCGTTCCGCCCACGTCCAACTCTTCAATTATCATCGGCGATACGTTCTTGAAGGTAACTTGCTTTTGTTCGGTCTCGGCGCGTCTCATTATCGCCTGCATCGCGATGTTCTGTCGCGGCTTTCGAGCGCACGATAGAGAATTCAATTCGGCGTTACTGGTGTCGGTATTTCCAGTCGTCGAGTCACGATGGCGTTCCAGCGATCCTTGCGGCTTCAGTATACCTACGCGTTTCTCCACTGTGAATTATAATTGTTATTGAAACGCGTGAACAACATGCGAAAACGAAAGTAATGACATTTCTGGATAATGTCTTTTCGAGGTAATGCATTAAATTTCACTAGTTAAACACTTAATCCGGGAAAAATTGAGCCTGGATAATCCGAATCCTCAATATTTCAAACCTTGGTCAATTCTAACCCAATAAATACAGCCCTTGACTATCTTTAGCTTTCGTTATTTTCAGCGTCAGACATTTTATCCCTAAATAAATAAAACATTCGTCAGATCTCTTTTTTAATAATATGGTTTATGTTTTTTGAGAAATAATAAACAAATTTGGTCATAGAATGGAAATGTAATTATTGTTGACCCCGAGTCTTCTGAGGCATCACTAGTTGTGTGCGTATTTGTTTGAATTGTTCGTTTGGCAACATGAGTTGTCGTGTATTATTCGATTTGTTATAAAATTATTGTTATTATCATTACTCTTCTATTATAATTCTTCAATTGTAAACTTCGATATCTGATTTCGAAAATCTAAATCATTTGTATGAGGAATTCCAAATAGTTATTCTGTCTGAATAGACTTAACGATATATGTAGAATTATCGCTGATGTATAATATAAACATATTTTACACTTCTAATGAATGTCGGATATATTATTTAATGAATCTTTCCTTAACGGCCTACATCTAGCTAGGTAGATAAAAAAATTGCATTTTCCAAAAATATTAATATTTCATAGTATCACTTTTTATCTATAGTCCCTGAAAATTTCATTGAAATGTTCCTAAAATTGGATGAGCTACTGCTTCTAACAGTCGACCAGGCGAGCGGTAGCAGCACCATACTTCAAACTTTAAACGCGTTTTTATCGAAATACTTTTCTCAAAGTCGGTGGACATGACATCTCGAGAACCACTTGATGGATTGCTTCCAATTTTACAGGAGATACGATTCGAAATATTCAAAGCTCGCCGACGTTCTCACTTTTTTATAATCGATCTTCATTTTTTAATAGTTACGTAAAAATGGCGACTTTTTTCGTATATTTTGTATGCTCGAGATTCAATTCGTCGTCACGGTGTTAAAAAAATTATTCTAAAAATCGACGATTATCAACGAATCGTATTTATTGTTAACTTAAATACCCAGTTGGCTTTTTAGATTTCATATGGGCCGTTTAAGCTGGAATGTCCACCGCTAAACGTCGCGAAAAAAAATGTCGCTATCTACCGGCGGCCGTGTCCTTGTCGTTTTTCTGTATTTTTCAATGAGTTTCTTAAAAGGCTCAACGTATATAGCTTTGTATTTTTTTTTAATGCGTTTCTCTTTCCCCAACCGTTTCCCAAAAAAAATCGGAACTTGGCCATTTTCTGGCCTGCAGGTGGATGTAGCCGCTTAAAAACATATTATAACTTATAAAAACTAGAACAGGTTACCTACGGAACAATTTTAGCTGGTAAAATTTACCCGAGGCTCAATTTTTATATTTGAATCTTTCTAGATGCAATTGACTCGGATCCATTGGTATGGAAATTATATTTCCGGTCGAAAGATTACCAAAGATTCATGATCGGCGAGAAAAGTTCAAGCATGCCGTACACTGGAAAATTTTTCAATACAATATACAATTTTACTCACGCGAATGTTCCGGTATGTCAGCCTCGGAGGATGCTTTGCTGCTTGCGGATTCCGAAGGCACCGGGCTACTCGTCAATGCCGGATGTCTCTCTTTGTTCAGGCTCAGTTCTTCGAGTTCCTTCATAAGTTCGTTGCTCGGGCCTGACACGTCGGTCATGCACGTAAATTTACGCTCGTTCTTATCGTCGATAACGACGCTGATGAAGTTTGTACCGACTATTTGATACTGAGCCAACTGATGACCGGTGCTCAGGATCCTGACGGCTCGAAGTTTGTTCAAACCTGTGACGTTGCCCTCGAGATCGGTATTAGCGAAGCGCAACGATTCGAAGCTCTTCGCGAGCGGCAAAAACCCCTGAAGGTCACGATCTTCCGGCAGTGGTACTTTAATATCTGTCGAAAATAATCAATGTTTCAATGAAAGTTCGTCCCATATGCCAGTAGACGTGAGGCAAGCAATTTATATTTTTCCCGCAGATAGAGAGCTCTCGAGATGAACTTACACTTATCGTGTTCGAAGTCAACGACACAGGCCTGCAAGCCGTTCAACAATACGCACAGACTCGGCCAGATTTGGAGTCTCGATACGAACGCCGGTTCCTCGAGTACTGTAGGCTGCAGGCGCATCCAATCAAGGCACAGTTTTACTGAGAAAACGAGCAAAGTTATGTTGTAAATCCGCGTTTTATTAATAGCCAGCTGATAGTCTGAGAGCTTCAGTAATCGTCCCTCTAAAAATTCTCATACAGACGATATACGTTTCTAAAGAGTCACAAAACCGCAAAACTTACTTTTGTAATTTACTACTCAAAGGTAGTTTGAGTAGTAAAAATGTCAAAAATCCCTGTCAAAAACGTTGCCCTCCCATAAAAATGTCAAAAATCTATTTTATTTATTTTGATTCTAAATTTGATTGTATGTAAAATGTTACGTTGAAATTCCAAATAGTCTTTCTCAAATCTCGTTTTTTCAAAACAGTTGACAAGATACAGTCTGCAAGGTTTAACCAATTTTTTAATTGTTTCTCCATTTTCGACTCCATTGTAGTCGCTATCACTTAGACTACAATTATGGATTTACAGTCACTCTTTTCTTTTTCAACGAATGTATATGCCAAAAAAGGACTTTTTCGGAAATTCATGTGGACACTTGCTGAAAAATTTACCAAATTAGTATTTCTACGACACGGATATTTTAACAACACCCTTAGATTTTCCAGATCGAATGGTTCTACGGAATTCTATTAAAAAACACGCCTTTTTCTCATGAGCAACGCTGAATATTGACAAATGTATCCGTTTTTATAGTTGAAACGAGTGAACCGAGGCCAAAATCCGAAAAACGGACTTTTTTCAACCACTTTGATGGCAGCGTCCCTTCAAATTGCAAATTAGGATGCAACGAGCAGTCGGAGCTCTTATTATACACTTTGTTTCCCTATTAATCTTATTAATTAACACCCGTGAATATCAGGATTAACAACTCACTTGTTGGCAAAGCAAAATAATCGATGATCGCGTTTTTAATAGTGTAAACGGGCAGCAGCAGAGCGGACAGGCTCCCTGCTATAAGATCCAAAATGCAATCTCTGGCGATGGTCTCGTCATTGCTGAGTTGTTCGTTCCTCAAGAGTTCGGTGCTGTCGACGCTCTGTCCGGCAGTGTGATGAAGAGCGTAAAGATTGATGACCAAAAGTTGTACCAGCCTCCACGAGCTAAAGCTTTCGGTAGCTACGAGAGCCGTCAACGTTTCCGTCAATAATTTCACGTGGCTCGTCGCGACCGTAAGATCACCGAGATTATGGAGAATGCCGTGAAGCTTGAGGAACACGGTAACGTATTCTTGCGAGCTCAGCTTGGTTTTACCCTCGATACTGAAGGAATTGTCGTTAAGCGCGGATGACAATGTTTTTGCTAAATTGGCAGTTGCCACCGGAAACGGATGTTTAACGGCGACCGACCGTACATAATGGAATACGGTGCCGAGTTTGTCGCCGCGCGAAGCCTCTAGGAGGGCCAGCTGATTGTAGGGTTGCCCGCTGGACGGCGACAACGACACGGCGTGGCGATAAAATAGCTCGGCTTGCTTGTTCTGATTTCGATATCGCGCTATGTCCCCCAAATGCACGAGACAATACTGACACGCGTAGAAACACGATGATTTGTGGGGTGCCGATAATTTCTCAACAGCTTTCCACGGCGTTGAACAACCGTAGATGTAGTTCTTCCTGTAAGCAAATCGCACCAAAGATTCTATCGAATCGTTCACTATGTTACTGTCGACTGTGTGCAAGATTTGACCCTTCGGTTACGTGTCAACAAAGTCCCGCAGGTATTTTCTTCAACATCCAACCGGTATTAGCATGAAACAGTTTGAACACGCGAGGAAAAAATTTCACAGATCATCAATTTCTGTTATTTACTCCGATTGAAAGTCTGGAAAGTTTGCCATGTTTGAATTTTCATTGCCGCGACAATGTCTTCCATATGGTATGATTTCGGAGTGCCTCGTCCGCACCCACTGCACGATTATAAGAAAAACTTGCGCCGTACGGCTCTCGACATTCCACGTGCTTATCTACTTATCGATAATGCATAATTTCATAGAATGGAAAAACTGACCTGCGAAAGGGCAAATCCAAATCGAAAGCTGTGCAAATTTCCTGCAGTAAGGTAAGATAAAAGCCACTGGCAGCCTCGAGGCACCATCCCAGCATAGCCTGCGACTCTCCTCTCTTTGGATTTTTACGATCCTTCGCCTGACTCTGGAGTGTAGCTATGTAATTCTTAAATCCAAGATTCCAGAGTTCCTGCTCGACCTTTTTGTCAAGAGCATATTCCAGGTCCAGTATGAGCACTTGCTGGTAAATCTTCTGCAACTGCTGCTGGCATATCCAGGCGTCATTGTCGTTCAGCAAGTCCTTGCAACGTTGGACCTTGTCTTTCAGTGGCTCGGCTTTCCTGGGAACAACAAGAACGTCCGATGCATGGATAGAAAGGACGCACTGTGGATGGACGGTACAGCAGATGCTTGAAAAATGCGCCGAGTCGTGGACTCACTTGAGAGCTTGGACAGCAGCTTTTAGGCCCATATTCTGCGTACACCGCAATTGTACCGGATATTGTTTACCTGCAACGTGGAAAAAAAGAAAAAAAAACCTCGTGAACGCACGACAGCCCAACGTTCGCGAAACACCGAAATACGAGAAATTTCGATCTATTACAGAGCCGGGAAAACAAAACGTTTTCGCCCCGCTGTTTCGCGCGGGGCTGGTTATCAGGATTTCTTATCGGTGCGAATTCTCGCATCAACGCGAAATCACGAGTGTATTCAGCTTGTCGATGGAAATAAGTGTATATTTTTTTTCCCACTTTCGCGTAGCGCACACGTAACACGATACCACGATGTAGGTTAGTCACTAGGGCCTGACCCGTCGATGTATTTTGGAGCGACGAAGAAACGACATCGTAAACTCGTGAAATATGCGCACAACGTTGCGAAACGCGTCAATGACGAATTATGATGATTTATATTGCTTTTTTCCAAAGTTAAATCAACTTACCGTCACATATTTGCGCTGAATAAAAACTTTACAAAACACCACACCAAATGACGGATGAGACTGGGTTTCACAGAGCGAGTGCGCGATAAAACCGAGTCGCCCTCTTGACGGCTTGCAATGTTACTTATGCTACACAGTGCGTGTAGAACGGTGCGAAATATATATTCTGTCGCGTAAACTTGTTTCCATCGCAATTTCAAATAGCTCTTATCTTCGATAATATTTGTTTACTCCAATTTACCGAGATTCCCTTCGGCAAATGTCACTTAAAAATTACGTCCGATAAGCGTGTCAAGTATTGATCTTTTTCACAACGTCGTTACGTTCCGCCGCGTAAGTGAGGTTATGTACGACAAGTCGCGGAATTATTGTGGTACCGGCAGTTCAAATGTCACGAACGATTGTACGCTGTTTTATTTCGCGACTTCCACCATCGAACCATAAGCAAATATGTTGCGGAAGGGTAAAGTACTCGATTTTTAAATAACGCGTTCCAAGCTGAAACAACAATTTTTAATCCAATCGTATCACTACGAACATATGCAAAACTTGTAATCTCGATTAAAACCTTACCACCACGCGATGCATTTTTGTTTCTTTGTATAAACATTTTGCCATATCTTGTTTTTTTTCGTCACAATTAATAATCGAAGGCTTTTAAAGAATAATCCTCGTACCGTCAAACATGCAAAACCTCCACGAAATCACAATCTTATCCGGCAAATCTTAAAAAGCTAGACAAAAACATTTTTTTACCATCCTAATTTGTTCCAGGAAACGTTTGGGACCTAAATTAAATAATGAGTAAGCGACGAGCCAGTTTCTCACTTTTTTACATTTCTATCGTTTCTCAGTATTTCTCGTCAAAGAAACCCGCAGCCTTGGCTCAGGAAGAAGAAGCCAGGAGGAGAGAAGTCATGGCACGTGGTCTGCCAAAGCAGAAACCGATCAAGGGCGTGAAACAAATATTGCTAGTAGCGTCAGGCAAAGGAGGAGTCGGAAAGTCAACCACCTCTGTTAATTTGGCCACTGCGATGAAAGCCATAGAACCTACCAAAGCGATCGGTCTTTTGGACGCGGATATATTCGGTCCGAGCATTCCACTCATGATGAACTTACACGAGTCTCCGATGCTCAACGATGACGATCTTATGGAGCCCTTGATAAATTATGGAGTCAAGTGGTGAGGCGTCCGTACAGGAGAAATTCCTACCTTTTCCCGGTTTTCACAAATGCGTAATATTTTGTCGCTAACGTAAAAAACCGCTATCAGGGCAAACAGCGATTTTTCTCTATAGGCAACGATAGAAGACCAACATGACGCATCATCTATCGTTTTATATTCGCAAATGCGAATACAAATGAGATATACCCGTGGCACTTTTTCTTTCTCTGCCCTGTTGTGTTTTAAGTCCGCTCCTAGACTCTTATCGTTGTACGATTGTATCAATAGAAGTCTGTCGCACGCAGTATGTCCATGGGATTTTTGATCGACGAAAAGTCACCCGTGATCTGGAGAGGGTTGATGGTGATGAGTGCCTTGGACAGATTATTGCGCCAGGTAGCCTGGGGACCCTTGGATTATCTCGTCATCGATACACCACCCGGAACCGGGGATACGTTGCTATCCCTTACGCAAAATTTACCGATAAGCGGTGTACTGATCGTCACAACACCTCAGAGAACCGCCATCGACGTGGCTCGGCGAGGTGCTAAGATGTTTCAAAAACTCAACGTTCCGATCGCCGGTCTCGTCGAGAACATGACTAGTGTATCCTGCCCGAAGTGTAATCACGAGGTTCCACTCTTCGGCGAAGGCGCTACGAATCTCGCTCAAGAAATTGGTAAACTCCGACTTAAGCACAGCCTTCTATAAAAAGAAAAAAATGCCTGTTTTTATCAGATTATTCTTGCTCAAAGAGTATGCTCGATTTACACATGTTTCAATTACACAAAAATAACTTCAACAAAAGTAAGCTTTCGTGATGCACGGGTCCAATGTACAGATCATAGATGTTTGTAGAATTGTCCGATCTGGAAGAGCCAAGAACATTATTGGAATATATGAGCGTGGTGATCGCGGATGCACATACAGTCGAGTCGAAAAACCGATTCAGCAAATGTCTCCGCGAGTTCCAACACACGGTTTGGAAAAACGGAATTTTTCGGCGCATATATTGGTTTTGGAGAAAAGCAACAGGTGGCTGTAAATTGATAATTGTAGCACCTGCGATAGATGATTGGGCAAATAATGGACAAGGGATTTTTCACATCGACTATAATTCCAGTAGCAGGGTTGTTACACATATGGAAAACAGGGAAAACTGGGAGAACTCAGGGATTTTCTTTCCTTCTGGAATAATCGGGGAAAAGTCAGGAAATTTTGGAAATTCTCTGGAATTTTCTCACAATTTGATTTTTGCAAGAATTACGAAAAATGAACGACTTGACAAAAAAAATGAACAGTATAAAAATACATATTTTTAATATTTATTGTTTATATTATGTCAGTGCCAAACATTGAAAATTAAAAAAACGGAAAACTAATTTACTGTAAAGCTCTATACATTCGATCTGTCGATACCCAACCACATAATTATTATTGTAGATAAGTGTTCAAAGTTTATTTTTTATTTATTGTCACCGGCATAAAAATTTCTTTTTATAATAAAGAACAGGTTCTGTATTTGTGTTTAATGTATTTTTTTTACTTTACAATGTTTAAATTATTTATCGAATTTTCGTTTTTTTTTTAAATTTACATATATTTGATCTTTCAAAAAGTTATGTTATCCAGTTAACACAATTTTTAATAGAAGGATCAAATTGAGAGTTTACAAACACTAGTTTGGTTGAAACGAGACTTAACTTGTGGTTTTAACTTGAAAGAATATATATTTGATGAAAACAAAGTGTTCGTTACACGATCCTAATCTGAGTCATTTGCAAAAACTCGAATTTTTACAAAACCTGTATGGAAAACCTGGAAATCAGGGAATTTCTGAGTCAATAATGCGCAACAACCCTGATCAATCATCGGGTAGACCGTTTTGAAAGGGTCGTTTCCCAAAAAGCGCATCTAAGGTTTTAGAAATTGCGCGCGGGTCCAGTCTGGCAAATCTAGTCTATCCGGAATTTCGACCTGGAATTGGGGTACAACATTATTGAATAAATTGAAGAACAAATTGATTTTCTATTTCAAATAAGATGAAAGGGTACCCTTAAGGCGGCAGCCTGAATTAGAAGGTCCGAAAAATGGTTTTTTTTATTGCTTAAATCGATAGAAAAACTATCCAAGAATATATTTACAAAGTTACAGAAGCCAATCGTAAATATTTTCGACCAAAAGCCGAGGAGCGATTGATATTTTCTCCTATTGAAAACTTTGAAGCGTGTTTTCTCCAGTTATCATTTTCACGTTTTTTCCAAATTGTCAGGCGTGATAGCAAAAAACTAAACGACCTATGGAATCAAACCAAAATTTATTTTCTTCAATATGAAAATCTCTTCTAAGTGAATTAAAAAAGTCGTTGAATTTTATATTGAACTTTTTTTAATATATTTTAAATATACATGAAAAGATATATCAATGTTTACGGGGCTGACTTGTTTTTTTCCCTTAAAAAAAAATCTCGAAAAAACGCTTTTTGGACCTTCTAATTCAGGCCTCAATGAGACATCTGAAACGTTGAGATGTTGTAATCGGTGTAATCGATAAACGCGTTTCTTCTCGGCTTACTCTATCCATAAGTGTACCTTTCGGCGCGCTATTCGAAGATTTTTGTGTTTTTGCTTGCATGAACGTTTCAATCCTCATTCCCAAATTGCCCGTATCTTACACAGGTAGCCGGATACTACGGAAATTTCCGATGCACGAGGACATTACGGAAAGTTCGGACAGAGGGCGACCGATCGTACTGTCGGCTCCGAATTCCATCCACGCGCAATCCTACAAACTACTGGCTAAAGACCTCGTTGACTTTTTGGAAGAACAGCCGAAGAATACCGAGTAAAAAAACAAAAGGCAATGTAGTATATCGTAATTGAGAGTCCAAAGAACGTCGAAGGCCAATTTTAAATGTAAAACTCGTTAAGGAGTCCCCTTTTTCAATACACAAACAAAATATTCGAACAAAAGATACGCAGAGTGATGCATTCGCGGGATGCCCGCGATTTCTCCCCACTCCACAAGTTTTCCCAGTCGCGGATCTCACGACCGAGTTGGTGGGGGGGGCCCTCAGGATAATGACGCATCGGGAGCGCAGCCTAGTGCTTGTGAAATTTATACGTCAGTTATGCCATCGCGTTTCATACTACAACAACTGAAACGTTGCTCACCCGAAATCTTTACGTCTTGTAAGTCCTGACGCTTCTCTCTACTATTTTTCTTTACACATAGTATTTGGGCGACAAATTTGTAAAACATAAGTTATCGATTGTTGTATGTTTTTGCGAACAATTAGGTTCCAGGATGAACGGATGTTTCACGAGTATACATTCGGGCAGCGATGCCGAAATTTACGACGTTCCCATGAGCGTTGTCATCAGGCCATTTCCACCGGAGGTGGACGAGGAAAAGGTTTCGAGCCTGATGGCAACTTTGAGCAATCCAACCACCGAGATATCCGTTCCACCTGTCGATATTTTGTGGATCAAGGGAAGGGAAGGTTAGAAAGTTCCTCGTTTACGCGTTCTCCAACTTTATTATTCACACGTTGACAGAGTTTGTATTCCTAGTTCGGGATGTTGCACTAGCTACAATCAGTATATCAAATTCACGGCAAGAGTTACGAATCAACAAGATTATCGTGACCAATTTGTGGCTCAGCGCGGCATCATTATCGCAGTAGATTTCCCAAGTTACTCTTGAAAAACTTGCCAAAGTATACTAAAATGCGTGTCGAGAGTAACTTCGCTTTGATACTCGAAAGTTTTGTGCCAACGTACCGCAGAGCGTTACACACGTTTTAATGTGTACCTTGTGGATTTGGAGAACTGATAATCCATACCGCTCTCATTATCGGTCATTATTTATTGAGAGAAGAACAAAGACTCGATGATGATCATGATAAAATGTCGGAATCGAGCGCGATAACCGCACGCTTGTCACTCATCTCCTTGAATATGCGCGACGAGATAATACAAAAAAAAACAACCGCGGAAGTTAAAGATGATCCGATTACAAAAAGTACATATTTTCTTTTGTTACGACGTCGCAACGCACATTTTTTTGTGTATTTCAGGAGGCGATTATTATTACTCTTTCGGGGGTTGTCACCGTTATACGGCTCATCAGAGACTCGGAAGACCGTCGATAAAAGCAAAACTGATCGAATCCACGATTACGGATCTTCGAACGTATCTCGGTAACTCGACTCCCGATTTGAAGTGATTTTTTAGGCCCGCGCGAACACGACGAAATAACGACGGGACGAACTCGTTTGCGGCTCCCTCACCACGACCTCCGTGAATTTATGAATGACTATTATCCCCACGACATAGTGAAGCTCCACTTTTCAACCGAAATCGTGTCTGAATGCGACGATGATGATCAACATTCATTGTCCAGTTTGAAATGTATCAACCGCGCGCTGATGCGCTACGACGATGTACAATTTATTTACGAGTTTGAACGTTTTTTCTTTGAAATTATACGAAAAAAAAAGGTATGTGTTGTAACTTGTGCATTCAATCGGGAAAGTGTATTTCGGTAGATCTAGGTGTGTGTATATTTATATATATATATATCAAATTATATATGTATCTATATATACGTATATATATATATATAAATAATTCGTTGCGACGTATCATTTGTCTCAACTGTGTAACGATCCTATCATCGGTTTGACTCAAAACAACTCGTGTGCTATATTGCGACAAGATTCCTGAGGTACTCTCAATATCCTTGGCAATATCCACCCTTAAGGGTACCTCCTCATATAATATATTCATTTTTTTCTTTCCTATTTTAATTCTCTCGAGAATGTTGTGTTCATATTTGAAATTGAAATTCCGAAGAGTTCCGTGTTTACAACCAGGTAAATAGATCCGTGGCAGGTAGCACGCGAACAATTTCGAACACTAAACGCGTTTTTCTCGAAAAAAATCTTTTCATAACGATTGACACGATGACTACTGCTCGTATGAAACGATTGTAAAAACCCTTCGTTCTTTCTCTCTCCAATCGCTCTCACGCGTACGGTCACGAATGTAGAAGGGCCCCTGTCCGAAAATTTATGTTTAATCTTGCGGGATTATTCACGATGTTAACAGTGGACCCGCGTATTTCTCGCAGCGCTGTAAAGATGCCTATTTTTGATGACACAGGATTGACCACGTTTTAAAGATTATTTTATGCAGTTGAAATATGTGTCAATCGAGTCGAAAAGGTTTTTTTTCCTGACATGTGGTATAGATTCCGAAGAAAAGAATCCCGAAATAACGGGCATTTGGCGGCCGTTTTGACGTGAGGATGGCCGTGAACCAACAACCAATACCTGAAATACTGATACCATCATACTTGCGTGTCGCCAATAGCAGAAAACAAACGCAATACTGCGCGCATATGTGCGATAAAATCGTGGCTAGACTCTATCCCCAGTCTCGTCTTACGGTAATATCAAGTGTACCTAACGCAAACGCACTCCCGCTCGCGCACTCTCAATAATATTTACACACATCAATTATAACTCACTCTAATAGACATTTTCGCTACTTTGCCTTAATTTACAACTCAGCTACGCGTACAAAAGATTGACAGTTCTTCGTTTTTCTCCTCTACCCGTCGTTGATTCACTCGTCGACAAGTAAAAAAAGTATGCCGAAACAAAAACACTCACCATTAAACTATTCTCAAAGTAAATTCGAGCTGGGCAATTTGTACCAGGTGGAAAGGGTGGGGGTTATTGATAAAACTAATTCGCACAGCCAGTCAGCTTATAATTTGGCAATTAAGTGCACCATATAGTCCGCGAAAAAGGCTCGTCAATAAGCCGTGTCCCTGCGTAAAAATTACTGTGTAATTTCATTTATCGATTGGCCGGGCCTCGTTTCCTACGAAATTTATTGCCTCTCGAGGACATTACCGCGTGGTTATCGACGTCAGGAACGAATACTTCGGCTTTATCGTAATCCCCGTTTTTTCCCTCGTAAGCTACGTACTTTTCGTTCTCCAGATCAAACTCTGGCGGGAATCGATCTTTGAGAATGTGAGGATCGCGATTCTCGTGATAAGGATCCTCGTTATGCAGTGCGTAAGTGTCGTTGTAAGGCTTGGACGTTGAGAAGTTGTCGTTTTTCTTGTGCTCGCTGAAGTCGGGCTTGTAATTCGTCGGTTCTTCGATCGGTATATCGGCGCGGTTCTTCGGCGATTGATGCGTCGAAGCTTTCTTATTGCCTCGCAAGTGCTTCGGTATTACGGATTCTTGGAGATGCAAGATTTGAGTGTTCGTTACTTCGCAGTCGATGTGCATCATCGTAACGTGGTCCGGTGGCGCCGAAAAACTTTCTGTAATAATAAAAACGACCACTTGGAGAAAAACACTCGTGAGATTTTCAGGGGAGAATTATAGGCAATTTTGGTCAAAACTTTTCGACAATTATCGGAATTGAAAAGATCGCCGTTCAATTTGACGTTACACTCTCGCCGCGTATCCACCGCCAAACGTGGCGAAACATTTTTCATCATTTGTGGGCGGCCATGTTTTTTTGCTGGTTTTCTGTAATTTTGGTGATTTTTTTAGAAGACTCTCAATACGGGTACCTTTGTGTTGGAAAAAATGCGTTTCATTTTCACCAACCATTTCCCAGAAAAAATTCGAATTTTGCCATTTTTTCGCGCGTCCAGGTAGATATAGCCCCTTAAGGAGAGATATACACCTAGATGATCGAGGTCGAGGATTTAGAAGCTATGAACATTCCGTCGACCGTAGAAGACCTACACTATAGGCCTGGTATCGATGATTCCATGTAAGTTGACAAATTTCATGATTTATTCATTCCCAAATTTTCAAACGCGTTTTTCTCAAAACCCCGTTTTTCAAATCGGTACCCAATATTTCTCGAAAACCAATAAACCGATAGCCTTGAGGTTTTTTGTGGTTATTCTATACACCATTATAACTGGTGCGATGGTCTAGTGGTTAGCGTGCTCGCCACTAAACCAGCGGACCGGGAGGTCCCGGGTTCGAATCCCAGTCGCGTACATTTCGTCGTGAAATGTTTTTCTTCGGCATTTCGCGGCGAAATAAGACTAGTTCCACGACTGGGGGGCGAACTCGATGACCGGCTGTATTGGTATAGGTTTTCCTCAGTTTCCCTATACCCATGACAGAAATGTCATGGTGAATATAATACAGAGGGGGAAGTCGGCTGCGGCCGCAACAAGGGGGAACGATGGAGACAAAAAGGAGTAAAAACAGTAGGGGAAAGAACGGTCATAATGATGGGAAAGAATAAGGTAACAAACGCGAAAAGCGTGTACCTAAGGAAAAAACCAAATATACACCATTATCTAGTACTTGCCATAGGAAATTTTTTTTCCGTTACTTAGTTTTTGTTTTATAGGCAAAATAATAACTAATTTTTGGCTCAAAAATCACTATTTATGTGCAAACGTCCGCCATTTTGTCATAAATCGATATTTTCAAAATCGGCTATGACAAGTACTAGATTATAGTATCTAATTTAATAATCTTTTTGGTTTATGTTTTCAGATGATTTTTGAAGAAACGCCAGTGGGTACCGTATACGCAGATTTTTTTACGACGCTCCAAGGATCATACAATATCCTTGTATATTTTTTATATTTTTAAATAAAGAAAATTAAACATATTTTTGAATGTATATACATTTAGATAATTAAAAGCCCAATATGAAATTTCAAATAGTTTTCCTTGAAAAAATTCACAAAAATGACCTTTTTTCCGGCTCCTAGGTATATATCTCCCCTTAAGAGACACGAAGAACGACGTGTACTCACCATTTATAGGGACCGCTGGAAAGACCAGTGACATTCTCGGTCTAGCTGTATTGTTTTGCCGCGATGCTGGCACTAGCAAGTGCTCGCCGGTAAACCACACGACGTAGAACGTATCGTCTCGGCGTCTGAGTGCATCGAACAACGAAGCGTGATCGCGAAGCGTCGGCGAAAATACCTCAACGGCGTGACTGTTCATCGAGGTAATGCTTTTGACGGCTTCCCTTGCTTGCGTGTCTTTCTCCATGCTCGAGAACATTCGGAAGCTTTCGGCCTTTTTTTTCTTCACCACCGCAGGTTTTTTCGGCAAGAGCAATTCCCTCACTGTTATAATTTTCCGATGTGGTTTCGGGAGATTCGTCCAATTTTCACGGTCCGAATCGCGACCGATCCATCGTCTCAACTCGTTGTCCAAGCGTATCGATTCTGTTTGATTTATGTACATCGGACACATAGGATGATGCATAGGTGCTGTACTACTGTTCTTCGCGTTATCCATTTTATCATCCTCGCTACCCGTTTCCGGTTTCACCCACAACAAGGATCTCCCGTGCCTGACGGCCGGTAGCGACTCACTTGCGGCGCTGGTCGTTATCGTCTCGAGCCGCTGTCTGTCCTTGTAGAACACGTCGCTAAAGACAAAATTATACATTGGTCAATCGAAACAATCCCGGCAAAGGTTTTTTAGCCAAAATCTTGGCCTTCCCGATGCCCGAAAAGTGGCAAACATTTGAGGAGCGCGGTCCGTGCAACTTTCCGTGAACGATAAATACTAGCTACCGATGCGAGCCTGTGCAGAAAATTTTTTTTTAATCCGCGCCTGTTCGAAAATTTCGATATAACACGCGAGTACCGTAATTGAAAATAAAAACGGTGGAAACTCAATTGATTTCGGCAAGTTAGTTTTTTACCTAACAACAATTTACGAGCATAGTTCATTATCGATATTGGATACATAACACTTTTGAATAGTCTCAAAAATATGGCAAATAGAATCTTGTGAAGGGGAGGGTAGGGGTTTCAGCGTGAAAAAAAAAACACTTTTTGCGAATTTTTTTCATCTATATCGAAAGAGTAAATTTGTTGAAACCTTCTGTACATTGTTAAATGTCATTTCAAGAACATTCCGTGAAATTTGTACGCAAAAATATCCACAAACAAGCCGGTGCCACGTTTTTCTCGAAACCACTTTTTCAAAGTCCGTGTTCACTGCCATTTGAAAACTACATGACCGATTTATTTCAAACTTGGTTCCACTTTCTACATATAAAATACCTCCCCCCAACGGTTAGTTTGAGATTTTTTTTACATTGAGGGGATTTTCCACCCCCAAGATGGCGGAATTTTTGGTGAAAAATAACACTTTTCACTTTACATGACCACCAAAAATTTAGAAATAAAAAAAAATTATCAAAGACCGTTGGGGGCAGGATTTGATGATACTTTGACTTAATTTTAATAGTATTTGATTTCAGATCATTTCTAGCTGAGATACAGTGAACACCGCAAATCGTGTTTTTCCAAAGGCGTTCTTGGAAAAGCTTTGTCACCGGCTTGTTCGTGGATATTTTCGCGTACAAATTTCACGGAATGTTCTTGAAATGACACTTAACAATGTACAAAAGGTTTCAATAAATTTACTCTATCCATATAGATGAACAAAATTCGCAAAAAAGTGTTTTTTTTTCACGCTGAAACCCCTACCCTCCCGTTAAGGTCGTACTGTAGTGTGAACACCTATTTTCAAAGTGATCTTTGGGAATTAAATTGATAAAAACGGTTAAATCTACAGTTTTAGTATTTCACAGTTATACATGTTTGAAGTAACATCTTAAATGTTTTCAAAGCATTTTACTCGTAATTGTAAATGATATTTGATGGTGCGCAGGTCATGTCGCGATAACATTTTTCAAATCGGGCGAGTATTTTTCTCGAAGACTACCGGGCCGATCAACTTACAATTTTACACACATATCGAGTACATGTCGGGCTATCGTTCGGCCTTCCATCTCTTCGATTGCTTTATAATTACTATTTTTTGGACCGCGGGCCAGAGTACTCTGATTTTTACAATAAAATGTTCCCTTCTCGCGGCCCGGAAAAATAGTAATTATAAAGCAATCAAAAATGGAGGGCCGAACGATAGCGTGGCATGTAGACTACATGCGTGTAGAATTTGCAAGTCGGTCAGCCCAGTAGTTTCTTGGAAAAATACACGCTCGATTTGAAAAATGTCGCGCCATGGCCTGCGCAATATCGAATATCGTGTATAATTTCGAATGAAATGCTTTGAAAAATATTTAAATGTTACTTCAAACAGGTATGAATGCAACTGTGGAATACTAACACTGTAGATTTACTGTAGAAAATGGGTGTTCACCGTAGTGAAAAAGTTAAGTGTTACAGTAGACGCAATAAGTTCACTTAAAGTACTCGCTGAATGCGATTTTTCTGAATTATTGCAGACTTCATTCAAAGGGTCAAAAGAATACAGAGAGAGGAGGACACTCCGTTAATGATAAAATGTTTAAATACGTTTAAATACCATATTCATAGAATTCCTGAAAAGTTTTTCGCGTTTTCATTTACAATTTTCATGTATGAAGAAAAACAATGAAAAAATATATTCACAACTGTATCATGACACGTGACATCGCGTTTAACGAGTAGAAAATCAACGAACCTTAAACTGTTAATGTTGAGGGACACCATGAATACCATGGCGAGAAGAAGAGCGGTATTCTTTCTATTTATACCGAGATTAATGTTGCCAAACTTCTTGCTCTTCTCGTTGACCGTCTCAAACACGGAGAGTCGCTGTTTGAGAGCCGAATTTTCCATCTTCAATTGTCTGTTCTCTCGTTGTAAATCGGCTACCTCATTTTCCAACGAGGTCAGATATTCCTTCTTCTTTTTGCGTGACAGGCAGGCCGATTCTCGATTCTTTATCATTCTCTGTTGCCTCTTGAGGGCCTTTACCTCGCAATCTTGACGCACCGCGAGATTAATAAGATCGGGCATCTCGTTTTTAATCATGATCGGTGGAAGATTGGTACTTTCCTTTTTCACGATTACCGGCGCGCAGTGCGAGGGTGACGTCACTCTTGCCGTCTCATTCGACGTTCCCGAGATCGTGATTTGCATCGGAGCGTCAATCGCGTTACTCTGTAACTGTAGATTCGCGGGTGCGGGTACGACTTTGATGCGATTGGGCGGCCCTACCTGTGTCGTACTTAAAGGTTTTGCCGATTCGTTGCTTTGTCGATTAAACGGATTTCGTAACTCGGCCTGTGGGTGACGCCTCGACAATGCTTGAATCTTCAGCGGTTGCGATAGGTTGCCGTTCTTTACGTTTTTCGTCAGTGCTGCAAAATCCTGGGCGCTCAGTACTATCATCTTTTTCATTTGTTCTGCAATGTCAAAGGTGTGTAAGGTTTTTTTTAATTGGAAAAGAAAACCAAGCTCCACATTTATACGGAGTATATTTGATAATGTCCTTTAGTATGCCCCCACGTGCTTGAACGATCCTTATGCTTTTAAGTTTTATCCCACAGTTGTCATTTTACTTCTTTAAATTCCTCAGAGACCCACTAGACTGACGACGTGCATTACCAATGCACTAACTTTATCGCATTTGCACTAAGGCGTCGGAAAACTGTGGAGAATGTATACCGATTCAGGCGGTTATATTTTACTGAACACCAATTCGAATATTGGTCTAGGTCAACGCGGCTGCATATGGAAAATCGCCACCACTTAAGGTATCCCTTTCACGAACCCGAATATTTAACAGTTAACTCATTTTCGTCCATCATCAGGTACAAACACATCCCGGTATACTGGTAAAATTTCAAGCCAAGTTACCGAACTTGTAACGAAAATTTACGACTCTAAAAGTCGTCTCATTTATACGGCACTTTATGGAGGTGACACGCTTTTATCTAATAATTTATTTTTATCTAATAATTTATTTGCTACATAAATTATTAGATAATTTATAATTATTTGCTAAACTTTATTGATAAACTTCATTTGCTAAACATTTTTATCTAATAATTTATTTGCTAAACAACTCTAGATGTTTGATATAAACTGCTCAACGCGTGTAAAAAAATCTAAAGAGTTCTTAACGCCAATAGAAACAGGGGCTCACTGAATGTTTAAAGAAAATATCAATGATCTGACTTTAAAAAACGTGAATAGCAGGAGAATTTTCGTAGCTGCGACTATTGAGAGAATATATGCAAATCTACTAAATTTGAGCAAATATTTTCATTACAGTTTATCGTTGGGTATAATAATTGATTGCAACTAATTTTTATTAAGCGCCGCTGCACTTTACCAATTATTGAGAAGGGCCCTGCTTATGCCCCCACGAAATACGCGAAAGGAATACCTTAAGTCAGTTTAGAGTGAATTTATACATATTTTTTAGCATTCCGTAGATAAACAATCTACCCTTACAACTTTCTCATATCCGTTTTACTGTCACAGACTCACAGTGTCTACGGTTAAATCTATATGCATGAAATTTTAGACGCTCCCGATGGAGATCTCAAATAACATGACGGAATTTTTATTTAAATGCCGTTTTTTCCTCTATATGTAAAATGGGAGCGATTTTTTTGTTTGTGCACATCGTGTAGGGGTTCATTGGAACGGTCTTCCAAAATGAAAGTGAGGTTCCATTTACCATTTTGCACTTTTAAACCCCATTTCTGAAATATTAATCTTTAAGGAGCTACATCTACCCAGAGATCCGAAAAAAATTCCCAAATACCGATTTTTTCCCGGGGAAACGGTTGGTGAAAAAGAAACGCATCTTTTTTTTAACACAAAGGTACATATTATATTGAGGGCCTTAGAAAAAACATCAAAAGAGGACAAACAACAAAAACATGGCCGCCAGCAGTTATGATACTGTTTTCAAAGTCGGTGGACATGATATCTCAGGAACCACGTGATGGATTGATTCCAAATTGACAGGAAATACGATGGGAAACATTTAAAGGTCGTTGACGATCTCACTTTTCTTAAATCGATTTTCATTTTTCAATAGTTACGTAAAAATGACGACTTTTATTCATGGGCTTTTTATGCTCGAGTTTCAATTCGTCGCCACTTTCTTAAAAAAAGTGATTAAAAAATCGACGTTCGTCAACGCCTCGTATTTATTGTTATCTTAAATAGCCCGCTCGGTTTTTCGATTTCAGATGGACGGCTTAAGCGTGCCCACCGTCAAACGTCGCGAAAAAAATTTCATCGTCTGCCGGCGGCCATATTTGTGTTGTTTTTCTCTATTTTGTGATTTTTTTTAAGTCACTCAATATATGTTCCTGTGTGTTTAAAAAAATGCTTTTCTTTTTCACCAACCATTGGCCAGAAAAAAAGTCGGACTTTGGCCATATTTTTCGGGCCTCTAGGTTGATGTAGCCCCTTAAAGGGATGATAGCTCCCACCTCTCTCTAATTTTTCAAGCGTCTATTTGAAAATCTGACAAAATTCTACCTACTAACGCACTTTTCACTCGGACCAATGTTTTAGAGTATTGGGTAGCCAAAACACTTCAATCATTTAATTTTCAGTTTCTTGTCTCCGCTGAGTTGCTCTCCCCTTGACAATTCATAATAGCCGATGGACCAAACGAGCCGGTTTTTTCCAATTTACAAAGTTGTTACTGCGACTTTACATTATTGATAGATCGATGGTAGTTTCACCAGCATTTTTTTCAAATGCGTCAAAGCATACGTTATTTCTCGTCAATCGACGTGTGAATTTATACGAGGACTCACCCCTCGTGAATTTATTGGTGTTTGACGGCAAGCAGACACGTTTGGCGGCGTTTCCGCTAGCAAGAACAAACTTGGTCGTTGCTTCCCGATCGTTCGGGGTCAACGGTACCAATTGGATTCGCGGTCCGGGTGTACAGCCGTCGAGTGACGGAGACGTCGGCGGTGATTCTTCCTGCGGTGGGGAAATCGGTGGCGTGTCCAAAACCGGCTAGAAACGTACGAATGAGATGTAAAGATAACATTTCAATTGTGGACTAAATCGAACAATTGAGCGATCATTCTCGTCTTACTAGCAATCCTGTTCCAGTGCTGCTGTAAGTTTCCTGTTGCCATTCCGAGCTGCTGGACTCCGAGTGGCTGGGACTTGGCGAAGGTGGCAATTGCGAGCACGGACTCCTCGGCTCCGTTTTGATCTCATGTTTGATACGTTTCGATCTCGACTTTTCTGGACATCGAAAGAGCGAAAAATAATATCGTTGACAATAAACTCCGAACCGGTAAGAAAATGGGCTCCGCCTTTGAGCATTCTCAAAAAAAAATGGTAATTCTTTAGATAAGTCATTTTTCGGAAAAGTCACTTATCTAAAGAATTACCAAAAAAAATAATTGAAAAACCGGTTAGTAAATTTTATTTCGAATGAAAAATTCATTGATCTATAGAGTATTTTGATTTTTATGAATGTACAAATCAATCATCAATTGCAGAGCGACAGATTCCCGGTCCTTCGATTTCTTCCGACGTCTTGGCGTCTTTTTTTGGACGAGAATACGCACCTTCGCAAATGCTGTCGAAAACGTCGGCGATGTCGTCGGCATCGAGTCCGTACTTTTCGGGATTCGAATAATTTGAAAACGGGGAATCGAGTGTCGCTCCTTTTATGATTTCATCGGGGCTCTCGTCGTATCTTGGCGAACCCTCGCCACCCAAAAGCAACGGAATTTCGAGCTCGGAACTAAGAGCTTGTAGAAAATCATCAGCCGGTAGAGAATCCTCGTTGTCTGCAAAAAAACATTCTCTTTAACTACATTTGGTTGCTACAATTCTTCCATGTGAATCTGGTGATAATATTATTCCTATTATCATCTTCGTCATTATATCGTCCTTTACTGGCATTTCGATTGTTGTTATTGTTATTATTGTACACCGGGTGTCCCGTTTCAATCTTACACTTGATTTATCTCGAAAAATACTGCTCCGATGCAGTATTGAGTATAGTGAACCTTGAAGGATCAAAAGGGAACGTTCAAAAATAATTTTTTGGTCTTAAATTGAAAATGGCGACGATAAGATGGCCGACATCTTTTTTCGCAATTGGAAACATTACTTTTTTTCCCCAAAAATGTTGTCAGCTAAAGCTGGTAACTTTTGTGGGTTTTTTGTTTCGATAAAGTTGATAAAAAAATTCTACCAAAGTTAGTAGTTTGGCCTGACTAATTTTTTAGTGAAAAAAATCACATTTCCATTTTTTTTAAACATGTCAGGCATTTTGAATATTGATCTAATTTTTTTAGCGTCTTTGAACTCTAGAGGTTCCACTATACTCAATACCCGATCCCAGCTGTATTTATCGAGATAAATCAGGTGTAAAATAAAAATAGGATACCCAGTATTATCGTTTTATATTTTAGTTTATGCACTAAACCCTCAGATTTTCCGGTCGTTTTCGGACATATTTTCTATCCTTTTCGCAACTTTTTGAAAACCCCACAAGTGTACCGAGCCGAGCTCGTAGATAATGCATTTGGCAAAATCCCTTGATGCTGCCGTAAATCGAACCCTCAAACTTTGGGTCGATGGCGTTGAAGTTTGCATCGTTGGAATGCATCGAAAATTAATTTCCTTAATTATTCCAATTCTTTTTGGCTGATTTAGGCTATGTAAATTGCTCAAACGTCTCTACATATTCTTATCGAAAATTTACGACCTCAAATTGCAAATAAAGGTAATGATAAAAATAGAGAGAAAAAAATCGTTGCGTCCAACGTTGCAAACTTCAACGACATTTGGAACGTCAGGTCGACCAACTTCTCTACTGCTCGCTCATATTGTATCATATTATACTATATTGTATTATTATCAGTATTACTAGAGCCAGATTCCTGAGCGGGAAATACATTTGTTTATTCTGACAGCTTGTAGAAAATTATCAGTTGGATAATATCATATGGATTTCACACCTTCGTGTGAAAAAAATCCTTTTCTACTGATTTTATTGTTATAACTTTTCAAAGTTCATGTCATATTATTTTTAACATTTTCTTCATCATTATTATTATTATTATCATCATCTCCTACTGGAATTTCTGCCACTGTCATTGTTATTGTTATTAGTGACAGAACACTAGAAGGCCCTGAATTATTTTATTTTTATTCGGTCAACTCATTTCTTTTTGTAGAATTTATTCGCCGACAGGCGAAATTGTACAACGGCGAGAGACGATGAGCAAGGCCGGCAGATTTTGAGTCAATGAACTTTGTGGAAGCCGGCCGGCTGCGTCACGGCTTCGGGCTGTGTTACCTGTAAACGTACACGAGACATCCAATCTCCTGGACTTGCCTTCACGAGTCATCAAGTGAGATGAAGTGAGTGCACGTTATTTTCGACTTTCTTCGTTTTTACTCGAACACTTATAATTCCCATGCATTCCCATTCATTCATAATTATTGCCGAGGAACATGATAGTTTTGTGGGTACTGAAAAAAATTGCGGGGATTTCTATTATTCCTTCGTACTTGCTAGAATGTGGGATTATTTTTCTTTCTTGTACATTGCAATTTTTCAATTTAACTGATACCTTTCGGATTCTTAGTCATCTGTATTCCGCAACGATATTTTATTTACATTACGTTTCTAATTAATAGTTCTGTTTAATTAGTGAACATTCGAGTGATTTCAATGCTCGGATAATTGGACGGATCATTCTGTGAACTTCATGGTGTATGATATTCCAAACACCAATATTAACAAATTATAGTGAATTAAATTATAAGCCATATGAATTATAATTAATTCACATGATTAACCCAAAATGAAAAGACCTACGTGAGTCATAATTTTCTCATCTATATTGATTTTTGAAAACTATTATTGATCATGATATTCACAAAAAAGTCGACCCTCATTACTTTTGCAGCGTACATTTTGATTTGTGCACGTGTAAGCAAAAACTGGCTACGAAAACGAGTACAATTACATGCCGCGTGAATTTACTTGTGCACGAGACTCGAGAAATTAGCTTTCCGCTGTTGAACCTGCTTAGCCGGAAATAATTCGTGCTTCGATATCAGGTCAATGAGCAATACCGACGATCTTTCGCAATTGCAGGTTGTTCAACGCTGAAAGATTTCTCAGTTATTTTGTAACCCGGTGGATCGCTTGTCGCGAGTGAGAGTTAAAATTATCGGAGCAATTGAAGCAAAAGAAAGATCGGAACAATTCGAGGGACATACCTTCAAATATCAATGTCAACAATCAACGATCGTTTCGCAATCATAATTATTTCCGACAGTTTTGATATCTTATTCATTTCGGCGAAGCACACAATCATAAGATGGGACGCGAAATCATTTTTTTCTCGATAATAGCAATTTCGAAAGCTTTTATCTGAAATTAATGACTGCAAATGTGGGAAAATTCAATAGATATTCAATAGATTCAATAGATTCAATAGAAAATTCAATAGATAGAATATAAAATTTACATAAACACATAACAGTAGAACTCGCATCACTCCTGAATCTGTGGATGATATTGAAGTTTGCAATGTTGGAATGCAACAAAAGTTTCATATGTAAATTTTTTTTGAAAATTCAGCCGCAAAAATCGCTCAAACTTTTTTCACGATGTTTATTAGAAATCTTCAGCCTAAGTAAGTAAGTTTTTTAAAAAATGATAATGAAAATGAGGCAATACAAAAATAAAAATGAATTTTCGTTGTATTCCAACGATGAAAACTTCGACATCGGATCTGTGGGCCTATTTTTCACGTTCTCTTCCAAATGGAGTTGAGGTTTGCATCGTTGGGATACAACGAAAATGGTTGCTTATTTTGCTTATTTTCAAAAAGTTGCTTATTTTCATTATTATCCAAAATCATACTTCGCAGATTAAGCTTATCGATCGCTAAATAAGAATCCGAAAAAATGGTTGTACGATTTTCGTAGCTGCCGAAGGAAATTTGTGAAAATGAAAAAAAAAAATCATCGTCGTTGCATATCTCAACGATGCAAACTTCAACGTCATTATCTGAATTCGTCCCGTGACTTATGACCACGAAGATGGAAAACCCACTACATTCGGCGAAATATGTCAAACTGGTACACAATTCTCGGCATTTACTTTGATATTTTCGACGCACACAGCGAATAATCCATTATATAATAATCTTAATTACAAGAGCTATCAATAAAACAAGTAAAAAAAACGGATTTTTGGTCAGGTGATTACTGGCGAAACCTACACCAACCTATAGTTCAAGTTACTACACAGCATTTTCAAATTAATTTTAATTTCATAGTGAGTGTCGTTAGCCGTTCATTTAAGATTTTTTTTCTTTTTTCTTTTATTATTTGCTATTATAAATTAATTCACTTATATGTCGACTGCAGCAAAACGAAGACGAGCTAGTTCGAACTACTTGTATGGATTTTGTTATATATGCAGGGAGTATGTTATTCAAACATTTATCATAAGGATTACAAATTTCGGGTAGGGTGCTTTTTTTCTTATTTCGGGATAGAAATAAAGGATCAAGATAAATTAGCAGACAATACTTGTTCCTTCAGTGAAGAGCACGAAAAACGCTTCTACCAAGGATGATAATCATGGAAGATAGGTGACTGAAGATGAAGATGCGGAAAGATTGGACATACGCACACACATCCACATAATGGCTGATTACGATTGGAGTTTGATGCGTGATTGCCTCGACAAGTCTCGCTCAAGAAAATCTCGACAAAGTAGCTTACTCAATGGAAAAATATTTAATAAAAATTAAATTTTTTTTCAATAGAATTAAGTTTTATAATAAAATTGTATATTTTCCTGTTCTTACGTGGAATTCCAATATTCAGTGTTAATATTTAAATAATTTTTTTTAACCTCGTTCTTAAAGGGTCTTCTCACTTTAGACGCTAAAAAAGGCTATTTTCATGAATTTTTTTATAGGTTTATATCATAGATAGTGATATAAAAGTTGTTAGACTTAATAAATACACTTTCGAAAAACACTAAAAGAAAAAATTATGTGTTTATGTGACCCAAACAAACTCTAAACGCGTTTTTCTCGAAACAACGTTTTTCGACGGCCCCATACAGATTGTTCTGAAAATTTGTGATTATGAATTTTTAATAGCTATGAAAATACTTGTAATATTTAAAACCAAAAGCGTAGAGCGCAGCGATTGATAATAGTAAGGAGTATAGGGTGCAGCTGTGGTTGCGGAAACTCACACAACAGTTCATGTCATTTGCAGTGCAATAAAATTGTCAGTGACTTGGGTGAACTATTCATGCATCAATTATCTATTGCATGCGCCCCACATTTTTCGTTTTAAATCTTACAAGTATTTTGGTAACGATTAAAAATGCACAGTCACAATTTTTCAGGTCAATCTGCATGGGGTTAGGAATCTATATGGGGTTATAAATCTGTGTTGGGCTTGGAGAAATTATTTGATACTTTTTAGGCGGTTTTAAAAGGGTGGATTGAAACAAAAAATGTCGTTTTCTGCGTTTTAGTCTTGGGTGTGTGAAATTTTGTAATCGATTTTAAACATCTTGATGAGATTATGACAGAGACATGTGGCAAATTTCAGGTTTATGAAAACCTGAAATTTAAAAACCCTAGTCACTAATGCACTATTCACTATTATTTTTCTCAAGAAAGCGAGTTAACATTGAATTGTCATCCAGTTCTGAGCTATGTTTAAAGTTTCAAGCGTCTAGCTTATCCGGAAGTCAGTTTAAAATCGATTGCAAAATTTCTGCCGAACAGACAGTCAAACAGACAGACAAAAAAGCGAGTTGATAAAAACGTGGTAATAAAATAGGATCAGTATAGAGAAAAGAATTAGGAAAAGTTCACAGTTTTGCGGCACCAAATCGGCTGTTGAGCAGTGGTAACAATTAATTAAACAATTGTATCTCGTTGTAACAATTAATTAAAAAACTATATCTCGTTGTACCAACTCAAGGTATAGAAGGTAATTATTTTTGGTGAGTATGAAAACGTATTATTTTTGGTCTTTTATGGCACTTGTACGTGGGATATTTTATTGATAACTTTCAGGTCTGAGAGGAATAATCGAAAAATCCAGAAAATCGTTCATATTTATCATTATTATTTCGATGCGAGCCGTGTATTTTTAACTCGGTTACGTGGTTAAAATTAGAGATAATTTTTAAATTATCTCGAATTTCAAACACGTAACCGAAGCATTAAAACACTTGTTGAGAATCGCGCAATAAATATTCGAAAGTTTTCGTCACTTGATTTGATCGTTAGAACAATTCAATAAAGCATGGCGACATTCACTTTTTTTCCCAAATCATCACTGGATCATTATTACAATATTTTAGATACGGAAGAAGGGTTTTATCTGTAATATTCTTTCCATTGTCCTTCGGTCTTGAACTAATATAATGGATATATATATATTTCAAATTTACGCTGTGTCCGGACAAAGCCCGATTTCGGAGGTCGAAGAGGTCGCGAGAGATCAAACAAGAGACGTGGATGCACAAAGAATAATTTTGAATGTCTTGTCGTTGGGTCGCCAACTTTGAGTTTCTCGCGCATTTGTAACCACTTGTCAACACGTTTCATGGTGTCGATCCACTTGCGTTGCCCCATTTCGTAACAATCGTTTATATTTTTTCCATCAGCTGTAAACACACAGTACACTTCCATCAAACAAACGACACACCTGAGCAACTTCAAACACAAACTCCATACTGGTGGCGTTGAGGAAAAATTAGCCAGGAAATGTTATTCGTTTTAAAATAGTAGAAACATCGAAACGACGCACTGGCCATTATGGAAAAAAAAATTGAAACATTAATTTCTATATAGTGTTGTAAAAATTGAAAAATTAAAAACGCGATTTTTCGAAATGCAATTTCGAAAAGAATTTCTCATTTATTTTGTAATTTTCCGAACGAACCAAGAAAATTGTGGATAGTTTTACTATCCACAATTTTCAATTACAATTAATTTCAACAATGAACGATTAAGGAGGTTGAAGCGTTAGCCACATGACAAGATAAAATTTGAAAAAAAATATATGTTATTGTCTAGACTATACTGAGGGTTTACGATTTTTTTGAAATTTTTTCACCACAAAACACCCTAGCTTAAAATCAGTTTAATGCATGCCGTTTTATGTGCGATTAGTTGGGCAAGACGTTTACGCTACGGGTGATGTCATTTTTTGGCTATTGCGAAATTACCGTATTTCGGCAACACTTAACATTAATTAATGGTAATAATAAATAATCTCGTGACATAAAAATAAATCGGCATGATTATAACTGACTCACAATTCCATTCCGAGTTGTATAAAACACTCGCTGACGCAGCTTTTCATAATAATCATCGATAATGTTATACTTTTTCAAGTTGGTAGAAACACAAAAAATTTTCTTTTTTACGTAATAAAAATACAAAAATGCATAATTTTTCCGTTTAAGGCCGGAGCCTGAATTAGAAGGTCCGAAAAAGGGTTTTTTTATTGCTCAAATCGATAGATAAGCTATCCAAGAATATATTTTAAAAGTTATAGAGGCCACTTGTAAATATTTTCGAAGATACAAGGCCAAACGCAGAGAAGTGATTGATATTTGATATTGATATTTCGTCCTATTAAAAATTTTGAAGCGCGATTTCTCCACTTTTCATTTTCACGGTTTTTCCAAATTGGCGGGCGTGATAGCAAAAAAACTTAACGACCTATTGAAGCAAACCTAAATTTCTTTTCTTCAGTATGAAAATCTCTTCTAAGTGAATTCAAAACGTCGTTGAAAAAGTCTTTTTAAATCATTTTTATAGCACGTTAAAGTGTTTTTTTAACACTTTTTTTTCAAACCTGACAAAGTTATAATTTCACGATTTTTTCAGAATTATTATAATTATTCAAAATTACGAGCTGCATCTTTCCCGCCGATTTGGGACTGCGGTGGCAAGAAGCACACGGAATAGGCTGATAAATTTGCAGTAATTTATTGTTTCATGTTCAATTTTTTTTTATACATTTCAAATATACATGAAAAGATATCCCAATGATTACTGGGCTCACGTGTTTTTCCCCCTTCTAAAAAAATCCTGAAAAAAACACGTTTTGGACCTTTTAATTCAGGCTCCGGCCTTAATTATATATCTTATGAAAAATTAGCATCTACAGAATAAATCTATACCATTTTGTTAAGCTTCATTGACAAAAAAAGTTCATAAACCGTCAATTCACTCAAATGGACCGCTTTAACCTCCTTAAGCGAGAGAGACGTTACACCCAAACGCAAATCAGCTTGCACAATAACCTACGTAATTAAGAGCGGAGATACCTTTAGGCGAAGGAAAATGTCTGATTTTCATGATTTTTTTTAGAGGGAAATATTGCTTCCCTATTTTTGCGACTTAGAGTAAATTTTATTACTACTTTTGGTTCTGACATAGTTTTATTTTATTTTATTAATCATTAAAAATGACGGAGGTATAGGACGGCCTTCTAAACAGGTTGCGGCGGATGTTGTCAGATGGCGTGACACGTGGCGTCGGCGGAATAAATCGGGAAAAAACCAACGAAGATGTTTCTTTCATTGACACCCATACGCAGAAATATTGAAAATCGATTAAATGGTACGGGTTTGAAACAAAAAAATTGAATTTCCCGAAAAAAATGGCTACATTTGGAAAAAAAGAAGTCGTTTTTATTCTCAAAAACATTTAGGGTCATATTTTAGACAATAAGGGTGGCACGATTTAAACCAAATTTCATTAGAATCGTTCGATTAGTTTTTGAGCTATACGTCAGGCCAGTTTTGAAAATGCAGTTTAGAAGATCGTGCCATACGACCGCCTTTTTTAAAGATTAATAAAAAAAATACCATGTAACAGCCAAAAGTAGTAATAAATCATATCCTAAGTCTAAAAAAATAGTGAAAAAATATTTTCTTAAAAAACAAATTATGAAAATGAACAAATTTTTTCCCCGCCTTAAGATATCTTAATAAGAAATACATTTTAACTCCCCTTATTTAACCTATATTTAATCCCTGTTAAGTCATTGTAAATCCACTGGGTAATTCTTTATATAAGTGACTTTTCCGAAAAATGAGCCTGACATTTTTTTGTGGCTATTTTTTCATTTGTTACCCAAACAAACTTCCTTATTAAAACCCTCACGCCGGAGGGAGTTGGGTTTGTTTGTATTCAGGAAGGCTTCTTTTATAAATGCCCCCACCCTCCACCCCAATATAGGCGTCGAAATGTTCAACGATGTCCTATTTTATCACGTGTTTCCGCGAGTTACAAAACCCCATAACTTTCTATGGGGGGAGGGCGGATGAATTTCAGCTTCCCCCGACTAAAGATCATCATTTATAACCCAATAAATGAGAAAATAGCAAAACAAAATGCTAGACTCATTTTTCGGAAAAGTCACTTATCTCAAGAATTACCAATGAATTATTACGCGTATTAATACACGTAAAAAGAACACGAAATACATTCGATTGCGTACGCCCAATATTTTAAATAACGCGTTTATTAACGAAGCAGACATTCGAGATTAGGATGATGCATCACGAGATCGAATGGAAAATAAACGAGGGCTTTAAATACGGGACAGATAAGACGGAACGAATTTTCAAAAGTTCGTAGATAACACATCGAACTATCAAAAGTTCGAAGATAACACATCGAACTATCAAAAGTTCGAAGAAGCGCTTGAAATATGGGCGTTTTTAGGGGGGTCTTTTATCACCCTTCGCACATGGGTTCTTCGTCCCGGCCAAAAACGACTATCTGTATACTACAGGCGAAAGTACAGATACACTTTTCGAATCGTCAGTCGGAACGACAAGTTGCAGACCACGGCCAAAAGAAGCGCAAGGAAATGTCGAAGTTTGCATAGTTGGAACGCACTGAAAATTCTTTTGAACTTTTTAATTTCCTCATTTTCGTTATCATCCAAAATGTTTTCTTACAAATTTAGGCTGAAAATCTCTAATAAGGGCCCGAAAAAATGTTTAAGTGATTTTGAAGGGCTAATTGTGTCGAAAAAAATTAAGCCACAAAACTACCGTTGCGTTCCAACGATGCAAACTTTAGTATCATATGTTAGGGGTAGTATTTCGAACATTAAGGGGGTAGATCCATTTAGGCAGCTGAAAATAAGCGCCTTTTCAAGATTTTTTGGGACGAAACTATTTATTCTACATAATTAAAATTTTATGCACATATTAGATCTTTTAATTTAAAAAATATATATATTTTTTCAGTATTTAAAAATGGCGCCTGTACGACACTTGCTTCAGAGACGGTTGCCGCCTGAGTTGTTGCACGGCGTTACAACCTAGCGTCGGGTGCGTTGATCGGAAACATGAGAGCCAAGAGGTTTTTGATTTCTAAGACCCATACGCTCTATGTGAACCTAAAGTTCCTTGACAATTATTTTTAAAAACGCCTTTTTCATTAACAAACACTATAGTGAACATTTCATAAAAAATAGAACTTTTTTAAAACACGTACCGTTTTTCGAATTTTTACTTCTCTTTGGATTTTTCAGGTTCACATAGAGCGTGTGGATCTTAAAAATCTAAAACTTCTCGGCTCTGATATTTCATATCAATGCGCCAGGCACTAGGTTGTACGCCGTGGAACAATCCGGGCAACAATCGTCTCTGAAGCAAGTGTCGTACAGACGCCATTTTGAATATTTAAAAAAATGGATAATTTACAGATGTCAATTGGACATAACATTTTAATTATGTAGAATTTTAAATTCCAATAAAATGTAGTACCCATTTTAAATATATATAAAAAATTGATAATTCACAGATGTAAATTGGACATTTTAATTATGTAGAATAAATAAATTCGACACAAGAAAACTTGACATTTTTCTTCTATTCAGCTGTTTAAAGTGATCTCCCCTTCAGGGGTCTTCTCACTTGAGATGCTAAAAAAGGCTATTTTCATGATTTTTTTTATATACGCTTATATTATAGATATTGATATAAGAGTTCTTACACTTAATAAAAACACTTTCGAAATACATTTTTTTAAATATATTTATTTAAGTTACTATTTATAGACGGAAATGGCAGTTAAAAAAATTGCCTAAAAAAATGGTATGTCTGCACTGTTGATGAAATCTCGGAGATGGATCATCCGAAACAAAAAAATCAAACGGCTTTAAAATTCAGTATGTTGATGGCTATAACGCATATCATATGATTTTTAATATATGCAAAAATAACAAAATGGCAGACATTTTTCGAAAAAAAAAACAAAATAAACGTTTTTTTCACCGTTTCTGGCAAAAAATAGTAAACATCAAAATCGAAAAAAATCCTTGTTTTACGCTTTAGCTATAGTTGTAAAGAATATGTGGATAACATTTCATAAGGATCGGTTCAGTAGTTTCGAAGATTTGATCAACAAGGCGTCGAAAAACGTTGTTTCGAAAGAAACGCGTTCAAAGTTTGTTTGGGTTACAAAAATACATAAAAAATATTTTTTTTATGTATTTCGAAAGTGTATTTATCAAGTGTAACAACTTTTACATCAATGTCTATAATATAAACCAATCAAAAAAATCATAAAAATAGCCTTTTTTAGCGTGTAAAGTGAGAAGACCTCTAGTAGCAAGCTCCATTATGTTTTTTTCTCATACTTTATTACTTTTTTTTACTCTCTAGATAACCTTGAACACGGATGTTCGACTTTGGATTTTCCTACACTCGTACACTCACGTGTCATTTTTGGAAAATGGTTGTAATATAATTCCTGTTCAGAGATGCTCAAAAGAGCCAAGGTTTACCTCGAATTTGCCTCAGAACAATTTTGCTTTGTGATGCTTGCGCAAGTCTATACAGTTGTAACGAAGTTGCCTTTTTCGAACATGTGCTGTACCTCGAAACCGTGAAACTTAAAATAAATGATCTAAGAGGGAAAAAAAATCAATTTCAACGAAGTTAAACAGATGAGAGTTTGAATATTTTTATAGGAATTTCGTTTTTCTGTCTGCTTCGCGACGAAACGCCAAAAGTGTGTCCATACGTTCCGCCGATTGTGTACGTGGATCGTTTCGCGCCTTTTTGTCGTTCGTTCGTACATTTTCCGTACCTAAAATTTCGACAATACGAAAAATGGAAAAATGTTTTAAGACCGGATCCTGAATTAGAAGACCAAAAATATTTTTTTTATTCCTTGAATCCATTAATAAACTATCCAAGAATATATTTACTATGTTACAGAGGTCAATTGTAAATATTTTCGAAGATACAAGGCCAAAAGCAGAGAAGCTATTGATATTTGATATTTATATTTCCTCCTATTGAAAACTTTGAAACGCGTTTTCTCCGGTTTTTATTTTCACGATTTTTCCAAATTGGCGGGCGTGATAGCAAAAAAAAAACTACACGACCTATTGAATCAAACCAAAGTTTATTTTCTCCAGAATGAAAATCTCTTCAAAATGAATTTAATAAGTTGTTCAAAAAGTCATTTTAAATCATTTTTATAGGACTTTAAAGTGTTTTTTTAAACACTTTTTTTTCAAACCTGAGAAAAGTTATTTCACGATTTTTTAAGCTTTTTCTTAATTCACCCAGAAGAAAAATATATGACCATTGAAAATTTTATTGTTTTTTTTTGTTTCAGTCACGAATTACGAGCTGCACATGGAATAGACTGATAAAGCTGCAGTCATTTATTGTTCCATGTTGAATTTTTTTTATAAATTTCAAATATACTCCATTGTTTCTTTCCCTTCTAGAAAATTTCCCGAAAAAACGCTTTTTGGACCTGTTAATTGTCCCGCCTTAATGCGAGATCAAAATCTAAAAAAATCTTTCTCAAATTTTTAGACTTCTTTGAACCCACAGTTTTCGTAGACCCGATGTTTATTTGATTATTCGTTTGTTTTTTTAAGGCTCTTCGAATTTACCTATCATCCAAGTAGCATCGGTAAAATCCATCATATCCAAGATGCAATGATCAGAATCGTCTTTCATCTTCGATGTACGAGGCGATATGAACACTTCTCAATGCACACCAAAGTTCACACTATATACATCCACTTTTATATTCACACATAAATACGTATGAATACACTTACTTAAATGTACCTTTTATACATTATAATATCCATCATAATAAACTTGATTTAATCGTCTTTGGCCACTTTTCGTATCGCAATCAAACGGGATTTAGCGCAGAAACGTCGTGGCAAATTCATCGGCGAAAAAAAAAAATCACGATAGCAAGATCTCAATGAGATTTACGGTGCGTTTGAAACGACGATAAGAAAAATTGTTACGACGAACGAATGAACGAACATCGAGTTGACCGAACATTCCCGCGGATTTAGGAGATCGAAAATTAAATAAATGCAATTCGCGATCACAGCATTGTCCATTGAAGAATTACACTCGTAGCACGGTTTTGTTAATTAAAAAAAAACACAAATTTCTTTATTCTTATAATTGTTATGTAGTCGCTTGATTCTTATTATTTTTGTTTGTTTGTTCAATTATTAATAAAAAGAGCGGTGGTCAATTTTGTCGATCGGCCGATTCATACGCCATCATTTTTCATGCGCAGAGTCGTTTCTTCTTTTTCAAACACATCCGGCAAGTCTCACAGCCCGTACGGGAATGGACTGCACAATGTTATGCGGTGGAACGTACGAGAGATATAGAAAAGGTCGGCTGTTTACTCGCCTGTTCCATCCAGGGAAGGGGTGGGGGGAGTGGGACGAACACCGTGAAGAACGTTTTTTTTTCTTCGTTTGTGTCTCTAAAGTGCAACGGTTTACCCCGCTATACCACCTGTAGATCTTCCCTCGGTCGAACCATGTGAAAAATCCTTTTCGACGACTATACGACAATCGTCAGAGTCACTTCCTCCTCTTTTCTTTAACAATTTTTTCTCCGTCACTATTCGGGAGCGGCAAAAAAAGCACGAATAACAATTTTACCCGCTATCGGACCTCAACAATTTCCGCAATGAATATTTTCCTTCCTTAAGGGGTCTTCTCACTTTAGACGCTAAAAAAGGCTATGTACATAATTTTTTTAATTAGTTTATATTATAGATATTGATATAAAAGATGATACACTTTCGAAATGCATTTTAAAAAAATTATGTATTTATGTAACCCAAACAAACTTTAAACGTGTTTTTCTCGAAAATCTGTTTTCAAAGTCGGTGGACATGATATCTCATGAACCGCTTGACGGATTGTTTCCAAATTTACAGGAGATACGATGAGAAACATTTGAAGGTCGATGACGATCTCACTTATCTAAAATCGATCTTTATTTTTCAATAGTTACGTAAAAATGATGACTTTTAAAATAAATCTTATATGCTCGAGTTTCAGCTCGTCGCCAAGTTACTAAAAAAATAATTTTAAAAATCGACGATCGGTAACGACTCGTATGTGTTATTGTTTAAGCTGAGTGTGCACCGCCAAACGTTGCGAAACAAATTTCATAATCTGCCGGCGGCCATGGTTTTGTTGTTTCGATGTATTCTTTTTGTAACTTTTTTTAAAAGGCTCTCAATATATGTATCTCTGTGTTTAAAAATATGAGTTTCTTTTTCAATATGTATGTAATCCTTTAGATAAGGCACTTTGCCGAAAAATGAGCCTAAAATTATTTTTTTATTTTCTCATTTATTGGGTAGTAAATGATGATATTCAGTCGGGGGAGGCTGAAATTCAATTAAGGCATTTTTGGAGATTTCGACGCCTATATTGGGTTTGTTTGGATCTTTGAAAAACGCGAAATTATTTTTAACGAGTTTACGCTAAAAAAATTTGTTAATGAAAAATGTCAGCTTCCCCCGACTGAATATCATCATTTATAACCCAATAAATGATATTTTATCAGAGAAATCGGATAATGTTTTTCGGAAAAGTCAGTTATCTAAATTACCAAAAATCGGAATTTGGCCATTTGGAGCCTGAATTAGAAGGTCCGAAAAATCGTTTTTTTCAATTGTTTAAATCGATAGATAAACTACTCAAGAATATATTTACAAAGTTACAGAGGCCAATTGTAAATATTTTCGAAGATACAAGGCCAAAAACAGAGAACCGTCGAACAGGTGTGTGAGTGCCCCGCGCGCTTCGGAGCGCGTTTTCTCCAGTTTTCATTTTCACGATTTTTCCAAATTAGCAGGCGTGATAACAAAAAAACTAAACGACCTATTAAATTAAACCAAAGTTCATTTTCTTCAGTATAAAAATATCTTTTAAGTGAATTTAAAACGTCGTTGAAAAAATCTTTTGAAATAATTTTTATGGCACGTTACTGTTTTTATTAAACACATTTTTTTCAAACCTGAGAAAAATTATAATCTCACGATTATTTCAGCTTTTTCTTAGTTCACCCAGAAGAAAAATGTATGGCAATTGAACATTTTATTGGTTTTTTTGTTTCAGTCAAGAATTAAGAGCTGCATCTTTCCCGCCGATTAGAACGCTTTTTTACCTTCTAGTTCAGGCTCCGGCCTTAAGGGGTCTTCTCACTTTAGACGCGAAAAAAGGGCAATTTTCATGAATTTTTTCATAGGTTTATATTATAGATATTGATACAAAAGTTGTTACATTCAATAAATACACTTTCGAAATAAATAAATACATTTCTTAAGGATTCTTTTAAATTTTGACATTGACTATTTTTTTTGCCAAAAACGGTGAAAAAAAACACTTTTTTTCGAAAAATGTCCGCCATTTTGTTATTTTTGCATATATCAAAAATGATATGATATGCGCTATAGCCATTAACATACTGAATCTAGAACCGATTGATTTTTTTTGTTTCGGATCATCCATCTCCGAGATTTCAACAACAGCGCAGACCTACCATTTTTTAAGACATTTTTTTAACTACTATTTGCGTCTATAAATAGTGACTTAAATAAATAATTTTAAAAAATGTATTGCGAAAGTGAATTTATTAAGTGTAACAACTTTTATATCAATATCTATAATATAAACCTATCAAAAAAAATCATGCAAGTACCCGTTTTTAGCGTCTAAAGTGAGAAGACCACTTAAAAGAACAAAGCTCCTTCCACTAATTATTCGCGAAAATTTTGTCGCGATATTTTCTCACCAGTGTCTCGACTGCAAAAAAACCTGGCTATTCCGCCGGCGATAACGTGCTCGTGGTAGGAGACAATTGAGGGGATTAGACGGCGCGTCTGATACAAGCGGAAGTAACCATTCTAGCCACATGAATAATGGAGGAAGCGGAAGGAAGCGGATGAAAAAAACGCTTCGCGTAAACTTTGGTGTAACGAGGAGAATTCGAGAAAGGTAAATAATATTCGAGAGACATCCGAGATTGGAGCGCAGGTCAGTTGCGAGGGCGATAGCGCTTGTATCAGGCAGAGAAAAAAAAAACATTATGTACAAAGTATGCGAGACTTAACTAAGCTGGATACGATAAAACAAAAATTCCGATAACCTGCGTCTCGAAAATTCGTCTGATATAAATGTTTTTTTCCCTCATTGAGATCTCGACGTTCGCGTTGACGGACGAATGAAATGACATCGGTATATTTCAGCTGCTAGTGAATATTTTACCAACATTCGGCAAACTGTTACTTTCGTTTGTTTTTTGTCCGCGCAACATAGGCTAAAACCAACCAGTGAATGGACGAAAGCCTATTTACATTGCAAATAAGAAAATAACATTAATTGTCGATGAACTGGTGCGATGGTCTAGTGGTTAGCGTGCTCGCCACTAAACCAGCGGACCGGGAGGTCCCGGGTTCGAATCCCAGTCGCGTACATTTCGTCGTGAAGTGTTTTTCTTCGGCATTTCGCGGCGAAATAAGACTAGTTCCACGACTGGGGGGCGAACTCGATGACCGGCTGTATTGGTATAGGTTTTCCGCAGTTTCCCTATACCCATGACAGAAATGTCATGGTGAATATAATACAGAGGGGGAAGTCGGCTGCGGCCGCACCAGGGGGGAACAGGGAGAAAGATGGAGACAAAAAGGAGTAAAAACAGTAGGGGAAAGAACGGTCATAATGATGGGAAAGAATAGGTAACAAACGCGAAAAGCGTGTACCTAAGGAAAAAACCAATAAAAAAAATATTAATTGTCGATAAAAATTTGGGTCATTCTTTAAAAAAGTGACTTTTCCGTAAAATGAGCCTAAAATTATTTTCCTGCTATTTTCTCATTAATTTGGTTATAAATGATGATATTCGGTCGGGGGAAGCTGAAATTCGTGCCCCATAAAAAGTAATGAGGATTTGAAGTTCGCGAAAACGTGATAAAATGGGGTATTTTTAAACATTTCGACGTCCATGTTGGGATTGTTTGGGTTTGCTCGTAATTTTGTTATTATAATTCTTTTTTGTCGTAATTTTTCGGAAAGGTCACTTATCTAAAGAATTACCAAAATTCGAGTGGAGTAGCAAACGCACGCGTTGTGAAATCGGACGTGAATAATCAGATAGTTTGGGTGAAAGGAGAAGAGAAAAAAGTCAGGAAAGTAGTGGAGGAGTGAAGGAGGAATCAGTGGAAATTGAGGTGATAATGGGCTCAGTGGAAAATAGTGAAATGGGAGAGTCAGGGGGAAATAAAGTAGGAGATTGTGAAGAAGAGGTTAGGCCAGAGAACGGCGGCGGGGAGAGAGGGAACGATGAGAGCGGAAACGTGGCAGGAGAAAGGGAGCAGAAGCGCCGTGAGAGTGGAAGGAACTATGTAGAGACGGCGGTCGGTAAAGAAGGAATCGCTGCAACAACGGAGGGGGAGAAAAGAAAGCGTGGACGACCAAAGAAGAAGGAGACGAGTCGCGATGTCAGGGAGTTTTTTTTTACGACGACACGAGTGGCGGGGGCAGGGGGTGATGTGGCGTCACCGCCGCTGAAAAAGCATAAGAACAGCGGCAACGGAGAAGACAGCGGAGAGGAGGCAGAAGAGATCGGTGGAAAAGAGGAAATGGAGGATAACGGAAGAGAGAAGAAAGAAGGGGAAGAAGACGAAGGGGATGAGGAGGAAGGGGACAATGAAACATGGTGCGAGGGTGAAAAGGAGTTTGACAACAACGATTGTGTGTACACGTGGATGAAGGGAATAAGGGAGGCCGAGATACGGATGAAACACACGATGAGAAACAGCGTGGCGGAATCGGAGAGAAGGATGAAGCAGTGGTGGAAGGAGGAGTTACAAAGAATAAAGGAAGAGTGCGAGGCAGATGGAGAGGATCAATGTGAGGAATGTGCGGAAAGGCGTCGGGAGATTGATACATATAAAAAAGAGGTCGAAATGCTGAAGAGAAAAGCAGAGCAGGACAGGATGCGGTGGGGGGAGGAGCGAAAAAGCTTAATGAACGTGATAAATAAGCTCGAAGGAAAGGAAAAGGAAGAACCGGTGAAGAAGGGTTTCGAAAACGAGGCATATGACGGAGGAAGAGCAAAAGTGGCAGCCAAAAGAGTGAGAGAGGAAATCGTAAGGACGGAAACAATGTCTGGAAATGGAGGACACGGAGAGAGGTGGAGGAGGCAGGAGGAGGATGAATGTGAAAGAGGGGTATCGGAAGAAGGTTGGAGAGTAGTAGGAAATGGGAGGAGAGGAAGAAAAAGGTCGGATGAAAATAATAACGTTACGAAGGAGGATGAGAGAGACAAGCGGGAAAACATCTTGCGGAGGAAGCCCGTGGCGATTAGTGACCGGGAGTGGAGAGAGGAAAGAATGAAGAGGGAAAACAGAAGAAATAACATAAATGTTTCTTTCTACGCGGAGGCGGGATATGAGAAAGATAAGGTGTTGGCGAAGGTTGACGAAAGATGCAACACGAATATAAGGAGAAAGACAACGACGAAGTTTGCTGGAAATGGATCGGTGGTAGTGAAGTATAAAAACTGGACCGACAAGATAGAAATACTCAGAAAAAGCAAGGAGCTGAGGGGAACTGATATATGGATCAACGACGACCTGACCAAGAGGGAGAAAGAAGTACAGAAATGGATGCGGGATGTAGCGAAACACGAGAGGAAATACGGAAAACAAGCTGAGGTGAAGTATATGAAAATCTGGCTGGAAGGAGCATGGTGGAGATGGAACGAGCGGAAGGGAGACATCGAAAGGATGGGAGGCGATGATGGTTGGCGGCAGACATTTCGGAACGCGCGGAGAGGACGATATTGAAGGATGCGGACTGGCAGAAAATGGAAGAAAGAAGAGAGAAGACCAGCAAAGAGAGAAAAAAGAAGTAGAGGGAGGGGGCGAGTTTAAGATAATACTATGGAATATAGCGGGGATATTTAAAATTGGAGAAGCGTGGGGATTTTTAGAAAAAGCGGATTTGGTAATTTTACAAGAAACGTGGGTTGAAAAGAAGGATGAGGAGAACGTGAGGTTGAAAATGAGTGACAAATTTAAATGGGCGTTCAAAGCGGCCCACAAGGAAGTAGGGATAAAAAAGGGAAGAGCAAAAGGAGGACAGGCGGTAGGGATAAAAAAGCAATGGGCAGAGGACTGGGAAATAAGGGAATGGGAATTTGGTTTAATAATGAACAATCATATAATGAAGGAAAAAACCTCAATAATTTCAGTATATAATAACATCGGCGTGCAAAAGTTAGAAAAAAAGCTGAGAGAGGCAATAATTGAAGAGGCAAAGGAAAAGGAGCGAGTAATGATTGTGGGCGACATGAACGCAAGGATAGGAGGGATGCAAGCAATAAATGAGGGGGGTGCGGAAGGGGATGGAGGCGAAACAAGGAAATCCCAGGACAAAATACTGAATACGGAGGGAAGAAGAATGTTAAAATTATGCGAGGATGTAAGTTTAAAGGTGATGAATGGAAGAGTGAAAGGTGATAGGGAGGGTAAAATAACATTCGTAGGGGGGGATAAAGAATGTTGTGGATCGGTCATAGACTACATAATGATATTAGACAGGGGAGAAAGAGATGAATTCAAATGGATGGAAGTAGTGGAAAGAATAGAATCGGATCACTTGCCAATATGTGTGGCATGGGAGGAGAATAAGGGAAAGGATGAAGAGGGGGAAGAGAAGGGGACACAGGATAGCGAAAGACTATGGTGGGTTGAAGAAAAAGCAGAGAGGTTCATGGAAGAAATGCAAAAAGAGACGAAAATGGAAAAAGGGAGGGAGAGTTGGGAGGGGTTGAAAGAAAAAATCGTGAGGGTGGCAGAAAAGGCGGGGCTAAGAAGGAAGGGCAAAAAAACAAGGAGAGAAAAAAGGCTCCCGAAGTGGTTCAATAACGAATGTAAGAAGCAAAGGAAGGCAGTGTGGGAAAAATTAAAGGCGTTCACAAAACAACGAAGCGTGGACAAAAAACAAGAGTTGGTGGACGAAAGAAAGAAATTGAAAAAGGTATATAGAGGGGCAAAAGAGGAATGGCGGAGCAAAATTTGGGAGGAGGTTGGAAAGGCAAAGGACCTATCGAAATGGTGGAAAGCGATTAATAAATTCAGGAATAAGGGGAGAGGAGCGAATGGGAGCAAAGTAACTAAGAAAGAATGGAAGGAGCACTTTGAAAGATTGCTTAATGGAAAAAACGATCAAGAAAAGGAAAATGAGGAGGGGGTATGGGAGAGAGAAGAGACAGAAATATGTGACGAGCAAAGAAAAGAAAAAAAGGAATTTTATGAGCCGATCAGGTTGCAGGAAATGGAAGGGGCACTGAAAAAAATGAAAAACGGTAAGGCGGCGGGGGAGGACGGAAGTAGCGTCGAATTTTTAAAGGCTTTACCAAGGGAAGAAAAGGAGGAGTTGAAAGAGGTCTTAAATAAAATGTGGCTAGAAGGAACGATGGAAAAGGGGTGGGAAATCGCGAGGATAGTCCCAATATATAAAGATGGAGAGAGGGATAAGGCAGAAAATTATCGGGGGGTCTCACTATTAGATGTAGGTTACAAATTATTGACAAAAATGATGACAGAGAGGGTGAACAAATGGATAGAGAGAAACAAAAAATTAAAGGAGAGTCAGGCTGGGTTCAGGAGAGGTAGAGGAACGAGGGATCAAATATTCACGTTAAACGCGGTAATAAACAATCAACTAAAAGTGAAGGGCGGTAAACTATATGTGGCGTTTATAGATTTCAAGGCAGCATTTGATCGGGTGAGCAGGGAAAGAATGTTAAAAAAATTAAGAGGGAAAGGAATAGAGGGAAGAATGCTAGACATGATAAAGGTAATTTACAAGGACACAAGGGCAGAAGTGCAGGCGAATGGAATAATCACGGAGAGTTTTAGGACGGGGAAGGGAGTAAGGCAGGGGTGTGCACTAAGTGCGGTCTTATTTGATATATACGTTGACGATTTGGAGGATATGTGGGTGAGGAGAAATGAGGGAGGAGCAGTAGTGGGGAAGGAAAAAATTTTTGCCATAAAATATGCTGATGACGTGGCGGCAATAGCGGATACGAGGGAAGGTTTAAGCAGCATACTGAGGGACTTAGAAAAATGGGCGGAAAGTAACAAAATGGAAATAAATGCTAGGAAAACTAAAATAATGATATTTGGGAATGGGGGAAGAGGTAAAAAGAATGAAGAATGGGGGATTAAAGGGGAAAAGATTCAAATAGTGAATGAGTTTAAATATTTAGGATACTGGTTCACGGCGAAAAACTCAAGTTGGACACATGGCAGAAAAACGGCGGGGAAAGCGCAAAAAGCCATGAATAGGGTATGGGGAATATGGAAGAGAGCGGGAAGGGATATCATGGAGGAGCGGATCTACTTGATGGAAACGATCGTAAAAGCAGGAGTGATGTATGGGGTAGAGATTTGGGGAGTAGGGGAAATAGAAGTGATCAAAAAAATACAGAGAAGGTACTGTAAAATGGCGTTGGGGGTAAACAGAGAGACCCCAAATTACATATGGAGGAGGGAGCTGGGTGTGCCCACTATAGAATATGTAATTAGAGAACGCGTACTGAGGTACATCAAAGAGGTGCTAAAGATGGAGGACGAGAGATGGCCAAAAATATGTGTAAGAGAGGAGATGAGGGCGATAGCGAATGGTGCACCGTCGAAGTGGGGAAAGGATTTGAAAAAAGTATTAAGGGAAATGGGCATAGAGGAAATAATAACGATGATAAGGGAGAAGAAAGAAGAGAGAACAATAGAAAAAAAGATTGAAGAAGGATTAGAAAACCTAAAAAAGAAAATATGGGAGGAAGAAGAAGAAAAAATAAAAAAATCATCGTACAATAGCATGTATAAATATTTGGTGGAGAACGAGGAAAGCCCGTGGAAGTATTGGAAGGAGGAAGGGGTGAAGGGTAGGGACAAAGAATTGTGGGCAAGATTAAGGTGTGGAAACGTCTGGAGAGCGGGAAAAAAGGGGGTGAAGGACTGGAGATGCAGGATATGTGAGGAACAAAATGAGACCGTGGAACACCTCATAGTGTGCAGAAAAGCATGGGCTTTAATGCCAAAGGAAACAAGAAAAGAAGCTGAGGAGTGGATGCAGGGAGTGGATGAGATCGCGATAAAAGGAGAAATCATTAATATGTTAGGCGGAAAAATAAATGCTGGAATCTGCCGGTATTTTAGAGAAATAGAGGTACTGTGCGCAAAAAAGAGTAAGGAGGAGGACGGAGGCGTTAGTGATAAGTAGTAGAGGTAAAAAGAAAGAGAAGTGCAGGTGAAGGATAGAATAGTAGGCTTAAGTTAGAAATAAGGAACAACATGTAAGAAAATAGTTTGTAAAAACTTGTATTCCAAGTTATGCAAATAAAACTCTATATATATATATATATACCAAAATTCGAGTCACTATAATTTAGTAGAAAAATCCACAGGTGTCGTTCAACGGTGTTGAAGTATGCATCGTTGAAACGCAAGGAAAGATCCATTTTACATTTTTTTATTATCAAAGGTGATTTTTTTGAAGATTTATAATGTAGATCGCTAAATAAATATCTTAAAAAATGGTTGAATTCGTTAAAACCGATTGATCAGTTTAATATCAAATTTTGACGCCACACGGAATTGTTTGTGGTACTTGCACACCGCGCAACTTGGTTACAATACGGTTGTGCACGGTCTGTAGGTATTCCAGGGGCGAAAACAATAGTTTTCCTGAGTTTCGAAGGTAAGTATTACTTTTATTAGTCGAGATAGAATCAATCTTTGATTTTTTCCAAATTTTTAAAATAAATTCGGAATAATAGGTCAGAATTAGACATATTTATTCACTGATGCTGTATTCTAACTTCTTTCCAATATATAGACATATGAGCTCTGTTCCGTTCGTTCTCAATGCAGAGTAAACAATTTAGCTCATCTGCTGAAAATTGCAAAATTAATTACAGTCAAGGGATGACAATGTACACTTCATACAATGTTATCATAAAATCGTCGTTTTCTTTTATTTTGACAAAATTTAAAGGGACTTTTCACTTAAGACGATAAAAAAGGCTATATTCATGATTTTTTTTTATAGATTCATATTATAAATATTGATATAAAAGTTGTTACAGTTCAAAAATACACTTTCGAAATACATAACAAAAAAATTATTCATTTAAGTCACTATTTATAGATGAAAATGGTAGAAAAAAAATGTCCTAAAAAAATTGTAGGTCTGCGCTGTTGATGAAATCTCGGAGATGGATCATCCAAAACAAAAAAATCAAACGGCTTTAGATTCAGTATGTTAATGGCTATAGCGCATATCATACGAATTTTTATATATGCAAAACTAACAAAATGGCGGACATTTTTCGAAAAAAAAACAAACAAATCGTGTTTTTTCACCGTTTTTGGCAAAAAAAATAGTAAATATCAAAATTTAAAAACATCCTGAATATGCGCTATAGCTATAGTTGTAAAGAATATGTGGCTAAAATTCCATAAGGATCGGTTCAGTAGTTTCGAAGATTTTATGAACAAGCCGTCGAAAAAGGTTGTTTCAAGAAAAACGCGTTGAAAGTTTGTTTGGGTTACATAAATACATAACATTTTTTTTTATGTATCTCGAAAGTATATTCATTCAGTGTAACAACTTTTATATCAATATCTATAATATAAACCTATCAGAAAAAATCATGAAAATGGCCTTTCTTAGCGTCTACAGCGAGAAGACCCCTTCATTTTCTATTTTTCTGTCGAAACAAACGTTAGTAGTTTTTTTGATAATGTCACGTTAAGATTGCAAAAAGCCTTGTGTATTTCCCACGAAATCGTGATGACAAATATCATACTCATATACGTAAGAATATTATCATTTTTGTGCAACACGGTGATCTCAAAGTCTAACATTTAAGCCGGGATATGCATTTACAACGATCAACAAATCGATTTATTTTTCTTCTTTAAACGATAGAACTGTATATGTAGAATATTTCCCCAAAGTTTCAAAGCGAAATTCGAAAAACTTGAAACAGACAGGCAGAGATGCAAAAGTAATAAAATTAACAATTAATAATTACAGTTACTACTGTAATGGATAATTTTAATACTTTGTAACAGATTACTTATGTCATTAGTTACCATTAGTACCTAGTGCAATGTAAGTCAAATTCTATGTCAACTTCAAGCGGGTTTTTTTTCTCAAAACTGCATTTTCGGAATTGGCGTGGAGGATTGCTCAAAAACCATTAAGCCGAGCGAGTTGAAACTTGGTAGAAATATTGATAATATTGCTACCTTCTACTTGACGAAAATTTAAAAAAAAACTACATTTTTCATCTAAATTTTACAGAAATTTTGGGTGAAATGTTGATTTTTTTTTGTAAATACGTGCCATTCCTTCAAATTTGCATTTTCTTCATTTTAATGACTGTCAAATAGACACTATACATCTTCTGACTGAAGAAATGTTTTATTTTCTTTGCAAATCAAAGTCTACGGGATGCTCGACAGCACGCCGATTCGCAACGTCGGCGGCAACCTTCTTGTAACACTCTGCCATTTTGATTGGGTTGAATTTCCGAACTTGGAATGATCAGAACGCTCAAAACTCCGAAAGAATACTACCCCAAAAGATCAAAACTCCGAAAGAATTTTACCCGAAAGACCTAAACTCCGAAAATGTTTACGGGGCCGGGTTGAAATTCCGAACGTTGAATGATCAGAACGCTCAAAACTCCGAAAGAATTTTACACGAAAGACCAAAACTCCGAAAATCTGACCACCGTCAAAATAATTCGGCTATGGAAGTTTTAACAGTTTCAAAATTTTCAATAAATCGACGAATTATTTCAAGAATTTTTTTTTACTAAGAAAGGATTTTACGTCAATTTTGAAATTTGTCTAGACAATGTTACACGTTCTACATCATTTACAGTCAACTGTGTAGACTTTCGCTGGCATAATCTTAACGAGCCTTGTAATTTGGGAACATTAAAATTAGGAATTTTAAACCGTCGGCGCATTTAGAGTTCGGAATTTCAACCGGGCCCTCATGTCAAGATCATGCCAGCGAAAGTCTACGTTCTACATCATTCACAGTTGACTGTAAATAATGTAGAACGTATAATATTGTCTAGACAAATTTTAAAATTAACGCACAAGCACTTATTAATGAAAAAAACATTCTTTACATAATTCGTCGACTTATTGAAAATTTTGAAACTTTTAAAACTTCCATAGCCGAATTGTTTTGACAGTGTTAAGATTTTCGAAGTTTTCGTCTACGTGTAAACATTTTTCGGAGTTTTGATCTTTCGGAGTTTTGAGCGTTTTGAGCGTTTTGAATTTAATGTTTCGGAACATTAAATTTCGGAATTTTGAGCCGTCGGAGCATTCAAAGTTCGGAATTTTAACCCGGCCCCTAATATACATTATGCTCTAATTGCTAATTGCTTGAAAAAAATGGTTCGAATTAAAACCTTTCTTTCTTTAAAAAATATCCCTATATTTGTAGTACTAATATATATTTTTTAATGAACATTTTAAGGAACATGATCTCGATATACCGAAACCTCAATATAACGAAAACGCGATACAACGAACTTCCCTAGAGATTCCTTATATCGAGGTTCGGCTGTAAATGGATTTAAAAAAATTGTTTTGTACACTTAAACATTCTATCAAAGTATACCTACATTTTGATAAATGTAGAGCAATTATTTCTTAATTTAAAAAGCCCCTCAAAATTGCTCAATTTTTTCTCGTCTAAACGTATATCCTGCCTTGATAGAAAATAAATAATAAATCGTTATCCCTTACAGCGTCCATTTACTGATAATTTCGTCAATTCCCCAACGATTCACTCATTTCCCTCCATATTTATTAATTCCTCCAATATCATTTGTTGCATTTACTTCGAATATTTTTTTCTACTATCAGAATAATATATTTCGTTAGCTATAGCAATTAAAACATGACTCTTCATTATATTTTTATGTCACAGTCCGTTTGAATCCTCGCCGTTTCGTTATTCGTCCATCGACTGGTCCGTTCACCCTAATTCGTTCCGTAATATTACATCGGCTATCCTAAACAGCCCGTCCAGGACCATACAAATTCCCAGCATTGGATAGAACATTTTTGGGGATGTCTGTACCGGTCAGGATGCGACGTAAAACTTGATTTACCGCGAGGGGTCCTGAGCTCTAACGTGGGGAACGGGACGAGCGAGGGAAAAAAACGAGGCAGAGCCTTTCGGTTCGTCTATGCGGGTGACGAGAACGAGAGAAGTGGAGGCGTCGCAGTGCCTCTGTATGTGTGTGAGCGATGCAGTCGGCACAAGAGGGGGGGGGGGGGGGGGGGGGGGGGTACTGATAAGTTTCACCACCATTTTCGACGTGACCATTTCAAAGGAAGAAAAATCTCTTCGCGTTACTCGGTGTTATCATTTTGAAAGGTTTTGTTTTAAAAATAACCTTGTTTCTCGCTCGAATGCACATATATTAATGCACAAGGACGTGACTACCAAAAAAAACAAGTGTGAAACGAAATAAGGAAAAAATCACGTCTGCCTCCAGAAAAACTAAGATTATTCGTGTTCGTATTATTTTCCAATTCCTTTTTTCGTATCTTCGCGTTACCTTATCATCATTGTCGGCCATGATGAATCTTTCACCGAGCCACGCTATTTACGATTTGACAGATAATTATTCGATATTGTAATTGCGAGAAAACTGAACATTGTCATTATCTTCAAAACGATAACGCCAGATGATTATTGCTTATCATTGTTATTATTACTCGAAAAATACAGAATCCTGCATAAGCTCAAAGATTCAATAATAATCTTCATGGTCGGAAAAAGTTTTCCAAGAATGCATCACTCGTATACGTATAAGTTCAGGTGCATTTGCTATTGAAAAATTTTCACATTTTCTAGGAGCGAACAATACAATTCACGGCCCTCCTTTTTTGCCTAGTTCGCTTGACAGCACTTTTGTTCTCTTTCCACCGCTGCTTCACGCAGCGTGACCGGCTGATCGTTGACCTTAAAAGCATCGACGATAATCTCTCTCGGAAAAGGGAGAGGGCGCTTTCGATTCTCAACACAGACACACGCGCTAGGCAGTCTTCTCACTTTAGACGCCAAAAAAGGCTATTTTCATGACTTTTTTTTAAGGTTTATATTATAGGTATTGATATAAAAGTTCTTACACTTAATAAATACACTTTCGAAATACATTTTTTTTTAATATTTATTTATTTGAGTCACTATTTGTAGACAAAAGTGGTAGTTAAAAAAATGTCCTAACAAATGGTAGGTCTGCGCTGTCGATGAAATCTCGGAGACGAATCATGCGAAACAAAAAAATCAAACGGTTTCAGATTCAGTATGTTAAGGGGCCATACCAGTGTAACACTTTCAAAAACTCGATTTTTTTTGCCTTTTTCAACAGTTTATACTTTCAAGAATATCCTGTAAAAATTTCAAGACCGTATCTCTAATCATTTTGTCTTGCAAAAATCGATAGCTAAATCTTTAAACGAGTTTTTCTCGAAGAGATTTTTCAAATTTGCTGGACATTGTAACTTAACGAGCAATTATCCGATTGACTTGAAATTTGTACTGAGTATTCTTGAACATATTTACTCTACAATGACGTAGGGTATCTTTGATTGGATGAAAATTGACGATTTGGCATTGAAAAAAACGACCATTTTATAGGCAAGAAAACAGACTTTTTTCATAACTGCGCCATTTTGTGAGATTTTGATATTTTTCGAAAATCCTACGTCATTGTACGGGAAATACCTTCCGGTTTGACGACATTTTTTCCTTTTTCGGTTTCAGCTATTCAATCCGCCGGAATCATGTTAGCAGTGGAAGAACTTTTTTTTGCGCCTCCGTAGGCACCGCATAAGTCGCTTGGATCTCAATATTTTTCTATGAAAAAATTATGTAACATAGGTCAAATATAGCCAAATATATTCTCAATTTTCCGAAACATTTAAGGGGAGGGTAGGGGTTTCAGCGTGAAAAAAAAACACTTGTTTGCCATTTTTTTTTCATCTTTATGGATAGAGTAAATTTATTGAAACCTTTTGTACATTGTTAAGTGTCATTTCAAGAACATTCCGTGAAATTTGTACGCGAAAATATCCACAAACAAGCCGATGCCGCGTTTTTCTCGAAACCACTTTTTCAAAGACCGTGTTCACTGCCATTTGAAAACTACATGACCGATTTATTTCAAACTTGGTACACACTTTCTACATATAAAATACCTCCCCCCAACTGTTAGTTTGAGATTTTTTTTTTACATTGACGAGGTTTTCCACCCCCAAAATGGCGGAACTTTTCGTGAAAAATAGCACTTTTCACTTTACATGACCACCAAAAATTTAGAAATGAAAAAAAATTATCAAAGACCGTTGGGGGAGGATTTGATGATACTTTGACTAAATTTTAATGGTACTTGGTGTCAGATAATTTCCAGCTGAGATACAGTGAACACCGCAAATCGTGTTTTGCCAAAGGCGTTCTTGGAAAAGCTTTGTCACCGGCTTGTTTGTGGATATTTTCGCGTACAAATTTCACGGAATGTTCTTGAAATTACACTTAACAATGTACAAATGGTTTCAATAAATTTACTCTCTCCATGTAGATGAAAAAAATCGCAAAAAAGTGTTTTTTTTTTCACGCTGAAACCCCTACCCTCCCCTTAATCGAGTACTTTTCTTCCAAAAAATTCCCGAAAATCACCCAAATTTTCAGCGTTCACACTGGTATAGCCCCTTTATGGCTATATCGCATATCATACGATTTTTGATATATGCAAAAATAAGAAATTAGCGGATATTTTTCGGAAAAACAGAAAAAACGTGTTTTTTCACCGTTTTTGGCCAAAAAATAGTAAATGTCAAAATTTGAAAAAAATCTTTGATATGCGATATAGCTATAGTTGTAAAGAATATGTGGTTAAAATTTCATAAGGATCGGTTCAGTAGTTTCGAAGATTTTATCAACAAGCCGTCGAAAAACGTAGTTTCGAGAAAAACGTCTTTAAAGTTTGTTTGAGTTACATAAATACATTTTTTTTTTAATTTATGTGTATCTCGAAAGTGTATTTATTAAGTGTAACAACTTTTACTTCATTATCTATAATATAAACCTATCAAAAAATTCATGAAAATAGCCTTTTTAGCGTCTAATATGAGAAGACCCCTTAATCGGGTGCTTGTGAAAACGCACCGAATTCTAGGGGTTCCGGTACTTAAATTTACAAAGGCGTGCCCTCTACATTGTCTCCGATGGTGGCACACGCTACATTGCAACATCCGGGGCGGAAAGTCTGTACCGGTTTTTTGTATACAGAAACAAAATTCTAATCCTAATTTATAACTTTAATTTTTAATTTATTAGCTTATAGGTTAGAAATAAGGATGGAAAGAAGGAGGGTTTTGTAAAAAGTGAAAGCTGTACAGATGGAATAAAACTACTACTGTATACAGAAACAAAAGATTATTGAGCTTACAACGCAATTTCCGTAACCATAATATTGATAATTGTGATAATAATAAAGCCTGTACGCGTTGTTTTGAGTAGAAATGAAAAGAGGGAGAAGTCTTAAGGGGCTACATCTACCTAGGTGGATTACAAAAGTTGCGTTTTCCAAAAATCTTTTTATTCGATATTATCACCTTTTAGCTATATTTACTGAAAATTTCATTGTAATATTCTTAAAATTAAATGAACTGCAGCTTCTAACAGTCGGCCGGGCGAGCGATAGCAGCACCATACTTCAGACTTTGTTTTTTCTCGAAAAACTGTTTTTAAAGTCGGTGGACGTGATATCTCGAGAACCACTTGATGGATTCTTGCCAAATTCACAGGACGTGCGATGAGAAACATTCGAACGTCGTTGACGATCTCACTTTTTTCAAAAACGATCTTCATTTTTTAATAGTTGCGTAAAAATAACGACTTTTTTCATAGATTTGGTATGCTCGAGTTTCAATTACCCGCCGTGCTGTTAAAAAAAATAATTTTAAAAATCGACGATCGTCAACGACTCGTATTTACTGTTAACTTTAATAACCCGTTTGGTTTTTAGATTTCACATGGACCGTTTAAGCTGGAGAGGGTCCACTGCAAAACATCGCGAAAAAATGTCATCCGCCGGCAGCCATGTTTTTGTTTTTCTGTACTTTTGGTCATTTTTTAAAAGGCTGTCAATACCTTTGTGTTTAAATAATGCGTTTCTTTTTCACCAATCATTTCCCAGAGAAAAAAAAAGAATTTGGTTATTTTTTAAAATCGCATCTTTATTTCTTTTAAATGTCATTGGTTAAAGTCAATTTTCATTCAATTAAAATGTCTAGAAGGCGATAGAAGGCGAACACGATACGACCCGGCTTGAGAGCTTTGCGTATGTTTGTAACGATTTTGACACCGCGTTGCATTATGCGGAAGGTGTTCGAAACTAGGAATAGTTTTTAGAAGGACAAATCTGGTCGTAAAAAGTGTTGCCAGGTAACTTTATCGAATGTATGGAAAGAAAAACCGACAATGCGAAATTTTTATATTATCGTACGGAATGTCCTAAACACGTGTTCTTCGACAAAAGCCGCGATAATGTGTTTATATTTATCCGTAGCTTATCGCTTCTGGATGACTGTACGCCCACCAATGAACGTTTATTCAAACTCCTACTTACTCTTTCCTCGTACGTCAACGAGCGCGCAGTCCGAGATTCGTTGAAAAAGGATATATTTTAGAGATGGCGGCGATTAAGCATGTTTACTCGTGTTTTTTGTTCTTCGAAAACATAGATAACAAGTGGAACTGGCAGCTTACTCAGACGTACTTACCCAACATGTCGAGTTCTGGAAAAATCTCAAAATTGGAATCACCGAACTCGTTCCATTGTGGACTTTCCTGTATCAGCATAGCAGCGGCGTTTTTGTCTCGCGACACGAGACGCTGAATTCGACTGTTATCACTTTATCGTAACCGGCGCTCTAATCCACTATCGATTTCTCGCGGTTTCGCGCAAATGACAGCGGGGATATTATGTTAATCTTCTAGAAGACCCTATCCATCGCGCAGTGCGTGCCCGTCTCTACGCTATTGTGTCATTGTGCGTTTGACAAACAAGCGGGGCTTCCGTCCTGAGAAAATGGCGGATGGACGCTCGCGCAGCGCCACTCCTCGGCAAGCGAGCGCGTCAGGCGTTTTGGCGGGAAATACAAAATGACGAATTTGTGCTCCATAGAGGCACTCGTACAATGGCATTATCAGAATTGTAGGTTTATTAACAAAACTTTATTTCATTCTCTTTTGCTTGATAAGATGATTGCGAAGTGCGATTTGCTTGTCCTTGAAGGATCTCTTTGTCTTTCCCTTAACTTTGTGCTTGACCATCTGAAAAGCTTTCGTCTTCTTCTTTTCGCGATTCGTCTTGCTGCAAAGTGGATTCTGGCGACCGTCCTTGTAACCGAAACGCTCTCTTCCCTTCTGCCCCTCCTGTACAAAATTTTATGCGTTTTAATCGTCAGGCAATGTCTCGAACACGTTGACATCGCTCCAATTAAGGGGTTAGTCTACTGTGAAAGTTTCAAATCTTCCGCTCGTCGCTTGAGGCGTTGCAAATTGAAGAGACAGGTCCAACACGTGGTGCGGGAATCGCAGATTGAAGATTAAACTATGATTACGACGATAGAACTGCTGATTTTTGTGATTTTTCCTTAAAAGGAAAGATTTCTTCACCATTTTTGAGACTTGGAGTATTTCTACAACTACTTTTGGCTGTTAGATGGTATTTTTTTCTCTTATTAATCTTGGAAAATGGCGGATGAATAGCTTAAGGCCTTAGGCCACAGTAACGGGTATAAAATCATGTGCGAATTTAACAATTTTTTTTCGTATGAGAAAGTGATTAACTGATAACATTAATTACACATCTATTTAGTATGAATATCAAGGTGTTAGAATATATATATATATATATATATATATATACTTTTTATTATGTACAAAATGGCCGACTATTTGAAACTTCTCGAAACAGCTTTTTTCCAATTGGCGTGACAAATAACTTCAACAATTTTCACTCGATTTACATCAAATTTATAAGTTATGTTCCTAATTGCATTTCACAGAAAAGTACATACGGAATTTCTGAGTAATCAAAAAGTTTTCTTTTTATGAGCAGTTTATGAGCAGTTATAACGAAATTTTTCACTGAAAATTCATTTCTTAAGTTTAAATACCAACAGCTTTTGAATAAAACAATATTTTTTTAATTCCGTACGTACTTCTCTAGGTATTCTAATGTAGATGGACGAGAATTTTTGTTTTTTGTTCTAGGTAAAAAATTGTGGATGCTAAATGTCACGCCGCGGAGCGCCTAAAAAAAGATAACAATAGAAAATATTAGTAGTCGGCCATTTTGTACATCGAAAAAAAATGTATATATATTCTAACAGCTCGATATTCATACTAAATAGATGTGCAATTAATTTTATGAGGGAAACACTTTTTCATACGAAAAAAAGTTAAATTCGCACATGATTTTATTCTCGTTACTGTGGCTTAAGGCCCGTAAAAAAACTAATCAACCGATTCTGATGGAATTAGGTATAAATCGTTTTAATGTTATTGTCTAAAACGTGACGCTAAATGTTTTTGGAAGTAAAAAAAAGTATTTTATAAATTACAAAATGTAGCCATTTTTCGGAAAATTCAATCTCCTCGTTTCAAAACGTACCATTTTATCGATTTTCAACATTTCTCACTTTTTCTTGGTTCATATTCTGCGTATGAGTATTAATGAAAGAAAAATCTTCGTTGGTTTGTTTTCAGATTAATCCCTCCGACGCTACTTGTCATCTCGATTGACAACATCCGTCGCAAGCCGTATAGAAGACCGTGCCACTCCTCCGCCATTTTTAAACATTAATAAAAAATAAAAAATACCATGTAACAGTCAAAAGTAGTAATAAAAGATACCCTAATTCTCAGAATGGTGAAATCTTTGGTTTTAATAAAGATCATGACAATCGGCAATTTTTTCTTCGCCTAAAGGAATATCCCCCCTTGAACGCGATTTCCTCGAAACTATATTTTTCAAAACGGTGTACATGATATCTCGACATCTAATGAATGGATTGACTTGAAATTCGGTACACTTATTCAGTGTAATAGGAATTTATTCTCAACCGATGTTTGTTCTTCATTTTTCTTTATTAGTTATTAACAATGTCAATTTTCCTTTAAAAAAATCATAATTTCTTGATTAAGATCGAAAAACGTAAAGAAAAAAAGCTCGCTCAAGTCTGAGCCAATATTCTCCATTTTAAGAAGAAAAAAAACTGGTTTCTGATCAACCGGGTGGCCAAAATCAAGTACACCGTTAAGCCCATCACGTTCGAAGGTCCTTCGTGAGACTGTTTATAACTTCCTTAATTATTGACATTCTGAACCCTCAATCCGTGAACCTGGGACGTTTTCGTCATGGCCAAAATAATTTTCTTCGCAGATTGCTTAATATTTAATGAAGAAAAAAAATTAGAAATAAGAAAGATAAAAAAACTCTGTTTTCCCTTGCGAAGTACGGTCTAAAGATTGACCATGAATGTTTTCAGATTTTTTCATTGCCAATTGTTGGTTTGGTAGAGCAAAAACAAAAACGACCCAGGTTCACGGGATTAAGGTGCCTCAAACACCTTCCCGGATTGAGGGTTAATTAAATTTGGTACACAACTTTATCAATGTAAATACAAATTCTCCAAACGATTTTTCAATCATCTTACTTATTCCTCCAAAATTAATTCCTTCAAATAACCCTTATTTTCGGGTCGTCATAGTAGCCTAACCCCTTTAAATTACCCCACCAACAAATTATGGTTCTTTTTTTCATTTGCGGAAGTATACCATCATATTGAATGGAATACACCGACAGTGGTAAAAGCGCGGACGGTTTGCGGCTTCGGTAACCTCCCATTGCAGCGTTGGCCTGGACCAATACTTGGATGGGTGATCGCTAGATAAGTGCATTAGAAGCGAGTGGCCGTGGGCAACACTCTGGCGGGACTTAGGATTTGGAAGTTTGGAGTGACCAGCGTGGGCTAAATGGGTACGGGATCCTAAAGCTCGCAAGGGTCCATTAAAAGGCCGCGAAGGTACATTGAAAATGGAATAAAATATTGATAGGAATGGAACGGATGAGGCTGATAAGATACGCCGTTGCATTGAAAAGTGAATTTACGTGAATAAAACAAGTTTAGGAAAATGGGACCGCATAAATCGAAAGTTTGTTTTTCGACATTACTCACCTTCACGCTATCCATGCGAGCTTGTTTGTCGTGCTTTCGCTTTTTGTATATATTTTCGATATCGCCGAGTTTGACGAGTTCACCGCGCGACTTTTCTTCCTCAACGATCGTTTTCTTGACGCCCCGTTTCGCGTTAGTAACTTGTTGCTTTACCAATGCGGTGTCGATTCGCTTGAAATCCTCATCGGTGAGCAAACGTTCGACCGATATCTGCGAAGCTTTTTCCTTCTTCTCCGCGCTCGCTTCCACCTTTTTCTCTTTCTTCATCTTCGTCAGTCTCTCCAACTTTTCTCGCTTTCTGTCCAACTTGGTCCTCTTGATTTTTTTCGCTCGTTTGTTTTTCCCGTCGGCTTTGAGCCTCTTTCGCGGACTCGAGTCTTCCTCGTCGTCCTCGTCTCGTTTGCGTTTCTTCACGGCGGTCTTTTCCGCGGATTTCTCGTCGTCCTCGCTGATTTCTTCGTCTTCGCTGTTGTCTTCCTCGCTCCCGTTATCGTCGCTCTCGTTCTCTTCGTCCTCCTCATCCTCATCGTCATCATCGCTGTCGTTCTTCTCGTCACTGCTGTGCTTCACGTCCACCCACTCGTCATCGTTCTCACTATCCTCGCTGTCAATCTCCAGCTCGTCGCTGCGTTCATTTTGCAGCAAAACTTCGGCACCGGGAACAAAATCTTTGGCGGCAACTTCACCGTACTTCAGGGGCTCCAGTGCCACCGTAGCCTCGGTCGGCCTTCCGCGATCTCTCTTGTGCAAGAGATTCGGCATCGTGTGCCTGAAGAGCCCTATCAAGGACCTCGCCGCCATCATAACGCTGCGTTCGCGATAATTCTTGTACTGTGCCAAATCCCTGAGAAGATCCTCGTTCATGACCAATGGGCATCGCGAGCAAATTTCGCGCACCGCGTTCAAACCGATCGCCATTACGTCACCGGAATTTCTCTCGGTGACGAAGTTGTTGACGAGGGTCTTGAGAACAGGCTCGAGGGTCTCCGGTGGTACGAGCTCGTGCGACGACTGCGCCACGAATTGCAACAGCTTCGTGACTTCGCGCTGATGCGGCTGCAAGAAACGTTGCACGTACGGATAAAAATTGAAGAGAAACAAATTGTGCAATCCTATCAGACGCGACACTACGTCCAGTGTCATCAGCTTTATCTCGAAACGGTCGTTATTCTTTTCCAACTGTTTGAAAAGTTTTTCCGCGAATCCCTGGGGATCGTGGATGAGATGTAACGCTGAGAAATTGAATTGGGGAGCTTTGGATTTCTTCTTTTTCGATTTAGCGAACAATTGCTTCACCTTCTTCAATTGTTTTTCACGTTTCTTCGATTTCTTGTTGACCTTGTTGGCCATCGCGACCTCCTTGACGTTCGGCTCGTCGTCGCTGTCGCTGTCGTCGCTGCCCTTCTCCTCGGAATCCGTGCCGAGGAAAAACTTCAAGCTCGCGACCATGACTTTCGTGATCTTTGAAAAACAACCGGTAGCTATGACGTTTACGGTTTTCGCGTCATTCCAGACGTTCTTGTTGTACAACTCGATCATTATGTCCGCCGACATTTTTGCCGCACGCGCGTTCGAATCTTTCAACATCGTGAACATGAAGTTTTGCAGAGACGTATTGATCTTTGCGTTCTTGTGCTTTGCGTTCACGTTCTTGATGTCCGTTATTATGTGAGTCTGGAGAAATTGACGGAGAGCTTTGTCCTGACATCGTAGCAACTGGAAGAACAGACTCAGGAGAGCCGTCGGTTCGAGAAGTCCTTTGTTCCTCAGGAGAATCAAGGTACGGCAGAAAGTCTGTAAAATTTTGGGAAGAACATTAAGTTTTCACATTGAATAATCAAGGAGATTAGAGATATATGTTAAAAAACATGTTTAAACAAGCTTTTATTCAATGTACTAAAAAGTAGAAAATAATATTTTTCAACAAGTCACCTATATATGACTTTAAATAAAAGCTTGTGGCGCTCAACTTTTTAAATGTTTAATAAATGTTATCAATTCAGTTTCATTAACCGTATTTAATTTGGCACAATAGTAATTGGAGAAATTATTATCACACGTTTATACTCAGTTTCAGGATTTTTATTCAAGAAATCTGAGGTTGTTTTACAGTAAATTAAATACAGTTGATATGTTAACGGATTTATGTGAATTCAAGACTGCATGTCTAAATTTTCAGCGCCCCAAGCTTTTGTTTAGTCACATATAGATGACTTGCTAAAAAGGATTATTTTTTACGTTTTAGTACATTAAATAAAAGCTTATTCAATTGTTTTTTTACATGTAAATTATGTTCTACTTTTAGTGTTCAATTGATTTTACTAGAGCTCTGATACTTTTGCAAAGAGGGATTAATCCTTCGAAACGAACCGGTGTTATTATTGGTTGATTATCAGGAGAAATCCTGGAGAACTGTGATAGGTGGCATCTATCATAGATGTTGGCTCACCACCTATTAGAGTTTAACTTTCAACCTATTTCACTTATTGGACCCTTTTAACGATTTTGCGATCCGAGAGCACTTGGAGCAAATTCATATGTTCTCATGCACTTTTCATGTATTGTCACCGCTTAGTTGCATGTTTGCAAAATTTCAGAGCTCTAAGTAGTCGCGAAGTGGGTGAAATATCGGTTTTCCGTTTTGCATCTCACACCAAGCCAAGTTAAATAAAAGCTTGTAAAAAGAATGATAAACTTGCCATTCGCATGTCATTGTCGAGAATTGTGTTGTGGGTCTGGAGAATATCGACGATTTCTTGCGGATACGTGACCAGCTCCTCGGCGTAACAGTGGGCCACCTGAATTGCAAAATATCAAAATTCTGAAGTTTCCGAGCTTCTACAGTGTCGAAGGATGCGTGGACGATACAATCTCAAAGTAGAGTAGCCGAAATTTGAAATTGTCAAATATAAGTTCTAGATTTAAGGGGGTGAGGAAAAAATTTCCTGATTTTCATGATTTTTTTTAAGGAAAGATTTCTTCACCATTTTTGAGATCTAGGGTATGTTTTGTTACTACTTTTGGCTCTTACATGGTATTTTTTTTATTCGTTTTTAAAAATGGCAGAGTTACGGTCTTCTAAACTGCCTTTTCAAAATCGGCAAATTTGGTATAAATCTTTCTACCCTTATTGATTAAAACATGATCCCAAGTGTCCTTGAAAATAAAATCAAAATTTAGTATTTTTTATTCGCAAATGTGGCCATTGTGCAATAAAATTGCGAAGCGTACCATTTCATCGATTTTCAACATTTCTCACTTTTTCTTGGTTCATATTTTGCGTATGAGTGTTAGAAAAAGAAAAACCTTCGTTGACTTTTTTCGGATTAATACCCCCAAAACGCGTTTAGAAGACCATGACATTCTCTGCGATTTTGGAAGATTGATTTTTAAAAATACCATGTAACAGACAAAAGTAGTAATAAAACATACCTCAAGCCTCAAAAATGATGAAGAAATCTTTCCTTCTAGAAAAAATCATGAAAATCAGCCATTTTTTCCTCACGGTATCTCCTCCCTTCAAGTATAATCCGTCGTGAATGGCATATGTACACTAGGGTGGCCCAAATTTGAGATCTATTTTTGCCTTTTTCTCATCATCCAATTGTCTTGTTTAAAGAAACAAAAATGTCGCGAAATCTGCGAGCGGTCAAAAAATATTCAGAGGTCGCTCAAGCCTCCGGAAAATGCAAGTTTTCATTTCAAAAAACCATTTTTTTTCTTTCACTTATCACCCATGAATTTTACGCTTTATAATTTTTAAATTAAGCTCGCGAAAGCTATAGCCGGCCAACGAATATTTAGTGGCCGCTCAAGAGCTTTGAAATTTCCAATTGGCGCGATTTTTTTTCGTTTCACTCATAAACTTAACACTTTGTAAAATTTTCAAAACAATTAATCCTTTTTTTCTTTAGAAACGGATTTTTTAAATTCACCTCACACTTCTAACCCGATAAAACGGGGGACCTTTAATTTGGTTTACGGACAAGAGCTTCAAATAATTATGTTATGAGAACAAAAATTATAATTCTTGGGTTAGTAGTGTGAGGTAAAGTAAAAAATCTGTTTCCAAAGAAAAAAGATAAATTGTTTTGAAAATTTTACAAAGCGTCAAATTTATGAGATGAATAAAAAAAATGGCGAGAATAGGAATTTTCTAAGCTCTTGCGACCACTGAATATTCATTGACCGGCTGGAGCTTTCGCGAGGTTAATTTAAAAATTATAAAGCGTAAAATACATGGGTGAGAAGGAAACGAAAAAAAACCGATTTTTCAATGAAAATTTGTCTTTTGGGAGGCTTCAGCGACCTCTAAATATTTTTTGACCGCGCGCAGATTTCGTGACAATTTCTTTTTTCTCTAAAGAACATAATTGGATGATGAGAAAAAGGGAAAAAAATAGAGCTCAAATTTGGGCCACTCTAATGTACACGAAGCCTCAACTTTCAGTTGAGAGTGTTTTTTTTCATGATTGTTCCACCTCTATTTGTTAATATTCAATTTTCCTAGGGCAAAACTCTTAAAAGTGGATATAAGAAGCCTCACGACTGCAGCGATTTACAAGCCGCTCACCTGTTTAGAGTTCTCCTATACAGTTCAATAACGACGTAAGGGAGGGCCGAAGGAGAAAACGGGCAGAATTTCGGCGGGGTGCAATCAATTACACAATTATTTAGTGAATTATTGTGGAATTCGCCAAAAAGTTTCTTCGTAACAAATTAACCATACAAAAAAATCTAAATCATTGTATACGGGTTGTCTATTGTTTTTCTCATGATATCTGAGAACGAAACAACGTCCTATAAGAATGCATGCGAAACAATTACAATATAAAAGTATTACAATTCTTCAATAGCTAAGTAGATCGGTCCAAAATTTTTCATACAGGCTTAAGGGGTAGGCTACTGTGAAAATGACGAACAGTCGTCGCTTGGGGCATTGCAAATTGGAGAGGAAGGTCCCACATACGGTGCAGGTAATCGGAGATTGAAAGGAAACTTATGATTACAGCGATAGAACTGCTAGTAAAACTTTAAACGCGTTTTTCTCGAAACTGTTTTTCAATACAGTGAGCACGATTTCTCGACATTTGAAGAACGAATTGACTCGAAAATTGGTACACTTATTCAGTGTAATAATAGTTTAGTCTCGAGCGACGTTTTTCTTTCGAACATTTTTCAAAAATTAGTTATTAATAATAATAATGTCGTTGCACCTTGAGAAATGAAGAAAAAAATATCAATTTTTTTTTTTTATGATTGATACACTATATCCTAAAAAGGTCGGCCAAGTTGCAGCCAATATTATCTATATTAAGAAAAAACTCGTTTTTTTTATTCAGATCAACCGGGTGGCCAAAATCAGCCACCGTTGAGCCTTGATATTGGCCACCGGGTGATCTGAAACAAAAAAAAAACGAGTTTTTTTTCTGAAAATAGATAATATTGGCTAAGACTTGACTCAGTTTTTTTTGGTTATTGTTTCAATCATAAAAAATAAAGTATTTTTAATGAAATTTGGGACACGGCTCTGTTAACCCTTCCTTGACACACTTGAATATGGCTTTGACACACTGGATCAATTTGACCCGGATAGTACTTCATCCACTTGTCCTTAACCCTTCAGTCGGTTTTCATTGGAAAAAATCCGGGATACACTTTAAACACTTCTTAATATATCTGCATAATTAAAATTCGGAAAATTTCAAATTGAATTGTGCCAAGTTTTTGGAAACTTTCAATTCTAGGGAAGTGAGCATTTTCTTTCAAATTCGTCCGGGTCAAAATGACTCAGTGTGTCAAGGCGGGGTTACTGTACATACAAATAAATGCCCAAACGAATGTTTTATCATCTCATTCTTTCAATTTTTTTTAAGGGGAGGGTAGGGGTTTCAGCGTGAAAAAAAACGCTTTTTTCGCGAATTTTTTTCATCTATATGGATAGAGTAAATGTATTGAAACCTTTTGTACATTGTTAAGTGTCATTTCAAGAACATTCCGTGAAATTTGTACGCGAAAATATTCACAAACAAGCCGGTGCCGCGTTTTTCGCGAAACCCTTTTTCAAAGTCCGTGTTCACTGCCATTTGAAAACTACATGACCGATTTCTTTCAAAGTTGGAACACACTTTCTACATATAAAATACCTCCCCCCAACGGTTAGTTTGGGTTTTTTTTACATTGAGGGGGTTTTCCACCCCCAAAATGGCGGAATTTTGCGTGAAAAATAGCACTTTTCACTTTACATGACCACCAAAAATTTAGAAATGAAAAAAAAAAATTATCAAAGACCGTTGGGGGGAGGATTTGATGATACTTTGACGAAATTTTAATGGTACTTGATTTCAGATAATTTCTAGCTGAAATACAGTGAACACCGCATATCGTGTTTTTTCCAAAGGCGTTCTTGGAAAAGCTTTGTCACCGGCTTCTTTGTGGATATTTTCGCGTACAAATTTCACGGAATGTTCTTGAAATGACACTTAACAATGTACAAAAGGTTTCAATAAATTTACTCTATCCATATAGATGAAAAAAATGCGCAAAAAAGTGGTTCTTTTCACGCTGAAACCCCTACCCTCTCCTTAATAACCTTGATTTTCTGGTGGTCACAGTAGCCTAACCCCTTAAAACAAACGAAGCAACGATCCATCCAATATGCTACGAGACTTCCATGCGTTCTGAAAAAATGAGTGCTCGCAATCGTGTGTTACAGGCATAAAATTAGATCGGGATGTGGATTTCGTTAATGTTTCGATCGATTGTTAAGCAAGTGGATGTTTTATTGTTATAAATAAAATTGGCACTGCCTCGGCAACTAGTGTATAAAGTCGTACAGGTAATTTTTTATACTGAATCCGACCGTTTTCGAGATAACGGTGACAAAGTCGTAGCTAACGCAACACTTGAACTTCGGCTCGTCCAAATTATTGTCGCCAACGTTGGCCAAAAGTCCTAGCTGACACATGGTCGGTATCTGAGCGAGCAAATTCGCGTTCAAATCGACTTTCTCTTCGAGTATCGCGCAAAATATTGCGAGCATGCGATCGAGTGGAAAATTCTTCGGTCCGGTGCGGGTGTACATGACGTCGGCTTTTTTACTCGCTGTTTTGCGTTTTTTCGTTTTGCGACTCTGCCGCTTCACGAATAAACGTTTGTCTTCCTTGGCCGGATTGTAAGAGGCGAGATAGCCGGCGATCAGTAGATACTTGGCGTAGAACGGTAGTTGAAAGCCCAGTGCTAATTTAGTCGTTGACTCGATATCCCGTGACATTTGTGTGCGTTCAACGAAATCATCACTCGAGACGCGCAGATAAATGACCTCGAGATTCGTTTTAAAAACGCTGGAAATATTTCGCCAAAGTGCCGAAACGTCGTTCTCGTCGCAAATACCGGTCTCAATCGGCTCCACGTACTTGGCAAAATTGATTCTCGACATGTAACGCAACTCGTTCAAATCGCGACAAAATCTGAAGTACACAGAGAGAAACAGATTGAGATAATTCTTGTAAAAAGCATTCCCGTACTTGTCCGGCTTCTCAAGATACAATATCTGGGCGAGCTCGTCTCGGGTGTACTGCGAAAAGTGAACTTTTATTGGCTCGATCATACCCATCTTCACTCGATACTTTTCCCAAACTATGTCGCTCACGAAAATCGTACAAACGTTAAGACCCGATAACTCGCGAAGTCGCAACAACGCCGGCAGCATGTTCGCGTCTGCGTCTCGCAGTCTGTCGCACTTGTCGAACACAATGAAGATCGGTCGTTGATCGTTGGCCGCAATTTGTCGCAGCTGGGCTATGAAAGTCAGAATATTTTCGCACTTCCATTCGGTCCTGTACGCGTCCGAGGAAGAAAGCTTTTCGCACGCCAAGTCCGCGAGTATGTACTCGTAAATGTGTCGACCGTTCGGATGCTCGATACAATTGACAATGCTGTAATTGGGCTTCAGATGATTGAACATTTTGTTAATTATCAATGATTTGCCAGTGGCAACATGACCGTAGACGAACAGGCTATCGGGTAGCGGCTCGTCTAGGCTACCGATCAGCGAGTAGAGAAGTCTGATAATATGATCCCTGCATAGTATTTCGCCGCGCAGCAGCGACAAACACGCTTCCATGATGACTCTGTCTTTTGTCAATTATACGTTGACTCTAATTGAGATTTTCTTTTACAAAGCGATTGTTATAGCGGCAAAAAATGTGCGAGGATTCCCAACTTGACAAACGACGCTATTAAACCTGCAAGAGAAACGAAAATTGTTCTCCTGTAGAAACTTTGTTCATTTGTTATTGACGTAATCCATGCGAGTTTGGCGATACGGAGAAGGAACGTGTCTAACTTATTTCTATCGGGGCTGTTGGATCTAAAGATAGATATGGAAATCCCACAAGCAAATAGCAATACAGAAAAACATGCAATCGGTGAAATGTACTTGATGAAAAACATGAAACGAAATAAAATGGACACACCACAGTATTATAAAAGTTAAAAATAAAGAAAATGATGCACTCGATGGATTTAACTTTAATATATATTACATTGTATAAGTGCAATATATATCAATATTTAGAATAAAATATATATTGCACTAGAAGTGTAATATTCTCAGTATACAGAATATTTATTTTTAAACCGACTAGTCAAAGATCTGAAACACAATTTATAGAATCCAAAAATGTTTGGAACCAGGCATTCTTGAGTAAATTACTGTTCTGTTTGAAATAAAACATCCTGGATATACTTTACCAACTAAAAATACAAACTCCATTTCCACGATTTTTTAATAGAAGATGTCATAAAAAACCACATTTTTAGAATGTTCATTTTCCTCAGATTACAAGAATACATCTTTTTCAAACTATAATCTATTCATTTTCTTTTATGAAACTTCTTTTCCGCTGGATACTGTGCTCTGCAAATTGCATAATTCTTGAATTAAAAAAAAATTCATAGGCAATTTGATGATCTTTCGTAGCCTTTTTGAGTTCGACTCAGCAGACATTTCCTTCGTATTGCCATTTAAAAAAGACACTTGAGTTTAAGCGCAAAAGTCACATAAAATCAAGGTTACCTTTTGTATTGCAAGGTCGCGTTTTGTATTTTGTGTTGCCATTCAAAAAAAGGACACATGAGTTTGAGCACAAAAGTCACAAAAAATCAAGGTTACCTAATGAGTATAAAAGTAATAGACATTGAGAAAAAAGAGCACGGCCTTAGTCTCCAAAGCTTCTATAAAATTCTTTTAAACTTCTGTTTAAAATTCTCTTCAACAGAACCTCGAAAATTCTTTGAATCTTTTTCTGGGGTCTGCAGCTTTTTGACCAGATAGAAAATTTGTAAAGTGTATACATATTTCCCAATAGTAGCGTATGTATATAAACCGATTGTTTTCAGGAGGTTTTAGCAGCAAAGACAGATAAATGGAATACATAAGGGATCACAGTGTAAAATTTTAAAAAATCGTTTTTTTTTTTGCATTATCCAATAGTATAGACGGTTACATGCTGTTCAATTTTGAGGACCAAATTCGAATTATTCGGTTTGCTGAGTCTTTCTCAGAGAAAAGGATTCGACCAGCTGTATGAGATCTGACATGGACGGATACGTTTTTCTCGAAATGTCGTTTTTCAAAACACTGTATAAATTTTGACACCACATTCTTCATGCCATTCTTTACCTTGCTATAGAAGCTTTTTTGTTTGAAATTTTCATATCTTTTTTTAACGTAAAATTATCGAAAAAATAGGTTAAATTCTATACGTTTTTTTTTCAAACTGCTGCCATTTTGTCAATTTTGATTTATTTTGAAGATTGTGATTTTTTTCAGACATTTTCAACCGTTGAAAAAAATGTGAAAAAATCAACATGAAAGTTTAAAAATTTATATTTTGTGTTTTTCATGAGTGCGTAGATTTGAAATGCAAAAATGAGACGGATTAGCGTATTTCAACCAACGAAAAAAAAATCGGGGCTTACAGCTATTTTTCGACCCGTTACACTGTGATGATCCCTTAAAATTTGAAATTCATTTTCGGTCACGAGTGGAAAATATCCTGCATGCTCAAAAACGAGCTCACGTTGTGTCAAGTTGTAAGAATTGAAAGTGGTGCAAAGGTGAACGAAAGCAAAGACAAAAGATCTCACCTGGGCCAAGAACATGGACAGTTCATCGAGACTCTTGTTGAACTTGTCCGGAGTAAGACGAAAAACTTCCAAGGTAGATTTGTAGTGACGATACTGTTGCTGGAACTGTGAGTAAACCGTTGGATTTGAATGTCGAGGTCAATGATTCGAGCGAAAAAATTGTTTCTCCATGCTCGCCGACTTACCTCTTCTTTGTAAGATTCTGGATCGCGTTTTATAAGATTTTGCAACTGTGGAAGATTATCCGGCAGTTGATTGTTGTGGCGAACCATTGCTCCTCCTAATGCTTAACCTAAAAGCACGATATTCATATTTCAACTAACGGCAATAATTTTACAGGCGACGAGTCGCATAGCTCATTCCGCAAACTCTGCTTTTCATTGCACCCGTTTATACATACCATACAAAATCGCGTTCAGTGAAATCTGCAAGCCAAAATAACACGTGTATTTCTACGTTCGACACAGTCACAAGAAACAAAATGGACCTGACCGAAATACGGCGGGAAAGGTGCGCACGAACAATCTGCGCAATCGAGAAACCGGAAGTGCGCCAAACGGCGCGAGGAGATATTTTCTTTTCATGAATACGAGACTTTACTTCGCACAAAGATCTGTCAGTCGCTGATGTTTACAGAGGGGGACCGATAGCGAAGCATTTTATCGCGAAATCTCCCGAAACTTCATCACTGCAATTTTATTCAGTCGGGCAACGCTGACCCTCTGCAGTCGCGAAATGTTTAAATTTTTGGTAAGCCCAGCCATTTTTTATTTCTGCAAGCATCCTCAGTCTCAACCTTCAAAACGTAACCTCCGAAGATGTCTCGAAATTTGAGTTGAATCTACTTTTTTTCTTTTCAGATAACCCTCGGTATCGGTATCTATGCAGGAATGTACATTAGTCAAAATTATGAGGTAATGAATCGCGCTGTTGAAAGAAAAAAAATTTACCAATCTTACCTGTGTCTACGAATAAACATTTGGCAATAGAAGAATATTGCGACTCATAGCTATTAATAACTCGACAGGTACCGCGAGTGGACGACCCTTCGAAGATAATGGAAAAAATAAAACAATTCACGGAGGAGCATAAAAAGAAGTAGCGAACTATTGCGAGGTGACTAAGAGGGAGAATGTATCCGCGTAAAAGATATTCTTAATAACCACTCGAGTTTCAGTTACGTATATTTTGGTTAACCTTCCGTTTCTTTCAATACAAGCTTCCTACAAACTGTACAGTGAATTATTTTCCTGAATCTTTCTCTTCCCGTTCGCAAAATGCGCCTTACACCCCAATGCAAGGGATAATCCGATCGCCGGTAGCGGAAAGAAGTTTCTGCGACGAGCTAAACGTAGACAAGGCCGCCGCCCGAATATTCTATTCTGGCTTGAGGTTCTACGAAGGCGAGCCAATCGGACGCGTGCGTCGGCAGTAATCCCATCGACTGACATTTGTAGAGAGCCAGTGCTATGTTGACCAATTGTCCCAGAAAGAAAACAAGTTTTTGTCCAAGAACGTGAGTTCCCTCTATCACTTTGAAAGCTGGAATATTAAAATGTTCATTGATGAATTATCTCTTCTAGCTAACTCACAAGTAGCCTGCTGTCAAAATGGCTTCAATATGCCTGTTTTCGATTTTTCTTCTCACAATAGATTCTCAAAATTCTCTCAGTTTCTCAAAATATATTCTCAAAATTCTTTCTCAATTTTTCAAAATAGATTCTCGAAATTCTTCTCAAAATATATTCCTTTAAAAATGGAAAACTCACAATAGACGATAGACTATAGATATAATGAACTGCAGGGGCCAGGTTGAAATTTCGAACGTTGAGTGATCGTAACGCTCAAAACTCCGGAAGTATACTACCCCGAAAGATCAAAACTCCGAAAGAATTTTACCTGGAAGACCAAAACTCAAAAATCTGTACATCGTCAAAATAATTCGGCTATGGAAGTTTTAAAAGTTTCAAAATTTTCAATAAATCGACGAATTATTTCAAGATTTTTTTTCTATTAATAAGTGATTTTACGTCAATTTGGAAATTTGTCTAAACAATGTTATACGTTCTACATAATTTACAGTCAACTGTGTAGACTTTCGCCGGCATGATCTTGACGAACCTTGTAATTTCGGAACATTGAAATTAGGAATTTTAAACCATCGGTGCATTCGAAGTTCGGAATTTCAACCTGGCCTCCATGTCAAGATCATACCAGCGAAAGTCTACACAGCTGGCTGTAAATGATGTGGAACGTATAACATTGTCTAGACAAATTTCAAAATTGACAAAAAATCACTTCTTGGTAGGAAAAAAATTCTTGAAATAATTTGTCGATTTATTGAACATTTTGAAACTTTTTAAACTTCCATAGCCGAATTATTTTAACGGTGTTCAGATTTTTCCGACTTTTCGTCTTTCATGTAAATTTTTTTTGGAATTTTGATCCTTCGGGGTAGTATTCTTTCGGTGTTTCGAGCGTTCTGATCATTCATTGGAATTTTAATCTGGACTAATCTTGAATTTCGGTACATTAAAATTCGGAACTTTAAACCGTCGGAGCATTCAAAGTTCGAAATTTCAACCCAACCCTGAACTGCAAATAAGAGACTATGCAAGGCTGATAGAACAAAACTGTTCGAACCTATTTTAACACAGTCATGAAAATGTTTTTAATCAGGCTTTTCTCATAAAACAGGCAGTTTGGAGCCACTGTTGACTTTCAAGTTTCCAGCAGAATTGTTCAATATTTGAAATTCAAGCAGATTATTAAAATATACCAGTGCAATTTTCGTGTCCACTAGAATCAAGTAGAAAAAAAAACAATCTGGTAAATTTTCCGACAGATTTCAGTAACGTAAAAAATTCTGTTTCCTAGCCATATATATGTTTCTAAAAAAAAACGTGTTGCTGTAAATTGATAATTGTAGTATATACGAAAGCGATCGGATTGGAAACAGGATGGAGAAAGGATTTTGGAAAATGGATCGATAATTACAACAGGTAGTGTTAAGACATTTCTTCCACTCTGAGAATCGTCTCATTCATACAGCACTTTATGGAGATGACACACTGGCTACATTTCTATCCCCTAATTTACACACTAAACAACTTCAGATGCCAGATATAAACTGCCTAACACGTGTAAAGAATTCTAAAGATTTCCGCAACGACAATAAAAATAGGTTACAGAATTTTTCAAGAAAATATTAATAACAAATCTTAGAATAATTTGACTAGCAGAAGAAGTTTTGCAGTGACCACTTCAGAGACAATGTGAAAATGTCTTTAGCTACTAAATCGGGGCAAAATTTTTTATTCCGGCTTATCATTGGCTACTAGATTGTGGCTTATTTTTATCAAGCGCCATTGTAATTTACCAATAATTCAGAAGGGCCCTGCTCATGTGCCCACAAAACACGGTGCTCCACAAAAGGAATATCTTAACTGTTAGAAACGATATTGTGAGGAAACTGGGTTAAAATTTTCGTTTTGATAATTTCACATTGGTTATGACAGTTGAGGTGTCTGTAAAATCGAAACTATTTGACGTTCAGATGCAACATTGTCGAGATATTACAGAATGAAAATATGAATTTAAATCGTCAATAAACATTGATCCAGGGGGAGGTTTTCATTCTTGACATCGTTCCGTAGCTGAAAGTCTTATGCGATAAATTCAGCATTACTTAATTTTCCTTGGTACTTACTCTGCTGAAGTGAAAAAAGCGCTTTAACAGGCCTCGTTATAAGCATCCCCACCATCATAATGGGAAAAATGGATATAGAGTTTCCAGCCATGAACATTATGAACAAATTCATGGGGACCTGCTTCAACGGCCCGAGTGCCAAATCCCAGGATTTTTTAATGATCAAATGATTTGAATCGTTGTCCCGTTGCTGTTCCGTGTTTTGCAAAAACGCAGCAGACTGTGTGTATCCCGGTGGTGAGGGTAAATCGGCATTTTTATCCTGTTTATTTCTATAAAAGTTAAATCAATTAAAAATTTACATTAAATATCGGGCGGGACGCTTTATTCGAGATTTTTCTATACTCACTTGTGTGAAAAATCCAACGCCCACTTCAACTTTTTAACATTTTGCTTAGCCACAGCCATTGTCTCGTATTCTTTTCTCTCGTATAAATCGTATTATTATTATTGAGAACGAGATTATTTCAATTTGTTTCGCTTTTAACGTTGATATCAATGTATACGTCAATTTCTCAAACAAGAGGTTATGACGGACATCGATGCGTAGCGAATTTACGAGAATCGCGCATGCGCAGTTTCTCGGGTTCTAAAGTCATCGTTCACTCCAGCTTGAGAGTTATTGATTTTTTTCTTCTCTAACGGAAAAAAAATCTATTTTCTATACTAATCGTACGAAATGTCAACTGTTCTTATTAACAAACTGATTGAGTGTAAATAAATTACACAATAGATTTGAAAATTAGGGACAAGGCGCCGGCCATTTTGAACCCTTTCGGGTTCAGCGCTGCGGTGGCCTTCATCGTCCGTCGAGCAATCATGGCTGACACGATAGAGATTGACAACTACGAGCTTGCACTTTCGGATAACTGTACGCAAAATAATCCAGAGACAAATGCCAGTTGTTCACTGACGTACAACGATTTTTTTACGAAATTTCTTTTGGAAAATCGGCCCTGTATGTTCCAATCTGACATCACTCGAGAATGGCGATGCAGACGAGAGTGGAACGCGAATGGGGCGCCAAATTTCAAAATCATCACGGAACATTTCGGTAGAAGTGCAAAATCACACAAACTCAATTGCTATTATAATTACGTATTTAACAATATTTAAATTTATAGATATACAAAGGTTCAGGTTGCATATCTTTATTTTTCAAATTTGAATAAAGAAAACGAAAAATTCCACTTGCCCAAGTGCAATTGATCAATCTGCATAGACGTGATTGCACTGTACTAATAATTACAAATTTCAGGGGACTGCGAGGCACCTATCGCCGATTGCAACCGAAAGTATTACAATTCGCAGTTCAAGGCTGACATGACGATATCGAAGTATCTCGATTACTGGAACGAATATAGGGAAAAGAATTACCCGAACGATATGCAGATTCTCTATCTCAAAGACTGGCACTGCGCGAAGAAATATCCCGATCTACGCCTGTACGAAGTTCCCAAGTATTTTGCTTCGGATTGGCTCAATGAGTTCTACATCGCTCATCCGGATTTGGATGACGACTACATGTTCGTTTACATGGGTCCCAAAGGCACATGGTATATGAAAACAAACCCAATATACTTTATTTCACGAGTGTAATTAATCGTAAGCATAGCAGAAATTTGTAATCTTCAGGACACCGTTTCATGCAGATGTGTTCGCATCGTACAGCTGGTCGGCAAATATCGTTGGAAAAAAGCGTTGGCTACTTTTTCCTCCCGGAGCAGAAAATGCCCTTCGCGACCCCCACGGACAATTGTGTTTCGACGCGGCTGCTGCGGAACTGAAGGATAGTGCGAAGTATCCCAACTACAATGAAGAAACGTTGCAAAGCTTCGAAGTGATACAAAATGAGGGGGAAATAATATTCGTGCCTTCGGGATGGCATCACCAAGTCTGGAATTTGGTAAAACACATCACCGCTGCATTTGCTTTATTTTCAATGTTCCACTGCATATGCCGCACTTGTCCAGTGTGTTGGCTACAGCCATTCTTGCCTTGCAGGTATTATTTCGATATCGACAAGTTGTGAGATTGGAACACCGGGATTTTGATATTTTTCGATTCTTGTCGGAAACCTTGATTAAAAAGGTTAGAAGCTTGAAAGTGAAGATGGAAATTGTAGAATTAATAGTGTATAGCGAAGTGAAATCACAGTAGTTATTGAAAATCACCGTCTTTTATTGAGATCTCCATTTATTATATATGTCTAAAGAAACTCTGCTATGTTTTAAAATATATCCAATCTAACATAAAATAAATAAACAAACAAAAAACCAAAAATAGGAACTTTTATGCAAATAAAAAATGTAGTAAACAAGCAAAATTAAAGTTAGGAAGTTTTATGCGAGTGCAGTAGTAGCGACCAGAATGCAATCTAATCGCATAGCTTGTGGCAGGCAGGCAACAGCTGGTGACTTTAAGGGGCTATACTAGTGTGAACGCTGAAAATTTGGGTGATTTTCGGGAATTTTTTGGAAAAAAAGTACTCAATTAAATGTTTCGGAAAATTAAGAATATATTTGGCTATATTTGACCTATATTACATAATTTTTTCATAGAAAAATATTGAGATCCAAGCGACTTATGCGCTGCCTTCGGAGGCGCCAAATAAAAAAGTTCCTCCACTGCTGACATGATTCCGGCCGATTGAGTAGCTGAAGCCGAAAAAGGAAAAAATGTCGTTAAACTGGAAGGTATTTCCTGTACGATGACGTAGGATTTTCGAAAAAATATCAAAATCTAACAAAATGGCGTAGTTGTGAAAAAAGTCTGTTTTCTTGCCTCTAAAATGGTCGTTTTTTCAATGCCAAATCGTCAATTTTCGTTCAATCAGAAATATCCTACGTTATTGTAGAGTAAATATATTCAAGAGTACTCAGTTCAAATTTCAAGTCAATCGGATAATTGCTCTTTGAGTTACAATGTCAACAAATTTGAAAAATCTCATTTCGAGACAAACGCGTTTAAAGATTTAACTATCGATTTTTGCAAGATAAGATTAGAGATACGGGCTTGACATTTTTACAGGATATTCTTGAAAGTATAAACTGTCGAAAGAGGCGAAAAAAATCGATTTTTTGAAAGTGTCACACTTGTAAAGCCTCCTAATTAAGGAGATCAAGATTGTTGAAACAACGACCGCAACAAACGGAGGGCATCTGGAGTTTCGTCTTTCCGAAACGACCAAAATGACGCGGAAGAAAATTCCTTCCCTGATTCCATACTCGTGGATAAATAAAATGACACCTCGGAAATATTTAATTTAGATAATAATAGTGCAAGGCTATTAAACGTCATTATAGAAACAAGTAAAATCAACTTAAGGGATCATCTCAGTGTAACATTTTTAGACGTTTATTTTTTTTACATATTTTTAACGCTTGAAAATGTTAAAAAAAAAGAGTCCTTACGGTGTACACGGTTGTGGCCGTACATATTATCTGAAACAAAATTTGTAAAATGATTATTAATCAGTATGAAAGCCGCTATCTTGCTATGGAGGTTTTTTAAATCAAAATAACAAAAAAGCGGCGCTTTGAAAAAAAAAGTATCGATTTTAGCCTATATTTTCGAGTTTTTTTTTTCGTTAAAAAAATATGAAGATTCAAAAAAAGCTTCCATAGCAAAATAAAGAATGGCGTGAAGAATGTTGTGTCAAAATTTGAGACGGATAGCTGGACAACTCTTCCTTTGAGAGTGTACACCGTATTGAAAAACGACATTTCGAGAAAAACCCGTCCGTCCGCGCCAGATCTCACGCAGCTGATCGAATCCTTTTTCCTGAGAATGGCTGTAGCAACCGGAATAATTCGAATTTCACCTAAAAAATGGAACAGCATGGTTATAACCGTCTATACTATCGGATAAGGCAAAAAAACAATTTTTTGAAAATTTTACACTGTTATGATCGCTTATGCACCCCATTTATCTGTCTTTGCTACCAAAGCCTCCTGAAAACAACCGGTTTTTATACATACGCCACTGTTGGCAAATATGTATACACTTTACAAATTTGCAATCTGGTCAAAAAGCTGCAGATCTCACCCAAAAAAAGATTGCAAGAATTTTCGAGGTTCTGTTTAAGAGAATTTTAAACAGAAGTTTGAAAGAATTTAAAAGAAGCTTCGGAAACAAAGCCCGTGGTCTTTTTTCTCAATCTATATTACTGTTCTACTCATTAGGTGACCGTGATTTTACGTGACTTATTTACCCTTAAACTCATGTGTCCTTTTTTGAATGGCAACACATAATACAAAAGGTAGCCTTGATTTTTTGTGACTGTTGCGCTTAAACTCAAGTGTCTTTGTTTGAAATGGCAATACAAAGAAACTGTCTGCTGAGTCGAACGTAAAAAGACCACGATAGATAATCAAATTGTCTATGAATTTTTTTCTTAATTCAAGAATTGTGCAATGCAGAGCAATATATCTAGCGGAAAAGAAGTTTCATAAAAGAAAATGAAAAGATTATAGTTTGAAAAATACATATTCTTAAAATCTGAGGAAAATGAACATTCCAAAAATGCTGTTTTTGTGACAGCTCCTATTAAAAAATCCGCTGTGATGATCGCTTAAATGGAAATAATAACAATTACAATGATGTTTAATGTTTTCAACTCTGCTATCGAAATATCGGTATAATTCGAGTCCAATATCGGATTTTCGGCGAAATATCCGATTTTGATTGTATCGAAAAACTAGTACCCATGCTCTAATGGAGATCGCTGTAGCCGCACACCAGCCACGTGTGCATTACCGTCAACCTTTTGAGACATGTCTATACACAAGTTATATTCGAAACGATGCGCTACATTTTACACCATTTTTAAATCATTGGAAACAGGAGGACACTATTTCCGTGAATCACAACTGGATCAATGGTTGCAACGTATGGAGTTCGTGGCTGTCCCTGCGAAGGGAATTGTCAGCGGTGATGAGAGAAGTGGAGGATTGTCGAGACATGGACGATTGGGAGGAACATTGTCAGCTTATGCTAAAAGCTTCGCACGGCATGAATTACCCGCAATTTTACAAATTCCTGACCTTTATCGTTGAGAAGCGATTGACGGCTCTGAGAGCCGAGCTCGAAGAATATCGCAGTTTCGACAGGTGGAAGATTGGTCGGGAGCATTGCTGCTTCGATCTCGAACGTGCCAAAGCAATATTGATCAGCATGGTCAACGATACCGAACAGAAAGACATTTACGAGCTCGTCTTTCACGACAACCGAGTTCACCGTCTGATCAACGATATAAACGAAATTCTTCCTCGGAGAATAAAATAAAATGGAAACGCGAAAAAAAGAATTTACCTGTCGTACTTCTATCTGTAACGTTTTTATTATAATTTACATCATATTAAAATTTGTAGTCTCTATCAATCTTCATCTTCGAATATATATATATATATATATATAGATTTTATATAAATTTACAGTTTTTTTCACGTATTTGCGCCGCAGGCTTCTGGATTATTATCGCGCACATTCGGAGGATTCTCGTCGCAAACGCCATTACGAATAATTATAACTGAATTACAAAAGCAAAAAAAAAACGTTTTACGCTCGCGCATCTATTTCTTCGAGATCTGTCGAAAATGAATAATTGCACCGCTACACCGGTAGACCGATTATTGTGATATAAGCGAGAAAGAAACGCCGAAGTACCCTCGACGCTTCGATATGAGAACTTCGAGCCTCGAAGCTCGTTCGCGATATTTAAAACGGTAAGGAGCTGCTCGCTCGAGTACCTATCCACGTGTGGAAATTAACCAAATAAGAAAAGGAGATGTCTTCAATGAGCTGCGCGAAGCGATTGGTTTGTTAGTAGCGCAGACGAGCGATAGGAGCATTAGCGGGACGATAGCACGAACTTTCGCGAGAAATCAGGATTAATGTAAACACGGTACGCAAGTTTTTAAACTCATAATGTTACATATGCCTAGTCCTTACTATACATTACATATGTCTGTACGCAATTTCCTCTCGTATAAAAACAAACCTCGTTTTCTCTCGCTGTTTCTTTTTCACACATCAGAATTCGTATATTGTCTTATGTACTATTATTTCAGCAAGCATAAATATCTGTAAATTCTAGCATAGGTATCACATATGTATGTATATACATGTATGTGTGTGTATGTGCATACAATTGGTATTTACAATGTAACGCTAATAAAAATGTACAAAATCTATAAGTCAAATATGATTGGGGATAAAATTCTGCGAGTGGTATTTATTACAAAGGACAGAAGCGCATCTGGATTTTTCCTTCACACGAAATATGAAAAGTGAAAATAACACGCGTTTTATTTACTTCTCATGAAATAACAATCGAGAGTCATGATCATTACGTACGCCCACATAGAAGCACGTGGTTTTTTTTTTTTTTTTTCATCAGAACAACGAGAATTTTGCTCCGAATCATTGCTTAACGCTGGTCACAGAGTCAATGATATGCGAATTGTTTTTTTCTTCATTCAATCATTCATCTTAGGTGTCTCCACGGAACACACGTATTTACTGCAGTTAAAATGCTTGGTAGGGATAGCTTACATCCAAATTATGATTTGATAGTCACGGTCGTTGAGTTTAAAACGTCCGAATTTTGCTTTGTTTTTATAAATATCTACTTTGAGCTCCACCGTACGCTCGAAGCAATAATAAGCCTGTGTGCGTTGAGAATCGAGGATGACCGCATCGTTTGAATGAAAAATCGCAAGAAAAATATACGTTTCTCATTGGAGTTTCACCATTCGTAAAGATCATTGTGAATCGATTAAAAAGAATCGCGCGCGAACTATTTTAAAATAGTTTTTCTTTCGGGTGAGTCGTACTCGTCCGTGCTGAGAATCTTTACGATATTTCGGTGCGTTGTGTGATAGAAAGAAAAACACAAAAAAGAGAGAAATATTTGGTGAGTTGGCGAAGCTTCGCGTGACCAAACAGCGTTTTCCCAATTAAAAAAATATATGTATTTTTTTGTTCCTCTTCATCTTCATAATTACAATTACCTATCGTCGCAGCATCCAAAGAAAAATAACGTTACCATAGTCATTGTTATCGTTGTTTTTTTCGTTTGCCACGTTTTCAATAAATAGTACGAAAGTGTTCGTGAGTTTTGTTAACGATCGATATAATGTGAGATCTCCACTGATAGATGCCGAAGAATATGTTTTTTTTTTTGTTCAGTGTGTACGATCTTAACGTCCTCTAGGAGGAGAAAATAATGATTCGTCAACTGCGCGCAACGGGACGAAATTTGACCTCATCCAAAATCAATATTTACGATGCAAACGCGGTTTTGATAAAATCCAATATTGTTCAATACGAGACGAGAATCAAGGGAAAAGTCAAATTTCCATTTTCTCAGCTTGCACGGCAAGTACATATCCAATTAATATCTAAATTATCCGTAGATCTCGTAAAGTCGTTGATACATTTTCATTATTAACAATTAACAGAGCTCGAAAGATCGGACTTTACCAAATCTGCGGATCTCGCGTATATAGATTTCTTCTTATAACTAAACTATAGATACATATATCTTTCTCTCTGTTCTTCTCGCTATTGTGATGGTCTGTAAAATGTGAGATTTCTTCGCGCGACCGATTACGGTCGTATACCCTCCCAACGGTACAATCTTCTTCGATATAATGCTGAAGCATCAGCAGCGTTCGTGGCGTTAGACACCGAACCGCTACCTCGAACATCGATTACATCAACTCTCGGACGATGACACGGGAAATATCGAAATGAGAGCTAAAAGTACAAGAAAAACTAATAAAACGAAAAAGTCTCGTATATACCAGCGCGTATCATCGTACGAACGTGTAACCCTAATTAGACCTTTTCATGTAACAAATGTTAGTTATTCACATTGAAAACGAAGCAATGAGTGTAAAAGGACTTGTCCCGTTTGTGGTTTCTCGTTCGCGCGATTTGAGAAAAAAAAACGGAGGTTTCGACTGTCACCCTCGTGGCGCGATTTAGATAGGATGGGCCACTGGAACGGACATGAGAGGAGGCGGAGCGGTAGTTGCGGGGCTCGCCGCTGGTGTCGGTGGTGCGGGTATCGGAGTCGACGGAATCGGTTGTTGCGTTTGCCTCGGTGGTGACAGTAGCTCTTGTCTGTCGCGTTCCCTCTCTCGTCCGGGCCTCCAAGCCTCGAGCAGTGCCTCGACGCGTTCCTCGGTCGGTCCCCAACGGGCGGTGCCGGCCGCGTTTTGCAACCACACGACTAGGGTCCCGTGCGCCGCTCTGATGTTCACTTCGCCTCTGCGAAACAAGAAAACACAATGATCTGTATCGATATGTGAAAAAAAAAAATTAGCCGATGGATTTGGGATCATCGTACTTTGGCAATATGTGCTGAAATCCGTGTCTGTACTCGTGCTCCATCGCGGGCACGACGACCTGTTTGCGCTTGAAGTGGCTACCCTCGAGCTTGATGAGCGCGTTGGGCGCCGGATCGCGCCACTCCGGCAGAAAAACGACAAAGGAGAGGGGCTCGGGCGAGTCGGCGAGCAAACGTTCGAAATGATTGACCATCGCTTCCATGAGTTCCTCGCAGTACGGTGGATTCGCCTGGAAGGAACCGCTTACGGGCCTGAAATCGAGGAAGGGTCCTCGGGAGCCGAAGTAGGAATCGGTATCGGCGAAAGTCGAGCAGTACTGCCTGAAGTAACAATTCAACGGTGACGCGAAGCACTCGAATGTCACGCCGAACGAACGATGAAGGCACTCGAACACGGTCACCGGCAATGCCATTTGCGTCGCCTGGCCCTCGTTTACACCGAGATAAGTCTGATAACGCTTGAGCATACACCATACCCGGGGCAAAAACATCTCGAACTTTTTGTCGTCGAAACAATTGTAACGATAAAGATGCTCGAGTTTCGTCAAATGCATATTGTTTATGCACATCGTGTCGCCGTGAAATCGCAGCATCGTTTGCTCCCGTTCGGGCAAATATTCGACCTGCGGCAAGCGGGGCGCGGGCAACGAAAATTGCACAGGATAACACCATACTTTGCGGTGGGTGCTGGCGGGTCCGCCCAACGGTATAACGTCACCGAGGCCGTTGTCCTTCAATATCTGATTGTTCTTGTCTTTCACCTTTTTCGCATGCTCCGTCGACAAGTGATAGATCTTCAGGCAGATACCCTCGACGCTGTGCTTCACAGTTTCCGTTAGATGCGGCTGGCACTGACGCTTCAGATGCGCCAGGCGATCTTGAAAATCGTCAAATGTCGCGCCAACCGTACGCCTCAACCACTGAAACGTGTCCTCGGCGTTCCACTTGACGACCTTCCGACTGTTGGCCGTCGCCGAACGCGATTCTATCATTTTTTTCGCCGCCTCGGCGTAGCGGGACAACTGCTTACGCGCGTCACCCGTGAACTTCGGGCGTACGAGCTTGATCGGTATGTCGTTCATTACCTCGCGATACATGGACATCGAGATAGCGGGAAAACACTGACTCGGTAACAACGGATCCGAGCCGCAGTCTATCACTTTGCGTTCCATTAACCAACGATTGAACGAGTCCTTTGGCGCGTCTATGGACTCTCGCGTGTGACACAACTCCTGATAACACTGACGTAACTTTGCGAGCAAACTGCAACGCAACGCCTCCGCGTCCGGATGCACGTGCAACAGGTTCGACGGTGCCCTCTCGTATATTATCACGTTCGTTGGTATTTCCAAATCCCACGGACCACTGCGGATCGAAGAAAAAACAAATACTGAGCTAGGGGAGGGGGTGGCAAATATATTTGGTACAACGATTGTAGTTTACGTACGCCAGGACAAATTTCTTCACTACCGGCATCGCCGTTCCCTCTTCGGAAGCTCGCCTCTTCAAGGGTCCTCCCGGAGTGCCCGGAGGAATCGGGCCGTTCGCCGGAACGGGAGCAGCTCCGCAGATACCAAGCGGATCCGTGATGGGATCGAACTGCAATTGAGAATTTTATTTCAATGCACGGTGAAGACAAAGTTCTTCCGAGCTGCAATAATGTTCTATTCATTTGCATCTTGTATGTTGATCGAAAAACCAACTAGTTTGCTACACGTGAAAATGAATACATAGTATCAATACTATATTTTTAATAATGAAATCAGTGGACTAATGAAACTTAAGGCATACTATTCTTATATTGCGTCAATATTAATCCTGCATTGGTTAGTGAGCGGATGTTGTATATTTGCACGAAAAGAAATCAGTAGACAAATAGGACTTTGAATATTTTACGAATATTGTAGCAAATTTAAGGGGAGGGTAGGGGTTTCAGCGTGAAAAAAAAACACTCTTTTGCGAATTTTTTTCATCTATATGGATAGAGTAAATTTTTTGAAACCTTTTGTACATTGTTGAGTGTCATTTCAAGAACATTCCGTGAAATTTGTACGCGAAAATATCCACAAACAAGCCGGTGCCGCGTTTTTCTCGAAACCAGTTTTTCAAAGTCCGTGTGCAATGCCATTTGAAAACTACACGACCGATTTATTTCAAACTTGGTACACACTTTCTATATATACAATATCTCCCCCCAACGGTTAGTTTGAGATTTTTTTTACATTGCGGGCGTTTCCCACCCCCAAAATGGCGGAATTTTTCGTGAATAATAGCACTTTTCATTTTACATGACCACCAAAAATTTAGAAATGAAAAAAAAATTATCAAAGACCGTTGGGGGGAGGATTTAATGATACTTTGACTAAATTTTAATGGTACTTCATTTCAGATAATTTCTAGCTGAGATACAGTGAACACCGCAAATCGTGTTTTTCCAAAGGCGTTCTTGGAACAGCTTTGTCACCGGCTTGTTTGTGGATATTTTCGCGTACAATGTTCTTGAAATGACACTTAACAATGTACAATAGGTTTCAATAAATTCACTCTATCCATATAGATTTAAAAAATTCGCAAAAAAGTGTTTTTTTTTCACGCTGAAACCCCTGCCCTCCCCTTAAGCCTGCACTATTGAGGGGTCTGCAGCGTAGCTGCAGAGCTGCTACATAGCTTTGTAGCTCGGGGACTTAACTTTAATTAGCAACCGAGAATTTATGAAAATTAAAAAAAATTGACCAAGTCATGACGACTTTTGTGAATTAGCGATTTACGTTTTTTTCTTTTGCGTTCTTCTCGAAACTACGTTTGATGAAACGGTGTGAGTCGTATCCCAAAATCTACTCGTCCGGTTTACTTTAAATTCGGACGGAGTTGAGTTTATAACATTTTATATCGTAAGAGCGAATTTTTTTTTATACGTGCATCGATTGGTGCACCACAAATGGTTGAACTTGTTTTTTTTTGTTGTCAAAAATGGATTTTTTTCCTACAGCTTGCAATTCTAGTACTTTTCAAAATTCGAAATATCGGCGCATACACAAGTTTTACGAGTATTATTATACTAAAAGTACATTTAAACATTTTTTATTTTAGATCACCCTAGTTTCCGGAATCACCTACAACGATTGGGAATGCGGAAACGGTGACTGTTTCTTAAAATAATAATAACTTCATTGTTTATCGATATTTTGCAATTAAAAAAAAACTCAAACTGGCCAGACTATGAGTGTGTAAAATCCCAACCTCATCATCCCAGTACTCTCATCGGAAAAAAAATGAAAATCGACCTGTCTTTTAACTCCGAGCTTATCTAGCCCCCTTAAGGATTTCGATCAATCCTCCACTACTTAACAAACAAAAGATCTATATTTGTATATTATATTACTATAAAACGAGCAAGAATTGTGTATCGATATATTTGCTAACTTCATGCTCAAAACGGGCTTAACCATTGTAATGAAGTTCGTTTAATCTGGCGTTCAAGTGCGTAAAATAGAATTAGCTTATTACGGTTTAAAAAACATTCAGGGCTTTGGATGGCGAGACTGATTTCTATGAAACAAGAATTTATAAAATAGCACGTATTTGTCTCCAATTTGTTTTACATTATCAGTCTTCACAATTTTCACATATTATTACAACGTTTGTAACATGAAAGTTTCCTTATCTCAAGCGTTCGCCTATTCATGATGTTGAAATTCACATACTTGTAATCCAACGAATATTAATTTTTTTGGATCATTAACTGATCATTATACATTTGTTTTACACTTTTAAGCTGCGAGAATCACTCAACCGTTTATTTATCATTTTTTCTCAATTCTACAACCTGAATTTGCAAAAAAATATTCCTGCTGACAAAATGTTCAATGAAAAAAGAGAATTTTTCGTTTTAACGTTGCAGACTTTGAAACCATCATCTATTCAGTCTTAGCAATTATTGCGACGAATTGAGACCCATTGCGACGAATTCGCGAATACGGTACCTGTGGTTTCAGAGAGGGAACAACCCACAGAGATTCGCCGGTCAGTTTGTTCCAAAAATAGGGTCTGTTCTCGCGCTTGCTCCAAAACTTTTTCCAGCCTTGCTGCTGAAGCTCGAGGGACAATTCGGCCTCCGGGAGCCCAGCCGCCGGACTCATCATTTGCACGGACGGTGTCTGTTGTTGCACCTGGGTAAGCTCGGCGACGGCCTGCGCAGGTGGTAGAGGAGATTGATGCTTGTTGGAAGGCAACACCAGCGTCGCTTGTCCTATGGGCGAATTGACGTCTTGTTGGGACGCCTGATGATGAAGATGATGCATGACGGGTAACGGAGAAGCGGGCTGACTGGTCAGGACTTCCCACGCCGAACTGCTGGCGCTCTCTTGCTTTCCTCCGCTAACTTCGTTCATAGCTGCGGCGATTTTCCTGTCTCACTCCCGTAAGGATCTGCAAAATCACATTGTGCGATGAATATTTCTTCCTTGACGTCGTGCAGAGCGGGAAGAAACAAAGTTCAGATATGCGCGACGAAAATATGGACGTGGAAGAAAACGCGGGTAAACGGTGATGCGAAAAAAAAAAAAATACTCCGTTATAGTTACGCCGTTGAAAACATCACTTTTTATCGTTACCGTCACGATACTTGGCATTAACGTTGTCGAATGCCTGTCGGCAACGATGCCACGGAACGTTTTTGCGTGAAAATAATGCGTATTTGCGACATTTCGTAAGGTACGAAGCATTCGTGACAGGACTTCGCGTACGAATGTTTGTTTACATACCAATAGCCCGCGCCGCAAAAATCATTCGATATGACCATTTTTCGGTGTGCCGCGACCGAAAAAAGTACACAAGAACACTCGGCGAACTTACCGTAAACTATTTTAATCTTGATTCAGTGACAATACATCGTTTATCTTAAGATTCATTCATGATTTGTGAAATTTGACGCAACGTACTCCACCCGTGAGACGCCATTTCCTTGAAACTGCTGAAAAACGAAGTGAGGGACGAGGGGGTGACGGAGAAAAAATTCGATCATGCGCAGCTACCTATCGGGAATCTCGGTAGCCATGTTTTTTTTCCGCCTTTTCAAAACGTCGTCGGTCTCGTAAAATATTTTCGACGATCCGACGCCTGTTGTTCGTTTACAGACTGACAATGCGTTCTCGAACAATAATAATTACACTTGCGAATTGATTTACTTTGGTTTACGGTGGAGTGGATCGCGGGTTAGAAAAAAAGTTTCGATGTTTCGTGTCTTTCGCGTCGTCATTTCCGGCGTTTACGGTAAATGTTTCATTCCTGGCGTCGCCGCAAGATGGACGCAATGTCTAATGCTTCTGTTGTTTTATTTATCCGTTGCGTTCGCCAAATTGTTGCACCGATTCGTCATTAGAGCAACAAGAGTGTGGCATGTGTGTGTAAAAATATTCGCAGTTTCATTTTCTTCAGAATACAATCGAAATTAAAACACCGAGTTGGCTTTTATAAAAGCGGGTGAACGTGATCGAAACGATGCTTCGTTAAATGCTCGTTCGACGGTCTGTATACGGTAATATTACCGGCAACATTGCATTTCTCTCGCACATAGGCCATCGCGACTCTCTATCGCTAGGCAGGTTCCTCGATTGTGGGAGGCGAAATCGGGAGGCGTGACAGCAGATAAAAATTATTGAATCACGCCGGAAGTATGCGTGTGTGTGTGCCATGAGACGTGTTGCGTGTACACGCTAAGGAAGCTCAGTACTTGACGGGGTTGTCAAATCGTACTCGTGTCAGTGGGAAGAGTCTGCTCAGCATTGAAAATACCAGACTTTCGTCCTCGCTTATAGCACATTCGACGAAAGAATTTTTTTTCATTCGCCACTCGTCATGGATACTTACGAGAGTGTGCTTCTCGTTAAATCGGAAGTGTTCGTTTTCAAAATTCCGCCACGGTCGTCGAACAGAGGCCATCGGTAAGTCCTGACGGATTTTTCCTCTTTTTTTGTTTTCGCCCCCTCCCCTCGTAGCAAGCCCCCGTTTACCATTAATACGCGAAAACTCATATTTTCGCGAGCGTTGCAATATTTTTGTCATTATCGGGTCATTCCCCGTTCCGACAATAACGAGAAACAACGCCTCCGGGACTTTCTCTTATCACTTTCATTCTCGCAAAAAAAAAACATTCCATCCTGCACAACTCCCACGTTGAACGCGATGTTTTTCGCTGCGAGATCGAACCTGATGATTTCGAGACTTTCACCGAGCGAAGTGAAAAATCGTTCGTGCTTTATGTGGACGGAGACAAGATTTCTTTGCGCTTTTGCTACAGAGCCGCCGACTGGAGTCTGCAAGAGCCCTCGTGGACCGGCAGAATGCGTCTGGTCTCGCAGGGCGACAACATCACCCTCAAACTCGAGGACAAAATAACGGGCGAGCTCTTCGCCAAATGTCCTATCGAGACTTATCCCGGTTTAGCGGTGGAGCCCGTTACCGACTCCTCCCGATACTTCGTCCTGAGAATTCAAGACGACAACGGCAGATCCGCCTCCATAGGTGTCGGATTTCTCGACAGGTCGGACAGTTTCGATCTCAACGTAGCTCTTCAGGATCACTTCAAGTGGCTCAAGAATCGCGAACAAATAGAGAAGGAGAAGGAAACTCCCAAGCAGGAGCTCGATCTCAGGTTCAAGGAGGGAGAGACCATCAAGATCAATATGAAAATTACGGTCAGTTGACACTTTAATCCTTTCAATACGGCGTTTACATGATTAAATACGGCGAAAGGGTTTAGCCCTTCCAATACAGCATAAACGATCCCATAACGTCGCATAACATCCCATCACGCATCCCATAACATCCCACCCGTAATTTAAAAAAATTTCCAGACTGGGACAGCATATGTCCCGTCAGGTGTGAAAAGGGTTAAAGGGCTACATCTACCTAGAGGCGCAAAACAAATGGCCAACATGCGATTTTTTTTCTGGGAAACGATTGGTGAAAAAGAAACGCATTTTTGCATCACAAGGGTACATATATTCGGCGTTAAAAAAAAATGTAAATACAGAAAAACAACAAAAACATGACCACGGGCAGATGATGAAATTTTTTGAGACGTTAGGCGGTGGTTACCCTCTAGCTTAAACGGTCCAGTCGAACTCTAAATACCAAACGGGTTATTCAAGTTAACAATCAATACGAGTCGTTGAGGTTCGTCCATTTTTTTCATAATTTTTTTTTCACAACGTGGCGACTAATTGAATCTCAAGCATACAGAGTCTAGGAAATAAGTCGTCATTTTTACGTAACTGTTAAAAGGTGGAGATCGTTTTTAAAATAGTGAGATCGTCAACGACCTTTAAATATTTCTTATCGTATCGCCTGTAAATTTGGAAACAATCCATCAAGTGATTCTCGACATATTATGTCCACCGACTTTGTCGTTTAAAGTTTGAAGTACAGTGCTGCTACTGCTCCCCCGACCAACTGTTAAAAGCTGTAGCTCATTCAATTTTAGGAATAATCCAATGAGATTTTCAGGAAACATAACCAAAAAGGTGATACTATAGAATAAAAATGTTTTGTGAAATGCAATTTTTTCACCCACTTAGGTAGATGTAGTCAGTTAACTATTTTTGGAATACCGCTGTTAAACCTTGGCAAGTGCTTCAACGAGGTTGCATAAACCTGGTGCCCGAAAAAAAAGACTGATTTTCAATATTGTTTTCGGATCAGAGTATCGGGGTGACAAGGTCGGCATTTTACGGACAATAAATACAGTCTTGCCACGTTTGGGTTGTTTCTTTATCGAAAAATATTGGTAAACAATGAAGTTATTATTTAGACAAAGTGCTGCCGTTGCTGGCTGGCTGATCGGTGTCTTGACCCAACAAGGCTGATCCATAAAAAAGAAAAAAAATATACCTTTAGTATAAAAATCCACCTTTTGTATGACGAGATAGCTTTTTTGAATTTTGAAAAGTACGAATATGTCACAATGCTAAAAAAAAGTTCGGCTTTCGATCTTAAAAAACACCTTTAATAATTTGATATTAACAAATGAATAAAGATATCGAGAAATCGTCTGGTCATACGATACAACATATCATAATCTATGCACCGTCCGAATTTGAAGTGAATCGGATGAGTAGGTTTAGAGGTAGGACTTACACCATTTCATGAAAGATAGCGCTGAGAAAAATGCGAAAGAAAAAAAAAGTCAATCGCATTGAGCGTAGTAGTCAGTTTTTGGAATTTTTACAAAATCTTTGTCGTAAATTGAAATTGAGATGTTAGGCTCTAAAACTATGCAGTAACAAATCGTATTTATGACATTTCAACTTCTTGAAGCCCACACTTTCAGGATTCGGTAGTAAAATAAGGAACCCTTACAACTTTGTTACATCCGTCCATATGTTACAGCCCCACAGTTTTTACAGTTTTAGAAGTCAATAACATTTTTCAAAAGGCTTTAGAGAGGGCTCGGAGTAAATATTGAAATAAGAACATTTTCAGCGTTTTTTCCCTACACAAAAAATGATGGTGATTTTTTTTCACACTCATTGAGCGAAGGCTCTTTGGATGAGCCTTTCAAGATGGTATCGAGGTTAGCCATTCTCCGCTAGTCATTCTCTACTTTTAAGCTCCAGCTGAAATATTGAGCTTCATCACAATGTGCAATCCTCGTCTAATTCTTCAACCAGAGATTTGGAAAATCTAAAAGATTCTAGGTACTAGCATTTGGTTAGAACTTTCAATCAAAATTATTTCGGTTAAGTTACATCAGGAAGTTGAGGGGAGAACAAAGTAATCGCTACATTGACTTCATGGGAACTCCATAAGAGTAGCCCTCTTATCAATAACTTTGTGGTATGTCCTTGAAGTCTTGTTAATAAAATATCAAACATGAAACGAAGCCCCTCCACTATTCACCCCGTTTGCACTATTGGAGTATTATGATTGTGGATCATCAAACAAAACCGAAAGTTACATCTAATGAATGATCGTGCTTCAACCTACGTAATAATAAGTACACGTTAGTGAAGCACTGACGCTTCGAATGTTTCGGCGTACAAAAGAATTTGCCTTCACGCGTGTACCAACATGCACTTGGCAGGCTTTTTTTGTCAATCGACATCATGAACAGTGCTTCACTTGTTCGAAACTTCAAGATCCCTTAGGGATCGCTCTAAGGAGTTCATTAAAACAAAATATTGTGCCGAAAAATGTCGTCACGCGTTAAGGGGGGAGTACCTTAAGGCGAAGGAAAAAAGCGGATTTTTATGATTTTTTTAGAGGTAATATTTCTTCACCATTTTTGAGACTAAAGGGATTTTTTATAACTACTTTTGGCTGTTACATGGTATTTTTAATTTATTAATATTTAAAAATGGTGGAGGTATGGCAGTTTTCTAAACAGGTTGCGGCGGATGTTGTCAGCCGTCGTGACACGTACCGTCGGCGGGATTGTTCTGAAAAACAACCAACGAAGATTTTTCTTTTATTAACACTCATACGCAGAATATGAACCAAGAAAAAGTGAGAAATGTTGAAAATCGATTAAATGGTACGCTTTGGAACAAAAAGATTGAGTTTGATGAAAAAAATAGCTACATTTTGCAATAAAAAATACTTTTTTTTCTATTTTCAAGAACATTTAGGATCATTTAGATAATAAAGTTGGACAGATTTATAGAAAATTTCATCAGAATCGGTCGATTAGTTTCTTATACGTCACGTCAGTTTTAAAAAAGCATAATAGAAGACCGTGGCATAACTCCGCCATTTTCAAGCATTGATAAAAAAATACCTTGTCACAGCCAAAAGTGATAATAAAATACCAAATTCTGAAAAAAGGAAAAAAAGTCCTATAAAAAAACTCAGCAATTTTTTCCTCGCCTAAACGTATCTCTCCCCGTAATTAATCCTCTCTCTGTACGCTAGTTTGATTTATCGTAAATTTCCATGCTGTAGTTGTTTTCTTATTACGATGTGAATTATTTTTATAACAATTGTCTATTCCGTATTATCGTTATTACCGTACTATTCTATAAATGTTTTATCGTACAGAAAAAAGATGGCAGCGAAGTATCCTCAAAGACGAAACCGCGCGGCCAAGTTGGTCTAGGATTGCCTCCGCCTCCCGGTGGCGTAAAGATCGCACCTCCCCCGGCGAGAACGCCGACGTCGTCGCCTGCTCACAAACCCGCGCAAAATCCTCAGATGCTAGGTCAAACGGGCTCCGAGTGGGGCGAATTCGCGAGTGCCTCGCAACAACAGCAGCAGCAGCAATCAGCCGCCGGAACGGCACCGCCGACTAACGCCACCTGGGTGCAGTTCTAAGTTGCACCGCAAGAATTATTTAGCGTACATTGAAGAGAAAGATACGGACTTTGGTGAGAAACGCACTTATTTCTGTGCTCATCTTAGGGGGTTCCACACACTGTTGCAAAATGGAAAAAAAGAAGAAAAACAACGTACATACCCGCGATAGAGTACGTATACGATAATAATGTGTTATATTCGATAGAGAGGGAGTTTGCCTGATTCGATCTCCGGAGAAATTACGCATAAAGGTGGCAAATAGTACACAAAGAGGGAGAGATTTGTTAGTTAGACGACTGTAACTATATGTCTAGTATAGTAGTTTTCTTCTCGAGGCTTGGCACGTCGTCAGAGGCGTAGCAGTTTCGCGATTGTCAATGATCCTGGAGCACGTGAAATGGCAAGACCGTCGGTCGTATTCGTCGACGAAATATTTTCTTCTCATTTTTTTTGCAACTTTTTTGCAAAAATTACATGTCTCGAATAACAAATGAGCCCTGATATACGTGTTCGCCGCATCCTCCGCGATTTCAAAGTTCTCATCGCGTTGCAAAGATCGCGAAATTTGATCAGCGAAAATGAGAACATCAAATTATAATAAATGTCTCAATTAGGACGAATACGACGGTACGACAGGTGAGACTAGCATGTGAGATCGTTGGAGAAACTGCAATATTATTAATCAATCCGCCAGTGGCGTTTGTATATAACGAAGATCAGAATAATCCTCTAGTTTTAAGAACAAATAATGCCTAAATTCTTCGTCATTCAATCCAGTTATGAGAAGAAAAGATGAAATAAGAACTTAGCGGACCGTATTACAGAGTTGATGAAATATTTTTTCATGTTACATCTCGACACGATTTTTATTCCTTCGTCGCGTATAATCATGGTGGAAAATGAAGAGGAAATAAATGAATGAACGAGGGGGCGACGGGAAAAAGATCAATAAGTAATAAATATATATATATACATATATATATATATATATAAATAAATATGTCGACCCGAGCATGCTTATTTTCGTACGAACGCGAGAGTTCACGAACTTTCTTTGTAAATACGATGTCTCTCATGTTTGCCCCCCCCCCCAATTCTCGTAAATGTTATTCATTGTTGTTATAGTATTTCAGAGAATATAAAAAACAAAGGAAGCATACAACACAAAAGGACGGAGTTTCGTTTTCTTTTGTTTGTTATTATCCAGCGGCGAAAAGAAAGAAGGCACACACACCAAACGTTGATTACACATTGCGATTGATCGCAATTTAGACACGTTTTCACCATAAATCGTTCCTAATGTGATTTCACTTGGTTTTTTTCTTCTTTTTGAAACATTTTTCACACATCGCGGTATTTGTACATAAGGGTTTCGTATAAGTTGTTTCGCTTGTGAAAACAAGAGAAACGTGTTCACCGACAACTTGTACCGACATAGCCTGAATTTATTGCTTGCCCTGTGTGTTTCAATTTATAAATGCTGTATACTCTGTACGATATACATTGCTATTTATTATAAAAGAAAATAACGGAAACGTACAAAGCCTCGTGTAGCGTTTTAGAAGAGAAAAAAAAACTGAAAAATAATTTACCGGGCGAATTTAAATCGCGATTGTCGCTCTCGCTTTCAAGCAAGTGCATTCCAGCGTATATACATATATTTATATATACATACATATATTTTCCTTATTTGAGAAGTGTAAAAGAATCTGTATAATCGATGCATTCCATAAAGTTGCGAAGCTGTAAAGTCGCGGGTAAGAAAGAAAAAGAACGAAAAACGAGTAGAAAAGTGTAGCTTAAGGTGCGGCGTATCGCGACAGTTCATCAGTATCAAAGAGATATTTTTTCTCTCCCTCGAATGATTTATCCATTCATAGATCATCGAGATGAGTGGCACATGTGTATTCTAGCTCGTCTTCGTGCATGCCTAGTGAATCATCCGTTCTGCCTCACGGCCTAACGTCAAAAACCAATTTTGGCTCGCGTTTCACGATCGCCCATCGTCAGGAAAAAAAGAATGGCAAAGAAATATAACGAAAAGAATAACGTTCGAGAGCAAACGGAAAAGGAAAAAAAAATATGACTCACTCCACTGGCGTTAAGCGTATTTTTAAGGTACACGTAACGTTTAGGAATTAGGTGTACTGAGAGATAGAAAAAACTTTTTGCCGACGTATACTATCTGACTGTATATTTAGTGTTTTTGTCCATAATTAATAAATGGCCATTATTCAGCACACTCGAGGGTTAGCCTTACGTACAATTATTTTCAACAAATAAAAAGATACAACGGTGAGTAACGCGCGCTGAAAACTTATCCTACAGCAATTGGTGGCCTTTTGAGTGTCCCGTCTTCGTTCTCTCTTTCTTTTTCGTTTTTGTTGGGGCTTCCTGCTGGGATCAAGCATTAACAACGTTTATTGCGCGATACATTGAGCCGCAGGCTACGCATCGCCATGGCTCGATTGAAATGACGTTGCACCGGACGTTGAAGTTGTTCCGCCGCCAATGTGAGATTCTCATCGCATTCTATGCTGCTGAGAACGACTAGAAGTACGCCCAATACCTGCGTTACAAATCACAAAAAAATCGAGTCAAAAGTTGATCATGTCATCAAGCCCTGATCATGCAGATGTCGAACAACGCAAACATTTATTCTCACGTTTCGTTAACATGATCGCAAAAATGGACTTAGATAACCCTCTGATCAATCAAAGGGGCCAGTCCACTTTGAAAATTACAAAAATCGAAAGCAAGCAAGACTTGAAGAAATCGTCAATGATGAGCAATGAGAAGGAATTTTGTACGTTGCCGATTGAGTTTAGGTAAGAGTTTTTCATAGTACAATCTTCAAACGCGTTTTTCTCGAAACAACGTTTTCAAAATCTAGCTCCATTGTATCTCTAAAACTAATAAACCGTTTCTCTTGAAATTTGAACCACATATTGCAAACATGATTCGCAACAAGTCATTTTGTAGGTGGTGTCATACTGGATCTAATAGACATCGATTTTTTTGTTTCAGACAAGCCGTTGCCGAGTTGTGATGGAGCTACCAAGCCCACCTATTTTTTAGACTTTACGTTAAACTATAGTTTTTGTACTTAAAAGTGAATAAAAATGAATTAAATCTTTTTTAAATGTATTTCAAGACTTTATTAATCGAGCCCAACAACTTTTATATTCATATCTTTTAGAAAATCCTCAAAAAAAAGCGCGAAAATAGCCTTTTTCCGTGGCTCCAAAGTGGACTGGCCCCTTAAGGGGTTGCACCACTCCAGAATTTTGGAAAAATATTTTTTTGGCTTAAAAATCATTTTTTTGGCTTAAAAAATACTTTGGGGTCATAAAAACGATATGCAAGTGGTCCTGTAGCAATTTTTTTTTAAGTTTCAATTATGGATTTTGCCGTAGCACCTCGAACTACTTTCAGGCGCCTCGTACAACTTTAAACGCGTTTTTCTCGAAACCACTTTTTTCAAACTGGGACGACGGATTACAATTTTCGAAGTGCGCCATTTTGTTAAAATTTGATTTAAAAAAATCCCTACGTAGTCCCATAGCTAATAATATATAGATTATAAATTTTTTTTAGTTTTGTTTCCAGGTCTTATACTTTACGAGAAAACCGTTCTCCCGTGAAGATATTTGTAAAAAAACACGCTTTTCAAGATGAGCCCTGTCGCCGTCATGATGTATGAAAATTATAATAATTTTTTTTATACTTTAATATGCGTTGAATAAACCCTCTCAAAAGAAATCCTATTCCTTTCTTCATACTCCCAAAATAAATTGTCAAAGTTAGGCCTTATTTTCTGCCGTTAGAGTGGTTTTTCCCCTTTCAAAAATTATGTTTGTTTCTTCGTGTTTTCATTGTACATCGGAAGAATATTGTGCCGAATCTCGAATCGAAATTTCGAATAGTTTAGATTTTATAGACGGGTAAGTGAACTCGTTTTATTAACGCGAAATCACGTGGAAAAAAACTTTAACGAGTTAGGCTACGGCAAAAAACTGCTAGTAAAACTTTTTACGCGTTCTTCTCGAAATTGTTTTTCAAAACGATGTACACGATTTTACGACATTAATGAACGCTTGACTTGATGTTTGGTGCACTTATTCAGTGTATAGTAGTTTAGTCTTGACCAACGTTTTTCCTAACATTTTTTTCATTAGTTAACAATAATAATGTCATTATTCCTCGAAAAATCGAGAAGAAAAATGCATATTTCTTTTTATGAATGAAACACGATAACAAAGAAAAAGCTCGATCAAGCCTTAGCCAATATTATCTATTTTAAGAAAAAAAAATGCCCGTTTTTTTGTTTGTTCAGATCAACCGGGCGATCAAAATCGAGCACACCGTTGAGCACCTCACGTTCAATGGTTCTTCAGAAGATTATTTACAACTTCTTCAATTATCCACATTTTTTAATGCAATTTGGTACACAACTTCGTTAACGTACATACAAATAAACGATTTTTCAAGCATCTCACGTATTCCTTCAAAATTAACTTTTCAAATAATCTTGATTTTCGATTCGTCACAGCAGCCTAACCCCTTAACCTAATTCACCGACGAAAAAATGTAACGGTCAGATTCGTTTTAAATGATGAATCTCGATAATTCTGACTCGTTTCTACAATCTGTGAAAAAAACCGTAACAAAATAGACACACGTTAACTAAAGATCGCATCGGTCTTTCAGACGCTGATTCCTAAGGGGTCGTACGCAAATTACGTAACGCAATTGGGGGGGTTTGGCCAGGCGTTATGGTCTACGTACGTAGGGGGGGGGGGTTAAGGTTTGCGTTACATTACGATTTTAAAACTGCCAGAAATAGCAAAATTTCTGCATGTTCAAGTTTTCAATTTAAACCTCGAGTGCAATTTTACCGTGAACAGCTCACAGCTTTCTATACGCAATGTCAGTTAAGGGGGAAAATCACTGGGAGAGAAACTGCACAGTTTTATGGGAAAGAACATGCACAAATTTTAAGGACATTTTTTTAATAATTCTTGAAAGTACATGTATTGAAAAATATGTTGGCAACATTTTTATTCACAAGTCCGAAAATCGACGGAGTTATAGTCACTTTAGTGAGAACAGGTAGCGCGACCGGTTAGTGCGCTCAGGCCCTACAGGTGTAGCCTCATTTACAATAAATAAAGTACAGGCTCTTATTACTTTGTGAACTATTATGAAGATGGAGAACCGTCATATCGTCCGCGACTATATACTTCAATGTAAGCATCAATATTCTATATAAAAAAACCTAACTTTATTTCAAGAAACACGGAACGAAAATTTTGAATGCGTTTTTCTCGAAACTAGTTTTTTTGATCTTCCGAGCGAATACTTTAAAAACTTAAGAACCGATTTTCAACTTTTTAATCACATTTTTCTAATCGCAGTGACGTATCCGCGTTTTTAACATTTGATAATTACTATTTTGAAAGAGTGCTTGAATACAGAAATCGGGCCTTCAAAATAGAAAAAAATGTGCAAACTGTCGGCATTTTGTAAAAAAAAACCAAAATAAAAAAAACGGCTACGCATGACGATAGCTACATTTGTATAGATATCGATAAATTCTTGACTTTTAATATACAGATAACCTTTCATAAAGACATCGATTGGACAATGATGAGCATTTTTTTTCGTCGTCAAATCAAGGCATATATCTCGGTTAATTTTCAAGATTTTGTCATAAAAATTGGTATAAAACTAGATGAATATATACTTCAAAAAATGAGTATAAACCCGATCCTTTCACAATTAGTTATGTCTATGAAAAAAATCGCAATTATTGATGACAAAGCACCCGTTACGTAACGGAATAGGGGGGGGTTCTGGCCAAGCGTTACGGTCCCGTTACGTGGGGGGAGAGGGTTGGGGTAAGAAATTGAGAAATTTTGCATTACGTAATTTGTGTACGCCCCCTAATTCGCCGATAAAGTTTGGGCACGTTGTACCGTTCGAGTGTCATTAACCTACCAGACAAACGATAATGAGCAGTGTGTAGATGTGTATGCTCGCCGCTGGCAGAGATTCGACCTCTTTCAAGGCTTCGGCCGCATCGGCGAGATCGGGCTTTAACTCCAGTGCGTGACGAAGGTGCACGGCCGCCTCTTGGAAGTGGCCGTAAGCTTTGAATATCTGGCCCAGGGTGAGATATTGCTCCCAGGCATTGCGATCCGGTGGTTGAAGCTCGAGCGAGCGTCTCGCGAGGTACGTCGCGTCGTCCAGATATTGCAGAACTAGGAGGACTCTCGCAAGATTAAGCAACACCTCGGCGTTGTGAGGCGACACGGCGAGAGCTCGTCGAAAACACTCGATCGATCTCTGAGCGTTGCCTTTTATGCGCCAAAAATTGCCAATCTGATTGTACAACTGAACAGACTTGGGTTTCTAGAAGAAAAACGAGAGCGCGAATAATTAACAATCGAAACGAGATGTCGTTTAAGGCCTTATATACGCGAAAAATTTCAAATTTTAAAAATTATTTTCGATTCCATTAGCCTCAACGGTTAGGAATATTTTAAGTTTTACAGAATTGAAAAATTCAAAAAATTCCATAAATAAGGTAAGATTGCATTCGTAATAGATACCGCGCGGCGCGCCCGATCGCCAACTTCAAAGCCGTTTTTCCGTGAAACTTCCAACTCTTGAACGAAGGTTCAGATCGCTTTGAAATGTTTACAACATATTCTTAGTATCATCACCTATCGTGTAAACCACAGAAACAAAAATGTTAATATCACAAAAAAATATAAAAAATGAAATACCGACAGAAAATTGAGTAAAAAAATGTTAAGTTTCGAATTTTTATTATAACAATTTTTTAAAATAATATTGTTGGTTCACATTGAAGATACATTCATTATGCAATTATAAATATGTTTATAATTAATGTTATAAACGCGCACGCAAAAAAATACATTGCTTTATTATGTTGTATCTCCGCCATTTGTTAATATTCGCGATTTTTTTACATATACTTAACCATGTGCATAAATGATCTGTAAAAAAATGTGAATATATGCGTCATTTTTTGTTAACCGCGTCTAGGAAAGTACCTTCGAAAATCGGCGAAATCGCGTATATAAGGCCTTAAAGTCTGGGAAAAGATGAACAAAAATAAAAGTAGCGTTACCTCCTTTTTGGCTTTTTTCAAGCGTCTCTCTAACAAGTCGATGTCAACGTCCGTTACTTTGCCGCTGCTCTTTTTGAACATTAGAGCGACGTGCGGCTCGGGCACGAGTGGATGCTTGTTCCTGTTAGCGACACCGACCAAATTGTCGTAATAGGTAAAATTCACGGGTTTACCGCAATCCAATACGATATCGTCGCACTGTTGGCCCGGCGAACAGGCGTACTGTTCGCCGGATGCTTCCGACGACGGCGGATACGGTTCGGTGATGTTTGGCGTATCGGTCAATACGTACGACGTAAAGCGTCTGCCAATGGTACCAAAGTTAGGGCTTTCTTAATGCTGAAAGAATAGCAAGCCACACACAAATACTAACTACAGGCAAAAACGGAAAACTACGTAAAACGATCGTTCTCGGAATTCTCTATTCTCGTACGAGTACGAAACGTAGAGAAGGCAGGGTAGGTAACGTGTACAATAAATTAATTTACGTGATAACTACAGTGTTGAGAGATTTGGAAAAAAAGGCTGCCGCTCAAGGTGTATCGTGGATTATTTTTGGAGCTGGTCGATATGCGATTCTCGAAGTTCTCATCACTCGACTTTGCCGTCTCAACGCTGAATATTGTAGGATACTGATTTCTTTGTTAAACGTCAACGTTTCCAATGGAAATTCAACTTCATCATTTTGAGGAAAATGAAGACCAAAATCGGGGACATTCAGCACTGTGGCTTATAAAAAATCCAGAATCGTGCTGGAACTTCAACACGTCTACAGGAGAAACAAATTACGTATGTAATTTGTTGTCGTATGTAGTAGGTGTATGACATTGTAGTAGGTGTATGACATTGTAGTTTGCATAGTTGGAATGCAACGTAAATGATATTTTTTTTAATACGATTTTTTAGGCAAATGTTTGGAAAGTGAAAAATTTCGTCAGATAATTGTTAATAACAAATTAACTATGCAATATAAAAAAAAATCCTACGTACTTCTATAGACAATGTATTTTTTAAGATATGTTTAACATTTCAAGTGAATCGGTTGAAAATTGTCTTTGTTATGTTTCTGGCCAATCTAAAAAATGCAGTTTTGAGATAAACGCTGCACAGCGCCATATTGAAATTAAATGCTTCAAAATAATGATTGTACTATATACAGTCACTGATATGTATGATAAACACCTGTTTTTGGAATCTCGATTTAATTGCAGTTTTTCTGAAAAAAAAGTCCCCAAAAAGCCTATTTTTTCGGCCTGAAAAGGGGCCTAAGGCCTTGAGCTGGAGTCCACCGCTAAACGTTGTGAAGAAAATTTCGTCATCTGTTAGCATCTTTTTGTTGTTCTGTATTTTTTGGTGACTTTTTTAAGGCTCTCGATATATGGTTTTTTTAACCTTTAAGTTAAAAAAAATTTCTCTATTTCACCGTTTCACAGAAAAAAAATTTGGCTATTTTTTTGGGGCCTCTAGGTAAATGTTAAACGTCAACATTTCCAATAGAACTTTAACTTTATCATTTTGAAGAACATAAAGATAAAAATCAGGGACATTTAGTACTGTCTCTTATTAAAAATCCAGAATCATACTGGAACTTTACCACGTCTACAGAAGAGACGAATTGCAGCTCCCAATGTAATAGGTGTACGACATTGCAGTTTGCATTGTTGGAATTCAACGAAAATGATATATTTTAATTTTGAAAATTTCTCTTTGCCGATCAAAGGTATAGAAAACCACGCAACCATTTTTTAGGATTGTTATTTAGCGATCTACAACAAATCTGCAAAGTATGATGTTGGATACCAATGAAAGTAAGAAATTAAATGACGTTGAAGTTTGCATCTTTGAAACGCAACGAAAATTAATTCTTTTTAATGGTTCGAATGTTCTCTGGCTGTACGAATCATTCAAACGTTTTTACGTATTCCTAACAAAGATTGACAATTTCGATTTGCACAAAAAAAGGCTTTCGCCAAGCATAAAAATAAAGAAATTGAAGATTGATTAAAAAATCTTCGCATTTAAACGGTGCAAACTTCAATGTCAAGAAATTAAAAAGAATTTTCGTTTCTTTCTAGTGATGCAAACTTCAACCCCATGTAGGCGTGCGATGTGGCAATCTTCCATGTTAAACAGCTTCATAATGCCCAAGTTTGCATTTTAATTTTTTAAAATGATTATACATTTTCTTTTTAAATTCACATTGCAGACTTCTAAAAACGATTTTAAAAAGCCTGTTCGGGTGACGTAGCCTTAAAACAGCAACAAAAAATGGGCCATGGAAGAAAAAATTTCATTGCATTTCGACGATGCAAGCTAAATATTAGCCAAGCCCGATGCATGATGTTAAAGCTTGTATAGTCAGATTGCAATGGCGTTTTTTCTTCAATGGCTCAATTCTTCCCCTCCGTCCATTTACAAATGAGATCCAATAGTGCATTAGAAGAGAACGGCCGTAGCCGTGCACTAGGGAGGTTTATACGACACTAAAAATCATAAAGTAATAAGTGTAGGATAAAAGTGTAAGAGATAGGATTGTAAACAGCTGCAAAATCGTACAAAAAAACGTTTGAAAGCAGCCAAATTGACATTTTGTATGGAACTGTTCCAAAGTGCCTAGATTATGTTTTTTTTTCTCTCCAAAACAACGCAGAACTCGCCAAAAGCTCATCGCCGATAAGATTCACTCCACTTGTCAACATTCATCGTTTTCAAAGTAGAACAATGATCGGATGTATCAACGTCCAAAAAAACAGTATCCTTATTCGTCAATGAAACGCTCGAGCCTCGTCAACTTCCGACGAGAATCATTCGGCTATAATTCCAGAATCGTACATCGAGCATTTCCGACGCGTGCGAACTAAGTGTGTCGATGGAGAAACATCACGTTGAATATATTGTGTCAATTCATGCATCGGTGCGACGACTTATCGGCGCAAAAGGTGTGAAAACCGAGTAAAAAGAAACGGATGCCGAGGTTTTCCTTCCGTCTGTGGAAGCTCACCGTTCGTGATCGTCGGCTATCAAGTTATTGTACTCGTTGCAATAGACTTGAAGTTTCTCATGGCTCTCGGACGACGCTGTTTTGCTCCAGCTTTGTCCGCCGCCGAGGCTCGCCGTGGTCGCCAAAATATCGAAAACCGGATCATCCTCGAGGGACGTCGGAAACTGAGTCGCTTTTATAACTCTGTCGGCGCTCAGCCTCCAGGACGTCCTGGAATTAATGAGCTTCACCTGAAATATCAGGAAACAAAGGACGTAACTTGCGACACGACCGTGCGCCCACATAATGCGTTTCCCCGGCTCGCCACGATCTCCCACGATCATGCAATTTTTCACACGCCGAAACGAACGCGCCGATTTATTCGCTGGCGAAGCTTCGGTGATGTTTTCTTTTATGATAATTAAATAACGAACGCGATCGCCGAGTTTGGAGGGACGTCGAGATGCAAGGACAAAGGCGCGCGCGCGAGCGCCCACACCGACGAAACACCGAGACTAGATTGCCCACTGATTATCAAAACCTATCGAGATAGCGAGCGGGGTTCTATGATTTAGCGAATATTTCGGCGACCCTCGCGCTGCGCCATCTATCGTCCTACTGGAATGTATGATGTTATTCTTGTCGCTTATATTGCAAAACTTTCGGAATTTGAAATATTTCGTTGCGCTAACTTCCGGAGAGAATTATCGACTTCAATCGGCCGTTTTAGCGTGAATAGATAAGCTGATGCGATACTATGGTAGAAAACTCGCCATTCGATAAAGAAATCGCTGGCATAGTCGGAAGATTCTCGCCGATTACATCATCGAGAGCATTGGCGCAGCCAGCATTTTTCCTGGGGGCTAAGGGCCTGACAAAAAAGTGGTTTCTTTCACAGTTATCTTCTTTCAAATAAAATTTACATGATAATCGATAATCACGTAACACACGTGAAATATGAACTTTTAATCACACATTCATGCTTACATTAGTGTCAAACTCTTGCAATACATTAAGGAGAGATATACACCTAGGAGCCGGAAAAAAGGTCATTTTGGTGAATTTTTTCAAGGAAAACTATTTGAAATTTCGGATTGGGGTTTTAATTATCTAAAAGTATATACATTCAAAAATATGTTTAACTTTCTTTATTTGAAAATATAAAAAATATACAAGGATATTGTATCATCCTTGGAGAGTCGTAAAAAAATCTGCGTATACGGTACCCACTGGCGTTTCTTCAAAAATCATCTGAAAAAAAAAACCAACAAGATTATTAAATTAGATACTATAATCTAGTATTTGTCATGGCCGATTTTGAAAATATCGATTTATGACAAAATGGCGGACGTTTCAACATAAATAGTGATTTTTGGGCCAAAAATTAGTTATTATTTTGCCTATAAAAGTAAACTAAGTAACGGAAAAAAATCCTATGACAAGTACTAGATAATGGTGTACAGAATAACCACAAAAAACCTCAAGGCAATCGGTTCATTGATTTTCGAGAAATTTTGGGTACTGATTTGAAAAACGTGGTTTTGAGAAAAACGCGTTTGAAAATTTGGGAATGAATAAATCATGAAATTTGTCAACTTACATGGAATCATCGATATCAGGCCCATAGTGTAGGTCTTCTACGGTCGACGGACTGTTCGTAGCTTCTAAATCCTCGACCTTAACCATCTAGGTGTATATCTCCCCTTAAGGAGGTTGGGGGGTCAGCCACGAAACAAGATTTAATTGTGAAAAAAATATATGTTATTGTCTAGTGTACTGAGCCTCTACGAATTTTTTTCCATGTTTACACAAGAAAAGACCAGAGATAAAATATAGTTTAATGGATGTAATTTTACGTGCGGTTAGATGCAGCAAGATGTTCACGCTACGGGTAATGTCATTTTTCGGTCATTTAGCAACAAGATAAACCATTTCTAACAACGGATTAACGCAAACTAAACGTTTGTAAACATTTAGAAGAAAAAACCCCATTTTGCCCATCGTAAACCATATATACATATTCCATATTGAACCATGAAGGTTTGGAGGCAAATTACGAATCTTGGCTGGCAAATGAAGAACATTGTTACCAACCGTGATGTCCGCGAAACTGCTGTATTTCGGCAACACTTAATATTCATCAATGGTAATAGCAAATAATATCGTGACATTAATATAAATACGCATAATTATAAATGACTCAATTTCGATAATATAGAACCGTTCGCGACAATACAAAATAGGTTTTGCAAAATGGCGTTAGGAATCGACAGAAGAACCCCAGGATACGTGTGGAGAACAGAGATAGGAATACGAACATTCGAGTGCAAAATTAGGGAAAGAGCGCTGAGGTATATACAGGTATATTTGTTCGAGAGAGGAATTAATAGGGAATCTCGAACAGGAAGCCTTGGAAATGGGGAAAAGACTTTTTTAAAGTATCAAGGGAATTATAAATTGAGGAAATAATAGATATGATAAAAGAGTGAAAATAAATAAAAATAATAGAGAATTTTATAGGCAAGGGATCGAAAAACTTAAAAAGAAAGACCACAGAGAGAGAAAAAGAACAGATTAAAAAATCGTCATATAATAGATTACAGAATGCAATAGTAGAAAACAGCGAAGCTCCGTGGAAGTATTGGGCGGCAAAAGATATTCAAGGAAAGGATAAAGAAACATGGGCGAGGATAAGGTGTGTGGAAATTTGGAAATATAGGAAGGGATGGAAACAAAGGGAAGTGGAATGGACTTGTAGGATATACAAACGAGAACGAGAAACGATGGAGCACCTGATTACGTGTGAAAAAGGAAGAGGGGTAAAATCTAAGGAAGCGGAAACATATATAGAGGAGCGGGTGAAGGGGGAAAGGGATGAGGGACGACTAGAAGATCAATTAATAGGGTTGCTGAAAGGGGAGATAGATGTAAATATGGGTAAATTTTTTAGGCAAATAGAAAAAGTGTAAGGAAAGAGAAACGGTGGTAATAGAGAGAGAATTAAGAGTGTGACGAAAATTAAAAATAATAAAACAGGACAAATATAAATTAGATTGTAAGAAAGCGATGTTAAACGGTGTAACAGCATTGTAAAACGGTGAAAAGGTAATGCAAATAAAACTTCTAACGACTACTATAAATGACTCAAAATTTCATTCTATATTGTTTAAAACATTCGCTGACGCAGTCTTTTCACAAAAATCATCGATAGTGTTGTAGTTTTTCAAGTTGGTAGTACGACAAATGTTTTACTTATTTACGTAATAAAGATATAAAAATGCATAATTTTGGCCTTTATTTATATATTTAATGAAAAAAATAGTATCTACAGAATAAACGTATACCTCGTATGCATTTTTTTTACACTTGATGTAACAATGCCAAATTGTAAGAAAAACTACGAATTTTTTTTTCGTCTTAATCTTTATTACTTAATGTTTCAAGAGCAATGAAAGTAATCCTTCAATTTTTGACAAGACTTTGACGATTCGGGTGAAAAAATGGTTCAACCGATCGATTTGAAAATTTACAGGGTTTTTGGGCATGTATTGAGCTCAAAAAAACTTAGAAACATTGGTCATTTTCGCAATATTTGCTAAGTGGCGTTAGATTTTCCAAAACGGCGGAAAAAGTCATCTTTTTGTACTTTTTCAAATCAATATTAAAGTTAGAAAAAAAATTCCTCTAAAATGCCAAAAGGCACTTATAGAGGATTCATTCAAGTTTCCATAACTCACCTTCCGCTCGCTGTACGATCATCACTTCATGAGATATCGATGATCAAAGAAAAAAGCTGACTTTTCATTCAATCGGCGATATCTCAGCAAAAAATAGTCGTACAAAGAACAAAAAAACGTAATTGAAGCTAAAGAACCACGGTCCATGACCTCAGTATTGATAAAGCCAGGAATTTTATTTTTGAGCCCATGGACGCTTTTGAAAATACAAAAAATTTTTTTCTTCCCGCTATTTCTTATGATAGCGCCGAGCGTGATAATAAAAAAAATTGTTCACAAGATTCTTAAACTAATTATTTCAAGCTTCAAAATGCCCCCCCCCCCCCCCCGGTACGACAATTTTCCGCAGAGTTACGGCTTTTCGAAGATCACTGAAATTTTTTAAAAAATGTTCCATTCCTTTAATTTTTTTGGTGAGTGTATTTTAGTTGGAATTTCGCCGCTATGCCACCCCGTGTCCCCCAGAAAAAAATGGGGAGGGGGATGTGATTATTCCGGGACTCCTTCGCTTTTTTGTATAGTGGATTTGGACCGTCTGCGGGGGGGGGGGGGGGGGCGTGCCCCCGAAAAGTACTCAATTAAATGTTTCGGAAAATTAAGCATATATTTGGCTATATTTGACCTATATTACATAATTTTTCATAAAAGAATATTGAGATCCAAGCGACTTATGCGCTGCCTTCGGAGGCTCCAAAAAAAAAGTTCCTCCACTGGTGACGTGATTCCGGCCGATTGAGTAGCTGAAACCAAAAAAGGAGAAAATGTCATTAAACTGGAAGGTATTTCCTGTACAATGACGTAGGATTTTCGAAAAATATCAAAATCTAACAAAATGGCGTAGTTATGAAAAAAGTCTTTTTTCTTGTCTATAAAATGGTAGTCTTTTTCAATGCCAAATCGTCAATTTTCATCCAATCAAAAATATCGTACGTCATTGTAGAGTAAATATATTCAAGAATACTCAGTTCAAATTTCAAGTCAATCGGATAATTGCTCTTTGAGTTACGATGTCAGCAAATTTGAAAAATTTCATTTCGAGAAAAACGCGTCTAAAGATTTAACTATCGATTTTTGCGAGATAAAATGATATTGATATAAACGATATAAATGACAATGATATTCTTGAAAGTATAAACTGTCGAGGAAGGCAACAAAAAAATCGATTTTTTGAAAGCGTCACACTGGTATAGCCCCTTAAGTTTTATTAAATTATTTCTTCAAGCTCGCTTAGGTGAACCAAATAAAATGAATCGATTGTGGGGATTTATTTATGTTGGTTCGGTTTTTTTCTCAGGGGGGAGGGGGGCACCGAAATTTCAGGGACGGCGGGTACTCATGCGTGCCCCTCATGGCTATGCCAATGATCGAGATTATCGCCGAACGTGCGGCAAAGAACATGGCAAAACGGGGAGCGAGCAGTTAAGTATGGGTGCGAGAGAGATCGCTGTTTCTTTGTAAACGATTTTTCGCTCAAACGGCCGATATTTCGGAAATGGATAAGATACACGTCCTGCTCGGCGAAAAGACGAAGGTCGCGTTCCTCCACACCTTCCTGGAATATCAACCATCTTTGAGAAAAATTCCGTCGGAGAATCCAACCGACTTTTTCGATGTTCATTTATTGCATTTTAACCACATCTGTTTGTTATACGATTTATTGTTTAAATTCACATCTGAAGGCGAAATCGCACGCGCCCGCAGCGACGTCGCTTTTTAAGAGCGAGGAAAAAATGGTTGATTTTCATGATTTTTTTTTATAAGGAAAGATTTCGTCGCCACTGTTTAGACTTAAAGTATGTTTTATTACTATCTCTGGCTGTTACATAGTTTAACAAAATGATTAATCTTTAAAAATGACGGATGTTTTCTAAAAGGCATTTTCAAAAATGGCGAGACATATAGCTAACGAACTAATTGACCGATTGTGATTAAATTCGGTATAAATCTTTCTAACCATATTGCATGGGCCCTACGTTTTTTTTGCGTAAAAAAACGTATTTTTTTATTGTAGTGTGTAGCCTTTTTTTGGAAAACGAAAAAAAAATTATTTTTTTTTCGTTTCGAAGTGCACCATTTTCAACATTTCTCACTTTTTCTGCGTTCATATTCTGCGTATGAGGGTCAATGAAAGAAAAATCTTCGTCGGTTTTCTTTTTCAGATTAACCCCGCCGACGCTACTTGTCACGCTGTTTGGCAATCATCCGCAACCCGTCTAGAAGGCCGTGCCATATCTCCGCCATTTTTAAAGATAAATCATTTTTTAAATACCATGTAACAACCAAAAAGTAGTAATAAAATAGACTCTCAGTCTCAAAAACGGTGAAGAAATCTTTCATTCTAAAGAAAAATCCTGAACATCAACCATATTTTCCTCGCCTATAGGTATTTCCCCCCTTAAATCGCAATAAGCGCACTTAAGGTAGTACGAGCGTGCAATCTTGATTTCTATGGATTTTGTTCAAATTTTAATCATATCATTAGGCATGTTTGCGTGAAATTTCAGAACAGTGGACTATTTAGATTAGGAGATAATGGGGGTTTAAAATTGCAACTTTGAACACTCCAGGGTCTGCATTAAAATTTAGACACGATAATTTTTCGTTAAAAATATTTATCCTCTACAATAAGAAGACATATGGCAACACCGCATCGTTCCACGTATCCAATGACGTGAGTTTGCGCGGCATATTTGAAATAATCCTGCAACACAAAGTTTTATTTCGAAGTAATTTTTAATCGAACAAAGTTTTTAATTAGTTATAAATGAACCAACACTTTTATTTGTTAATGAAGATAACAAAAACAATATAAAATATTAATATTTATGATGCAAATATGTTTTTATGACAACATTTTTATATGTTATATACTGTTCTGCGGTGTTGCCATATGTCTTCTTATTGTAGGGGACGAATCTTTTTTACGGAAAATTATTGTCTAAATTTCAATGTAGACCCTGCAGTGTTTAAAGTTGCAATTTTAAAACCCATCATCTCCTAATCTAAATAGTCGACTGTTCTGAAATTTCAGTCAAACATGCATGATGTGATATGAACAATGTCTAGTTAAAATTTGAACAAATTCTACCTTAAGATGTCTGTCAATACGTAAATATCGCAAACAGAACAAAATTATATCGGGAATCATTTTCGACCGAGGCTCCTGGTCTTATAAGCCCTGATGTTCCTTCCTTTTTATTACAACGAGGAAGATAAGTCATTGAGAAACTAATTCCGGGTCACGTCAGATTTGTAGCAAAAACTCAAAAGATTCAGCGATCCTGCCAAAAGAGAGATTTCAAAGGTGCACCATTTTTCCGGATCTCAATGGATAAAATAGTTCCCTTCCTTGGCCGCCGTGTGTATTGGCCTACATTCCGATGCGGCCCCGTGAGAACTTGCATCTCAGCTACGTGCGTTACGATCGATTATCCTTTAAAAATTTCCTTCTACACCAACCGTACATTTTGATATAGAATTATTGAAGTCCATTGTGAAAGAAAAAATCAATTTCGCCTGCGTAGTTGTCCGAGATGCGCGCGCATTTTAAAACTGCATTTTCTCACCGCGCGTGTCCTTGAGCGAGTTTGGCGCCGTTGACGACGCTCCCTCCCCGCTGGTTTCGGGGACCATTTTCGTGGCTAGGTGCTGACAGGTATCAGCTGTTTTCAGTAAACAAAGAGACGCGTTTAGCGATGGACGTCGCTGAGCGTGAGACTACCGTGGAGAGCACGCATGAGATCGAGGAACAAAGCAGCGTTAACGAAGCCGAGTCCAGTAGCACGTCGTCCGAAAACGAGAACGAAAATGACAATTGGTATTACATGCCCGACTCGATTCTCTTGGTGATCTTTAAGCTTCTCACGGCGAAGGAGCTCATAACAGCGGGAACCGCTTGCAAACAATGGAACAGAGTTTCGAAAGACGAGTTTCTCTGGAAGGATCTGTTCTATAAGACCTACAAAATCGAACCGAACGTCGGAATTATGCCAGGTAACAGAGAAAAAAAAACCAATTCCTTCGTAAATCTCGCCCTAGTCAATTACGTGTTCATGACGTCATTTTTTTTTTGTAATTCTACAATATTGTCGCACGTAGTGCATGGTAAATATATTCTACATCCGTCATACTATTATTATCGTCCTTTGTCCTTGAGAATTTTTCGCACCAGTCTTGCAATTCTTTACGAAACGATAAAAGATCGTTTGGGCTTGTTTGGATTTCATTACGTTCTCCTACCGGTCTTCCAATTCTTTATGAAACGATAAAAGATCGTTTGGTATTGTTTGGATTCCGTTACGTTTTCCTACTGTTCTTCCAATTCTTTATGAAACGATAAAAGATTGTTTGGATTTCGTTATGTTCGCGGTCGTGTCAATGGTCTTGTTCTCACTCCTTCGAAAATGTGTTAAGAATATATACTGTAAATATATGCAAAGATAAAAATAGTCCACAATTTGCTGTTACTTTTTCAATTCCCTCGGAATTTGGAGGGCAATGCTTGGTACATCCCTGAGATTCTCTCGTTCTATGTACCGCGAATGTGCGACAAGTTGATCCGAGGTGGCTGAGTTTTTCACGGATTCAACATTTGGTATTTTTAGGAAAAAGTTCTTGGCTCAGCGAATTTAAGAGGTTGACCTATCACACGCCGCTGCTGCAAACGGAAGTGCAGAAGGAGCATTGTCATCAAGTGTTGCACGTCAGTTTTTCGCACAACGGTAAAATGTTTGCGACTTGCTCGAAAGACGGCTACATACTGGTAGGTATTAGCGGCAGAGATTGATTCGCCATTGGCGAAGCTCGACCGTTGCGCCGACTTGCTCTGAGCTGTCGTGTATGTACACGCGTTGCAGGTGTGGGACAGCCAATATCCGGTATCTATAAAGTATCATCACGACATGAAGGCGTTCAGCTGGAAGTACACGCAATTTTCACAATTCAATTCTTCCGACACGCTGCTCCTCGTGTCCGGAGTGCATTTCGGAGCGCCGCACAGTACGTCCGGCGAAATTGCGGTATTCCGAGTCGCCCGTGAGTTTAAAAATAGTTTTTATTATTTTCCCTTTGGTCGGGAAGTCTGGGCGGGATGAGAGACCTGTCGTATTAACCATCGGCGCGCTCGCGGCCGCGAATCACACGAAAGTGTGTGATCATGATGGATGGAATAGGAGGACAGGGAGTAAGAGGTATACGTGACGAAGAGAATGAGAGAGAGAGAGAGAGAGAGAGAGAGAGAGAGAGAGAGAGAGAGAGAGAGAGAGAGAGAGAGAGAGAGGAAAAGAAAAAGGAGGCTACGAGAGTGTAGCGACGACGAATATAAAGTCTTTGTTCACAAAGGCCCGAAAGGCAAGTCCTCGAGAGATCCGAGAGAAATGACGAAACGTCCGACTCTTCACCGGCACTAGGGAGCTATTTATAGCTTAAGGTTCACGTACTTGAATTCCGATTGTCGAGTGCCAAGAGAAATAGAACAATAGGCAGGAAAGAAAATAATCGCGGAGCGCGCAACGCAAATTAACGATGGAAACAATTGATACGTCACAGACACGTTGATGAAAAATCTCACGTCGCAAAATGTATAATAACGCATGCGATTTCTCGACGTTTCGCAGTGAAAAAGTTTACTATGAAACATCTACATTGAGGCTCGAAAAAAAATTGCGTAATGCCGATTTTTTTTTCTGGGAAACGGTTGATGAAAAGGAAACGCATTTTTTCAACACGAAGGTATATGTATTGAGAGCCTTCAAAGAAATCATCGAAAAATACAGAAAAACAACAAAAACATGGCCGCCGGAAAATGATGACATTTTTTCGCGACGTTTGGCGTTAGACACTCCGGCTTAAACGATTCTTCTGAAATCTAAAAACCAAACGGGTTATCCAAGTCGACAATAAATACGAGTCGTTGACGACCGTCGACTTTGTAAATTCTTTTTTTAAATAACGTGGCGACGAATCGAAACTCGAGCATAAAACATCTATGAAAAGTCATTTTTACGTAGTTATTTAAAAATGAAGATCGATTTCGAGAAAGTGAGATCGTCAACGACCGTTAAATTTTTCTCATCGTGTCTCCTGTAAATTTGGAAACCATTCTTGAAAACAGCGTTCGAGAAAAACGCGTTTAAAGTTCGAAGTACGGTGCAGTTTCCGCTCGCTCTGCCGACTGATGAAGCTGTAGCTCACTCAATTTTAGGAATATTTCAATCATATTTTCAGAGAATATAGCTAAAAGGTGATACTATCGAATAAAAAGTTTTTTGTAAAATGCAGTTTTTTGACCCACCATCGTTATAAAATTCCTAAGAATATCTTTATCGTATGTAATTACGCGAATTCTCTCATCTTACGCAATCTAATATAAACTTGACTCCTTCTGGTTGGTAGAATTCGGAAATATGCCGTAAATTATTGTTACCGAGTCTTCGCCACAAAAACTAATCGATCGCGAACTGATATAATTTTATTACGCCGTTTTCTGGTGTTATTTGCGCCGCAAAAGACATTCTCAAAATGTTACCCAATCTAATATAAACTTAACTTTTTTTTCTAGTTGGTAGATTTTGGAAATATGCCGTAAATTATTAACGAGTCTTAGCCACAAAAATTAATCGATCGCCGACTGATATCATTTTATTACGCCGTTTTTCTGGTGTTATTTGCGTCGCAGGAGTAATTCTAAAAATATCACTGGAGCATCGAAATACGAACATTCTTTTAGCTCCCAACGAATTTCATGGAAACGCGTGTTCTTATTCGTAGTTTATTACGAAGAAAGTAGCCCAAATTATCGCAACAATCGTCGTTAATTAATACCGCAACATCGTAAATTTAACTAACGAGGTGGCTAATTAATATCGCTTTACGAATACTTTTTTGAGCTATACGATCATTTGAGCGAGCACGGAATTACGAAATTACTCGAATTTCCTTTTAAGCAATCGGGTTGGGTTAACCGAGCATTCTTTTTTTCCGATCAATCTAGCGGGTTTCGATCTCCAATGTCGTGTTGTGAATAAGCCGTACGACATATTTGGCACGTGGTACAGTGAGCGTCATCTCCTCAGCGGTGATTTGCAATGGCTTGCTCACCTAGTGAGTGCGAGCGTCCTCTGGCTCAATAAGGCGAATCAAGAATCGGAGAGCGAACACGTACCAATAATGAATCAACTCTACAGGTAAAAAAGTCGCATACCAATTCGTCTTGTTTCTTTATCTCTTCTCCCACTCGTTCCTGTACAGAAAGAAGTACAATGTCCAATTCTGAAAACCTGTTTAAGAGGCAACGCTACTGTGACGACCCGAAAATCAGGGTTATTTGAAACAATTAATTTGGAAGGAATGAGTAAGATGATTGGAAAATCGTTTGAGCATTTTTTTGTAGGTACATTGAAAAAGTTGTGTACCAAATTTCATCGAAAAACATTAATACTTAAAGAAGTTATAAACAATCTTGTAATGGACCTTTGAACAAACGTGAGGGGCTCAACGGTGTACTTGATTTTGACCGCCTGGTTAATCTGAAAAAAAGGAAAGTAGTTTTTTCTTAAAAGAGATAATATTGGCTGACTTGACCGAGCTTTTTTCGTTATCGTTTTTCAATCATCAAAAAAATGTTTGCATTTTTTATTCGATTTTTCGAGGAAAAATTGCATAATTGTTGATAACTAATGCAAAAATGTTAAGAAGCAAACATCGGTTGAGAGTAAATTACTATTACACGAAATAAGTGCCCCAAATTTCAAGTCAATCCGTTCATTAAATTTCGAGAAATCGTGTACACTGTTTTCTAAAATATAATTATGAGAAAAACGCGTTTAACGTTTTACGCGCAGTTCTATTATTCTAATCATGTTTACCTTCAATCGACGATTCCTACACCAGGTGTCGGACCTTCCTCTTCAATTTGAGCTGTCTCAAGCGACAATCGATTTTTTTGAATTTTCACAGTAGCCTAACTCCTTAAAGTGATTCGTGAACATATTTTATTTTTCTTCTTGAATAATATTATGCTGCACTCGATAGGTGACAGTGTATTTATCGGTCCAGCTCAAGGCCTTAGGCCACAGTAACGTGTATAATATCATGTGCGAATTTAACAATTTTTTTTCCTATGAAAAAGTGATTCGCTCATAAAATTTATTACACATCTATTTAGTATGAATGTCAAGCTGTTAGATTTCTTTTCTTTTCGATGTACAAAATGGCCGACTACTAATATTCCCTTTTGTTATCTCTTTTTAGGCGCTCCGCGGCGTGACGTTTAGCATCCACAATTTTTTACCTAGAACAAAAAACAAAAATTCTCGTCAATCTACATTAGAATACCTAGAGAAGTACGTACGGAATTTAAAAAATATTGTTTTATTCAAAAGTTGTAGGTATTTGAACTTAAGAAATGAATTTTCACTGAAAGATTTCGTTATAACTGCTCATAAACTGCGCATAAAATGAAAAGTTTTCGATTAATCAGAAATTCCCTACGTAGTTCTCTGCGAAATGCGATTGGAAACATAACTTTTAAATTTGAAGTAAATCGAGTGAAAATTGTTGAAGTTATTTGTCATGCCAATTGGAAAAAAAGCTATTTCGAGAAGTTTCGAGTAGTCGGCCATTTTGTACATCGACAAAAAATATATATATTTTCTAACAGCTTGATATTAATACTAAATAGATGTGTAATTAATTTTATGAGTGAATCACTTTTTCATACGAAAAAAAACTGTAAAATTCGCATATGATTTTATACCCGTTACTGTGCCTTAAGGAGGTACACTGTAGAATGACAGACCGAAAAACGGTGGAGATTTTGGGAACTGTAGACATGCTATTTACGAGATTTGTTTAATTTTTAGTACATTATTAGTGTACATCCTAACGACAATATTTGCAAAAAAAACAACGAAGTTTTCTCATGAATTGCATCATTTGGGCTAATCTTCTGACAGATCCTTCGGTGATTAACACGATCAGCATGTGAAAAAACAATTCTTGAATCTTTATCACCATTTTTAATAATGTACTCGCATTAGCACGATTAATATTTTGTTGAAGAATAATGGCATTACAGAAAAACGTTCATCAGACCGTAGCTAATACGAATACTGTGTAAATGTAATTGGTTTTTTTTTAAATTAACCAGTTGAGTGGAATTGAAAAAGATCATCGGACCGGCATGCTTTTACACAATACTAAATAACATTACTAATGATTCATAATCTTATTATATTTCTGATGTTCTTTTGTGTGCCATCGGCTATAATTAACTTACTTTCCTTGTGTTGCCATCGGAGACTCAGTAAAACTGTCTCCCGGTCAGTTGTCGGCACGCAAACCAGTGTCCGGCTAAGCGGTCACCCATCCAAGTATCGGCTTTGGTCAACGCTGTTATGGGAGATCACTTGAGCCGCACACCGATCGCGCATCCACTACGATCGTTTTTATTCGTTCATATTTTTCGTCTTATTTTTCCGATACCTTTGATAATATCACTTACTAATGATCATGGAAAAAAAGTAAATCCCATAAGTAATTTGGTACAAATGAATTCCTAATCTGCTCACCGAATTTTCAAACGCCACTGTAGACAACTCGCTTCGAATTGAATCGTGAATTAAGTTTTAGGGGGCTACATCTACGTAGAGGCCCGAAAAAATGGCCAAATTCCGAAAAAAAGCTAGAAAGCGGTTGGTGAAAAAAAGGCATTCTTTTTTAACACAAAGGTATATATATATATATATATTCAGAGCCTTTAAAAAAACACCAAAAAATACGGAAAAACAACAAAAACAAGGCCGCCGGCAGATGATATTTTTTTGCGACATTTGGCGGTGAACACTCCAGCATAAACGGTCCATCCGAAATCTAAAAACCAAATGGGTTATTCAAGTTAACAATGAATACGAGTGGTAGACGATCGCCGATTTTTAAAAACATTTTTTTCACAACGTGATGCCGAATTGAAACTCGAGCATCAAAAATCTATGAAAAAAGTCGTCATTTTTACGTAACTATTTAAAAAAAAGTGAGATCGTTAACGACCTCTAAGGGATCATCACAGTGTAACGGGTCGAGAAAAAGCTGATTTTCGCGATGTTTTTTTCGATGGTTAAAATACGCTGATCCGTCTGATTTTTTATGTCAAATCAAAGCACTCATGAAGAACAGAAAATAAATTGTGAAACGTTTATTTTATTTTTTTGACATTTTTTTGAACGCTTGAAAATGTCTTCGAAAAAAAGGAGTCCTCGGAAAAAAGGAGTATACGGTTATGGCCGTAAATACTATCTGCAACAAAATGTGTAAAAATATTATTGATCCGTATGAAAACCGCTATCTTGTTTAGAGTTTTTAAAAAGTGAAAATTGACAAAATGGCGGCGATTTAAAAACAAATATCGAATTTAGTCTATTTTTTCGACAGTTTTTCGTTAAAAAATATGAAGATTAAAAAAAAGCTTCCATAGCAAGATAAAGAATGTTGAGTAAGAATTTTTGAAAATTTTACACTGTGATGATTCTTTAATCGTTTCTCATCGTATCTCCAGTAAATTTGGAAACAGTCCATCAAGTGGTTCTCGAGATATCATGTCTACCGACTCTCAAGACAGTGTTTCGAGAGAAACGCGTTTAAAGTTTAACGTATGGTGCGTAGGGTGGCACAAATTCGAGCTCTATTTTTTTCCTTTTTCTCACCATCCAATCATCGAGTTTAAAGAAAAAAAAATTGTCACGAAAGCTGCGAGCAGTCAAAAAATATTTAGAGGTCGCTCAAACCCCCCAAAAATTCAAATTTTCATTTAATAGATCGATTTTTTTTCGTTCGCTTCTCACCCATGAATTTTTAAATTAAGCCCGCGAAAGCTCTAGCCGGCCAATTAATATTTAGTGGTCGCTCAAGAGCTTCGAAATTTCCAATAGTCGCGAATTTTTTTCTTCTCTCCTCATCCATAAAATGAACACTTTGTAAAAACAATTAATCCTTTTTTTCTTGAGAATCGGATTTTTTAAATTTACCTCACACATCTAACCCGCTAAAACGGGGGACGTACAATTTTGTTTACGGACAAAAGCTTTAAAGAATTATTTTATGAGAACAAAGATTATAATTCTTGGGTTAGAAGTGTGAGGTAAGTTTGAAAAATCTGTTTCTAAAGAAAAACGATTAATTGTTCTGGAAATTGTACAAAGCGTCAAATTTATGAGTGAGATGAGTAAAAAAAATGGCGAAAACTGGAAATATCGAAGCTCTTGAGCGACCACTAAAAATTCATTGACCGGCTAGAGCTTTCGCGAGCTTAATTGAAAAATGATAAAGCGTAAAATTCGTGGGTGAGAACTGAACGAGAAAAAATACATTTTTAAATGAAAATTTGAATTTTTGGGAGGCGACCTCTAAATAGTAGTAGTATCGAGTTTTATTTGCACAACTTTTTTGCAAAGCTTTTTACAAAATATGACAATTTCACAAACGAAGTTTTCACTTATTATCTACTCCCTACATTCCTACATTCCGTATTATTTTCACATTCTCCCTTTCTTCATTTATTCGTCCCCTTCGTCGATCTCTCCTCCGCCATGCTCCTTACTCATCTTTCTACATAATTCCTCTATGTCCCTAAAATACTCGCATATCCCTATTTGAATTTTTCCTTCCAGCATATTTATGATTTACCCCTTTACTGCCAAATCATCCATTCCTTCCATCCACTCCTCTGCTTTCTTCCTTGCTTTCTCTGATACTAACTCCCTACCTTTTTTACATACCATTAGGTGTTCCAATGTCTCATTTTTTTCTTTACATATCCTGCACCTCCAATCCTTTTCCCCTTTCTTTCCCGCCCTTCCTATGTTGCCACATCTTAGCCTCGCCCATATTTCCTTGTCCCTACCCTTTACTCCCTCATCTGACCAATATTTCCATGGCATCTCGTCCTTTTCTATAATATATTTATACTTATCGTTATACGTCGATTTTCTATTTTTTTCTTAAGATTCTGTTTTTTAAGTTTTCCAGTCCCTCTTCTATCCTTTCGTCTATTTTTTTTACTTCTTTTCGCTCCCTTATCATTGTTATTATATCTTTTATCTCCATATCTCTTAATACCTCCACCAGGTTTTTCCCCCATTTTGACGGGTCACCGTTTGTTATCGCTCTAATTTCGTCTAGTAAACAAATTTTTGGCCACCTTGTCTCATCCATTCTCATTACTTCTCTAATATATCTCGTCGCTCTTTCCCTTATCACATATTCCATAGTAAACACTCCTAGCTCTCTCCTCCACATATAATTTGCCGTCGTTCTGTCCACTCCTAACGCCATCTTACAATACCTGCTCTGTATTTTTTCAAATACGCTTATTTCTCCCATTCCCCATATCTCCACTCCATACATTGCTCCTGCTTGGCCTCTAAGTATTTTTTGACCGCTCGCAGCTTTTGCGACAATTCTTTTTCTACCTTAAAGTCAATAATTGGACAACTTTTTTCTTCCCTAAAGTCGATAAATGGTGAGAAAAATGAAAAAAAAATTGAGCTCAATTTTGTGCCACCCTAATGGTGTTGCTGCCGCTCACCCGGCCGACTGTGAGAAGCTGCAGCTTATTCAATTTCACGAATATTTCAATGAAATTTTCAGGGAATATAGCTAAAAGGTGATACTATAGAATACAAATATTTTTGAAAACGCATTTTTTTTTACTCACCTAGGTAGGTGTAACCCCTTGAATGCGAATAAAATGTTTACAGATTTTACAACGGCAACGCAGCCTCGATAAGAGCAGTTATGGTAGCTAATTGCTTCTCCTCGGCACCTGACGAGACCGAACCACCCAAGGCCCAACCTTCGTGCTCGAATATTAATAAGGAGGAACGCGGGAATCCTCCGAGTCACGGCGACTTATCTGCGGCCACGTCGGGTAACATTGAGCTGCAGCCGGAGGAAGAACCTGAAGTATTGCATTACGCCTCGTCTAGATTACAGTACGGCTATCACACCCCTGCTAATGACACAATCGTATCATTTTGTTCTGACGCTCACTGCTTGTAACAGCAAATTCCTATTGTCGTACGTGTGTCAAATATAGAACGTGAGAAGAAGTAACGGGGTAAACTTTTTGCAGATACAGCACGCTCGAGGGTGGTTTTATGAATTGGAGAAGACTCGGCGACGGTTTCGAGTATGCGAGTCCCATCACGTACAATCAGGAGTATCGTCAAGCGGAAATGGAAAAAGAGGCGACAGAGAGCGACAACGAAACGGAGAACAATCAGTGGGACGAAGAAAGCGAATCTTCCGGTACAGTTTTCCAAAATACACGCCCATTTCGCTTCCTCGTTAAGGCCTTAGGCCACAATAACGGGTATAAAATCATGTGCGAATTTAACAAACTTTTGTCGTATGAAAAAGCGATTCACTCATAAAATTAATTACACATCAATTTAGTATGAATATCAAGCTGTTAGAAAAAATATATTTTTTTTATCGATGTACAAAATGGCCGACCACTAATATTTTCTTTTGTTATCTTTTTGTTAGGCGTTCCGCGACGTGATATTTAGCATCCACAATTTTTTACCTAGAACAAAAGACAAAAATTCTCGTCAATCTACATTAGAATACCTAGAGAAGTACGTACGGAATTTGAAAAATATAGTTTTATGCAAAAGTTGTAGGTATTTGAACTTGAGAAATGAATTTTCAGTGAAAATTTTCGTTATGCTCATAAACTGCTCATAAAATGAAAAGTTCTCGATTAATCAGAAATTCCTTGCGTACTTCTCCGCGAAATGCAATTAGAAACATAACTTTTAAATTTGAAGTAAATCGAGTGAAAATTGTTGAAGTTGGCACGCCAATTGGAAAAAAGCTGTTTCGAGAAGTTTCGAGTAGTCGGCCATTTTGTACTGTAATTAAATTTATGAGTGAATCACTTTTTTATCCGAACAAATATTGTTAAATTCGCACATGATTTTATACTCGTTACTGTGGCCTAAGGCCTCAAGGGAGATTTGTCACGGCGACTTTTGTGTGTAGATATTTCCATAGAAATGTGCTCAAAATTTTCCAAAATGGTGGATAATCAAATTTATGAGAATATGTCGGGGAATATGGGGGTTTGTGCGTACGAATTTTTCGTTTGGTCTCTAACTTTAAGGTATCGCATTCACAAAAATTTCAAGCCAAGTTACCAAACTTCTAACGAAAAATTACGACTCTGAAAATCGTCTCATTTATACAGCGCTTTACGGAGATGACACGCGGGCCACATTTCTATCTAATAACTTATACGCTAAATAACTTTAGATGCCTAATATAAACTGCTCACGCATCTAAAAAAATCGAAAGTTCCCGTAACGATCATAAAGACAGGTCACCGGATGTTTAAAGAAAATATCAATGATGAAACTTAGAAAAATGTGACCAACAGAAGAATGTTCGTAGCCGTGACGTTTCAGAGAATGTAAAAATGTCTAAATTTACTAAATTTGCGCGAAATTTTTTACTCCCATTTATCATTGGGTGTAATAATTGATTGTGACTTATTTTCATTAAACGATTTTGAAGGGCCCACCTCATGCCCCTATAACATACGGCCTTCAGTGAAAGGAATACCTCGACAGATCATGAGTCATCAAGGTGGAATTTTTAACGCGTGAAAAGTACCATGGAAGCACTGCCCTTCTTGAGTTGGCGAATATCAGTTCACATTTTATACAATTGGACATTTTTTACGTAGTTAGGAAACGTTCGGTCCTTCTCATATTTCAATATGTCGGAATGAAATCGTTTATATAAAAAAAGTATAACTGAATGACGATTGGGATTGCATTCGACGAGAGTAGTTGAAAAGGCACAGATTTGATACATTTTTGGATTTTTTTTATTTGAATTCAGCAAACGCACTAATTTGCTTAAATTTTGAGATATTGGGCTGATATTTTTGTTCATAAATAGTCAATGACTAGTATTGAACTTATCTATAATTACTTGAGTAGTTCGGATTCTTCAAAATTATGAATTTTCATAAAATGTCGTAAGCGCTGTACCTGTTCACACTTTCGAGATGTCAGGCGATTTTTGACACAGATAGAATGTTGAATAGAAATTGTTTGGAAAAAATATCAATGCAAATTGGAAATTTGCACATTGCTTCCTTGTAATTTTCATTCAGTCACTGAGCTTCTACTCATGAGGAAGCCTCGATTGAAAAAAGGCCTCGCTCATACGGGAAGTGTCGCATGTGGAAATGGCCTTTTTGCATCGTTCTGTTTTTCAATAACAATCAACAATTCGCGACGAAGTAACATTTCAGTATTTAAACCGGCACAAATTGCGCAGAATCATCGGCAGCCGAGGATTGTGATTCCGACGACCTGGCGGACAACCCGGAAAAGCTACTTATATTCACGACCGGCTCAAAAACGTACACGCCCCATCAGGTCGGATTCAAGCGAATAAAGCCGGTCAATTTCCCGAGAAGATTGGACCCGGGCCCGTCGTTGCGCGAGAGACTGGCACAGCGGGAGAGAGAACGGGAACGTCAGATATCCGGATCCAGATTGGAGCCGAATTGGTCGGATTACGATTCCGTTGCTGAGAAATTCGATAAGGTTGATCATCTGATCGATCTTCACGGGCACATTATAGGAATGGGGCTTTCACCAGATCACAGGTGAGTCTCCGAGAAATTTCTGTATCTTATATTAGGTCACGAGTCTCGAAATCGGCAACTGGGTATCGCAAAATCGCGCAGGGGCATCGGAAGAGACTTAAGGGGAGATATGCACCTAGGAGCCGGAAAAAAGGTCATTTTTGTGATTTTTTTCAAGGAAAACTATTTGAAATTTCGTATTGGGGTTTTAATTATCTAAAAGTATATACATTAAAAAATATGTTTAATTTTCTTTATTTAAAAATATCAAAAATATACAAGGATATTGTATGATCCTTGGAGCGTCGTAAAAAAATCTGCAGATACGGTACCCACTGTCGTTTCTTCAAAAATCATCTGAAAAAAAACCAAAAAGATTATTAAATTAGATACTATAATCTCGTACTTGTCACAGCCGATTTTGAAAATATCGATTTATGACAAAATGGCGGAGGTTTGAACATAGATAGTGATTTTTGGGCCAAAAATTAGTTATTATTTTGTATATAAAACAAAAACTAAGTAACGGAAGAAAAAAATCCTATGACAAGTACTAGATTATGGTGTATAGAATAACCACAAAAAACCTTAAGGCAATCGGTTTATTGGTTTTCGAGAAATTTTGGGTACCGAATTGAAAAACGTGGTTTTGAGAAAAACGCGTTTGAAAATTTGGGAATGAATAAATCACGAAATTTGTCAACTAACATGGAATCATCGATACCGGGCCCATAGTGTAGGTCTTCTACGGTCGACAGAATGTTCATAGCTTCTTAATCCTCGACCTCGACTATCTAGGTGTATATATCTCCTTAAAAAAATATTCTTTCGTACATTGGTTTTGGTAATTCTTTTGATAAGTGACTTTTCCGAAAAATGAGCCTGACATTTTTTTTTGCTATTTTCTCGTTTATTGGGTTGTAAATGATATTTCGTCGGGGGAAGCTGAAATTCACCCCCCCCCCCTTAACAAGTTATGGGGTTTTAAAGTTCGCGGAAATACGAGATAAAATAGGGCATTTTTGAACATTTCGACCCTACATTGGGTTTTTTTGCTCGTAAAAAAATTGTTAATGATAAATTTCAGCGTTCCCTGTCTGAATAATATAATTTATAACTCAATAAATGAGAAAATGGCAACGAAAAAAATGTAGGCTCCTTTTTTCGGAAAAGTCACTTATCTAAAGAATTACCATGGTTTTGAGCAATGGTTGAAAGCCATTTCAAAAACACATTAAGGGGTTACATCTACCTGGAAGTCCGAAAAAATAGCCGAATACCAATTTTTTTCTGGGAAACAGTTGGTGAAAAAGAAACACTTTTTTAACACAAAGGTACATATATTGAGAGCCTTAAAAAAATACAGAAAAACAACAAAAACATGGCCTCTGGCAGATGATGACATTTTTTTCGCGATGTTTGACGGTGGACACTCTCCAGCTTAAACGATCCATCTGAAATCTGAAAACCAAACGGATTATTCAAGTTGAGAATAAATACGAGTCGTTGACAATCGTTGATTTTTTTAATCATTTTTTTTAACGTGGCGACGAATTGAAACTCGAGCATACAAAATCTATGAAAAAGAGTATTTATTTTTACGTAACTATTAAAGATTAAGATCTTATTTTAAGTGAGATCGTCAATGACTTTTAAATATTTTTCATCGTATCTCCTGTAAATTTGAAAACAATCCATCATGTGGTTCTCGAGATATCATGTCCATCGACTTCGAAAACAGTATCATCCGCGGGCGGCCACGTTTTCGTTGTTCCGTATTTTGTGGTGATTTTTTAAAGGCTCTCAATATATGTAATTTTGTGTTAAAAGAAAATGCGATTCTTTTTCACCAACCGTTTCCCAGAAAAAATATTCGGAATTTGGCCATTTTTTTCGGGCCTCTAGGTAAGTGTAGCCCCTTAAAAATCACCGGTCGAACAATGACAATTGCGACTTCCGACTTTCAGATACTTGTACGTCAACACAAGGCCATGGCCTCGAGGATACGTGATAAAAAATCCTCTGCAGCCTCCGCCGATAGCCCAAGAGATTGACATACACGTGATAGATTTGGTGACGCTCAAACAAGTCGGTACAATGCTCAGAGCGCACAAAGCGTACACCCCGAACAACGAGTGTTTCTTTATATTCCTGGACGTCTGTGACGAATACGTAGCGAGGTAACGATCGAGAAAGCGCAATTTCCATCGCGCGGTCGAGACGAACAAACATCCGCTCTCTCGCTCTTCTCGCATTAAGGTAGACCGAGCGCGAGCTGTTGATTTCTATAGATTTTGTTCAAATTTTAACCAAACATTTTTCCTATCATTATGCATGTTTGAGTGAAATTTCAGAACAGTCGACTATTTAGATTGGGAGATAATGGGTTTTTAAATTGCAACTTTAAACACTGCAGGATCTTCATTTAAATTTAGACAGAATAATTTTCCGTAAAAACTATTTATCTACTATAATAAGGAGACAAATGGCAATGCCGCATCGTTCCACGTATCCAATGACGTAAGTTTGCACGGCATATTCAAAATAATACTGCAACACAAATTTTTATTTGGATGCAATCTTTAATTGAGAAAAGTTTTTAGTTATGAATTAACCAACACTTTTATTTGTTAATGAAGATAACATAAACAATATGAAATATTGATATTTATAAGGCAAATCTTTTTTTTATGATAAAAGTTTTCAACCTTAGGAACACGATAATTATTTTTTCTCGAAATATTGAACAATACTGTTTTGCGGTGTTGTCATATGTCTTCTCATTATAGGGATCAAATATTTTTTACGGATACTTATTTTGGCTTTACTGAAAGTTTTTAGCAAAACTGAATAGTAAAGGCAATCCGAACTTTTTTCACTCTTTCCCTAACGAGTTTGTTATCTACACATAATTTGTTTTCAAAATTTATAAACACAATAGAATGGTACGACGAATTATGTGACCTGACTCTCGATAAATGTAGACCCTGCAGTGTTAGAAGTTGAAATTTTAAGGGGCTATACCAGTGTGAACGCTGAAAATTTGGGTGATTTTCGGGAATTTTTTGGAAGAAGTACTCAATTAAATGTTTTGGAACATTAAGAATATATTTGGCTATATTCGACCTATATTACAGAATTTTTTCATAGAAAAATATTGAGATCTAAGCGACGTAAACGCTGCCTTCGGAGGCGCCAAAAAAAAACTTCTTCCACTGCTGACATGATTCCGGCCGATTGAGTAGCTGAAACCGAAAAAGGAAAAAATGTCGTTGAACTGAAAGGTATTTCCTGTACAATGCTGTAGGATTTTCGAAAAATATCAAAATCTAACAAAATGGCGTAGTTATGAACAAAATTATCGGGTTTCTTGCCTATAAAATGGTGGTTTTTTTCAATTCCAAATCGTCAATTTTCATCCAATCAAAAATATCCTACGTCATTGTAAAGTAAATATATTCAAGAGTACGCAGTTCAAATTAGAAGTCAATCGGATAGTTGCTCTTTGAGTTACAATGTCAGCAAATTTGAAAAATCTCATTTCGAGAAAAACGCGTTTAAAGATTTAACTATCGATTTTTGCAAGATAAAATGATTAGAGACACGATCTTGACATTTTTACAGGATATTCTTGAAAGTATAAACTGTCGAAAAGGGCAAAAAATCGATTTTTTAAAAGTGTAACCCTGGTATATCCCCTTGAAACCCATTATCTCCCAATCTAAATAGTCGACTGTTCTGAAATTTCACTCAAACATACATAATGATATTAACAATGTCTGGCTAAAATTTGAAAAAAAAAAAACTATAGAAATCACGTGCACGCGCTCGTTCTACCTAAAAAAGATAGAAAAAACATGTAGATTATTCTTCGTTTCGTAGCGGCGCGGAGGATAAGCACGGATACCTCTGGGACCGCCATTACGGAATATGTTTGGCCAAATTTCCGCACTCCGACGTCGTCAATTCCGTGGCATTTAATCCACGTGATCCGGAAATGCTGGTGACGACGAGTGACGATTTCACGGTGAAGGTTTGGCGCAGTCGCGCCATGGTCAAGGCCCTCGGCCTCGACGAGGATGACTATCGCCGCGGTATGGAGGTGCGCAAGAGGCGCAGATATCACCGAAGTAGTTGTAACGTTGACTGATTGAAGACCATTCAGTTCCCGATTTAAAGAGGTACCTACGGCTGACGGATTTATTCACGGGGAAAAAGCATCTCTCTCTCTCTTCCGGATGCCGAATTGTATAGCTCATTGTGAATGTGATAAATCACGCACGGAAAATCGACTTTCGGAATGGAAAAAAAGAGAACAATTCGCTGAGAGAAACTTTATTAAAGAAACAAGCACTCCCTACCCGAGATATTTTCCGTCAAGTTCTTCAATTATACGCTGTAGAATAAAGAAACTCTATTAAATCGGAAACTGAATGTTGGGCCAGATGTCGAAGAGAAACGCAAAGCGGTAAAGAAATCAACTTTGTGCTGTAATCTTCGTAAATGCAAATATCGAATTCTAACAGTAATTGCTATTGTAACGCAATGGGTGTTATGTCTTTATGAGATATCTTCTTGTTATTAAGGCTACGATTATATTTTTTACATACCATCTCAAGTAATTGTTTTTTTTTTCTATGAAATGATACTTCGTATGTATATACATGCACACACATACACACACGCACACACACACACACACACACACACACACACACACACACACACACACACACACACACACACACACACACACACACACATATATATATATATATATATATATATATATATATATATATATATATATGCATATTTAACCAGAGCAACGAGTACGAGCGAGCCGGCTCCTCGCGATTCAAACTCTTTCTCACACGAACACATACGCGCGCTCGCGCGACACTCAAACATTTGGATTCAAACATTTTGTTTCTTCAACGAATAAATTACACATCTTAGATTGAAAAATGCACTGACCTAAAATATACAATCACGTTGATACATTCAACAATGAGGGAAAAAACGCACCCCCTGCATATGAACAATGCTTATCTTGTGGCTTTAAATTCCATCTTTAACGTATATTTCATTTCAGATAAGTGTAGTTTATGAATCACGAGAAACTTTTTGTTTGGACGAAAGAAATGAAGCGATTGTATGTTTCTACGTTAGGAAGAAAATTGAATACTGTATCTGTCGACATAGTACAGTCGTGCTGTATATTGGAATCGGAAAAAATTAGAAGAAGGCTAGTTTTTTGACATGTGATTTTGTAGGTGCCGCGGGTGCTAACTCCAAGTTTGCCTAAAAATCGGGTTGTAGGGTTTTTTTTAGGGGATGAAAGGGGATGGGAGTGGATTAATGCCAAACTACAACCCCCACGAGGTCGGCGCCGGGAAACAATATGTTCAGAAAAATCCGGGCTTTATTTTTGTCCACAGTGCCGAAGTCGTGGAAGTTCATTTTGGGGGTGAAAAAGTCGGGTGAAATTTTGAAAAATCAGTTTTCATTCGATAACTCTTTAGGAAAAATTCATACAATTTTTGTTCAAATGGGAACGTTGTAGCCCTTGAAAAGACGCGTTGATCGGGTATTTGATCAACCCACTCCGAAAATATCTTCACCCCCAAAAGAATTGTTGAAGTATAAAAAAAAAATTGTTTATCGTGTAACTTAAAAACAATTGATTTTTCGGGGATGATTTAAATGTACGAAATGTAGAGAATAATTTTCTCTATATGTTTGTTCATATGGACCACTCTTGAATTTTGCTTTTTCGAACCCCTCTCCGGGGTTGAAAATTCGAAATGAAATTCCGGGATAACGATTGGCCGAAAATAAAGAGACGAGTTTTCCGCTGCGGACAAAAATGTAGGTTAGAGTTTAAGCTGCAAATTCTTCTACAGAGCCGAATTCGTGCAGTGAATAGTTTTCCCAGAATTTCATTTTGAATTTCCAACCCCCGAGGGGGGTTGGAAAATCAAAATTCAAGGGTGGTCCATAGAAACGAAAATATAGAGAAAATTATTCTCTACATTTCGTACATTTGAACCATACCCGAAAAACTGATTGTTTTTTAGTTATTCAATAATCCATTTTTTTGGTATTCTAACTATTTGGGGGGGTGAATATATTATCGGAGAGTGATAATCAAATACTTGATCGATGCGTCTTTTCAAGGGCTACAGCGCTCCCATTTGAACAAAAAGTGTACGAATTGTTTCTAGAGTTATTCAATTAGACCTGATTTTTCAAAATTTCTCCCCACTTCTTCACTCCCAAAATGAACTTCCACGATTTCGGCGCTGTGGACAAAACGAATGCCTGGATTTTTCTGCACATTTCGTCTCACGCCGCCCACCTCGTAGGGGTTGTAGTTTGGCATTAATCCAACCCCATCCCCTTACATCTCCTAAAAAAAACCCTACACCGCGATTTTTAGGCAAACTTGGATTTAGCACCCGCGGCACCTACAAAACCACCTTTAAAAATATTAGCCTTATAATTTTTTCCGATTACGGAGTTTTTCAGCGACAGCACGACTGTAATAACAATGTTACATAATATTTAGGTATACCATTGTTCGTCTGCATTTATCTATTATCTTTATCCATATTTATATATATATAAATACACATACACGCGCGCACGCACCCCTCCCACACGAACACACACACATATATATATATATATATAAAACAGTAAGAGGAATAATTGTAAGGTTTCGAGCTTGAAAGTTTTCAAACGTTATACGTTAGTTTTCAAAATACGAGAGAAAAAAACAGTCGTCAGTGAGAACTTTTGAAGTCTCGTGACCTTGGGCCTTGACAGGACAAACTACGCACTCCAGTTTCGGAGATTTTCTCCTTTTTGTTTGTCTCGGTGACGAGAACGGGAGTAAGAATATCGTATATTTACAAATTAGATTGTACCCCGAAGACTGAGGACTTAGATGATTAATAAAACAAAATCTTGGTATTAGAGGTGAATCTTGTGCAGGAATCACGGATCGTTTTCTGAAGAAATTTTTAGATGATTATACAAAGAGAGGAAGATTCGCGACGTTGAGACCGTAGATACGTGGAGCGTTTTCAAGTCGAATCGGTGACTAGGGATTCTGTAACAATGGAAATTCGTAAAGTTGAAGGATCGGAGGCTTTTTTAAATCGTGGCAGCTCCGATTGAAAATAAAGAAAATCGTTACCTGGCTGCGGCGATATACTGCCCGGTGGATGCTGCGTATTACCGGGCGAAGCCTTTTTATGGGCATCCTTATGCCCGTGACAGTGCTCGCACTCGTCCTCACTATCCTCCGAACTACTTTCCCCGAAGTTTTTCGGCCTTTCGTAGATGCAACAACCTTAATAATGAGACATACACGAAGTTGTGTTTTTTTAAATCTCCAATTTGCTCCCTGTTTGAGGATCCATGGGGTAAATAATCTTAGGTGGGAATAGCCAAAATTCAAATTTTTCGAATATATGGAAAGTGAAATCCATCGTATGTGAACTAATATGTCGTATCAGGCCTCGAATTTCCAGTCAAAAGTTTTATTGCATTTTTTTACCTGTATTCGTTCATATTTATCTTTGTTAGGGCTAACAAAGTTAACCCTTCGTTGACACACTCATATTTGGCGACAATTTTCACACACTGGGTCAATTTGACCCGAATAGTACTTCAGCCACCTGAACCACAAACCGTCGGTCGAATTTTGTTGAATAAAATCAGATATACACTTCAAATAGTTCTTAACCCTTTGACTGCACACTTCCGCCACGAACCTCTGACTGCATGTGGGGTCGATCGGACCCCAGACGTTTTTAGATCATATTTCGGTAAATATGCATTTTTTTTGTGAAGACGTTTTTTGTAGTGAATGATCCTAATTTTATGGGCCAACATTTTTTTTTAAGAAAAACAAAAATTCTCCCAAACATCTGTTCACAGTGGGAAATGCGTTGAAAAATACGTACTTGGACGGAGAAGAAATGGGGTTAAAGCGACCCAGTGTGCAGTCGAAGGGATAATATATCAGCATCATTGAAATTCGGAATGTATAAAAATTGAGTGGCTGTGAAAAATTATAGAAAACTTTTAATTTCGGCAAAATGAGCATTTTATTTCAAATTCGTTTGGGTCAAAATGACCCAGTGTGTCAACGTGGGCTTAAATACGAATGCAGGTCAAAATATGTTGACAAAACGTTTGATAGGGAATTTGAGGATTGATCTACACAATATGCCACTTACGATTACGAGTAAATATGATTCTTATCATTATATCTGGGACTCAAGCAAAATCGCGTAAGAACGCATATCAAGTGACTACGAGTTAAAAGTGTTAAAGCTTTTTAACGAGTTACTGGATTCAACCGTAATTTTGCAAAAGAGCTTAGAAAAAACGTTATAATAACGAATCTAATTACTATCGCCATGGTGGCATTTTCTGTAATACTCTGTAATACAAAAGGCTTAATTTCGTTGCCAAACGATCAAACAATTGATCGATTATTTATTATTATTGGACAAGGTTCCAAACCCCCCGCCGATCGAGCTGAAATTTTGCACAAACCTCCCTTTGAATATTTAAAAACAGCCCCTCAAGGTATTATCTTAATTTTTATGAATTTAACAACAAAAATGTGATTTCGAATAAAAAAGATTTTTTCGTTAAATTCAGCATAAATAAAAAATAAACCGTTTCCAGCCTGTCGAAGCCGAATTGGAAATCGCAAAATCATTAATAGCATTGTTGGACATTAAAATTATAAAAATCGTCTAAAAAATATAATTAAGTCGAAAAAAAATAGAACGAACAATGGTGAGACTAGTATTAAAAATCATAGAATGGGTCACACTATCTTCGAGAATTTTTTTAAAAAGTAAAAAAAAGGCAATCATCATTTAAAAACAGTTTTCACTTTAGATGAAGAAAAAAACGTTGACATTGATAATTGATTTTTTTTTTCATATTTCTTGACGAAAGTTTGCTTCAAAAAATGATATGGTGCCATTTGTCGATATCTCAATTGGTTCAGGAGTTATCAGCGTTTAAACGTTTCCAAATCTTCTGAAATCGACATTTTCGGAAAATTATAAGTCCTAAAAGAGAGGAGATAAAAATCGAAATTCTGGTGTGGATATTCCTTTCAGGGGGTACAATTTTCCAAAAAGACAAACGGGAAAACCAAAAATGGTCGGTGTCACGGGCTGGCTGAAATGGCGTGGAAGATCCCATATACAGGGTGTGAGGCACATAAAGTGTTACAGAGCAATAGCACTCAAACTGTTGATCATATCCAAAAATGTTTCAGACAAAAGTTTCAGTGTTCGAGAAAGCCGTCATACTGGACCACCCTATTTTTTTATCGGTGGAGGCGCTTAAACTACGTCAAGGTCGACTCCACTTTTTTAAATGGAATGGTACATTTTTTTCAACCATCTCCTGGACCACCTCAAGCCGCATAAAAAAACATTAGCCGGTCAAAGTCGTTCAAGGTCATTCAAGGTCACCTATTAAAATGAAATGCAAATCTAAATATCTCGGATCACTACCAAATATTTGGTAGTGATCCGTGATATTGAGATTTGTATCATCGATACTGATCTTGAATGACCTTGAACGACTTTGACCCCCTGATGCTTTTATGCGGCTTGAGGTGCTCCACATGATGGTTGAAAAAAAAATGTATTTCTGCCACGTCTCCGTTCATACCTATATGTTATCGCGCTCTCCGTTTTGTCCAAACAAAAATACCAAAATAAACCCAAGCCCAAAACTATTGCGCGTCGCCAAAAATCCCGTGAGGTTTCTCTTAAAATATTAAAAGGTTTGTGCAAAATCTGACCTCGATCATTGAACTTTAGTTTGAAATCATCATTAAATTTCAGTTTAAAATCATCATTGAACAAAATTCGTTTTAGCCGATGCACTCTTAATATTTAAAACGTAATTCCCTCACATTTGGATTTCTTTTTGTTCATGTGCTCGTTATCCACGGTTCCCTGGGTCCATTGAACTTTTTTACTCGATCTCGGCTTCCGCAGTCGTAATCTGACGGTCGGCACATCCTGTAACAATTGCAACAATATTAGGCAATCGACAATTGTATCCTCGTGACGCGGATGGATTGGGAAAGTCGAGGTTACGAGGAGGATACCGACTAGTGAATTACAAAGCCCTGTTTATTTAACGACACACGCTCATTGCACAATCTTGTTGTTAATCAGAGTCTGTATACTATCGTCCGTAAAATTTAACAAATTTTTCAAAACTTCGGTGGTGTGTTGCCCCAAGGTGGGTGGTGCAGATCTCGCTGCATTTTTCGCATAACTGTATTTGACGGGTGGTCCAACCACTTTGACACTTCCAATTTGTGGATGTGGCAAGTCCTTCACTAGTCCGACATGCTTGACATGCGGATCTTCGAACACCTAAAAAGAAACAGAATTTAATTGAGGCAATTTTCATTCACAATGGCGTACTGAAAACACTTTTTTAATCCCAATATTATTAAATTTGAAAAAACAACTATTTTGCCAAATATTTTCATTATGGCAATCACGAGAAAAAAACCTGCAAACGTCATTTTCTTAAAGTTACTTCGTTCAAAACGGTTGACGCGACAATGACGGCAATTATCAACTGTTTGACGATATCCGTGTTTTATTCTCGTCTTAGTTATAGTAGCGATCGCGTATATTACAATTTTCGAATTATAGCCACTTTTCTTTTTTCGCGAAACAAGTAGATGCGACGAAAAAGTACTTTTCGCGAAATAAATAGATGCGACGAAAACATCCGTTTTTTCGAAACAAATGGATGGAAGAAGAAGCCCTTTTTTCGCAACAAATCGGTGCAACGAAAAGTCCTTTTCTCGAAACAAATGGATGCGACGAACAAATCTTTTTTGCGAAACAATTAGATGCGACGAAAAAGTACTTTTCGCGAAGCAAATAGATGCGACGAAAAAATCCGTTTTTTCGAAACAACTAGATGCAACGAAAAAATCCGTTTTTCAAAACTATAGGTGCGACGAAAAAATCCTGTTTTAGAAAATTCATGTTGAAATTCGGAAGAATTTTGCTAAATTGGTTTTGCGACACGCGATAGCCACCCTCATATATTCCATTGGGTCATCCCATCAATAATGCGGTTTTTCCAATTGCATTTTCCGTCGCGGTCAAATGAGATTTGGCAGAAGCCTTGAAAGTCTACCAGAGAGATGGAAGGCCTTATGGAAAATGGAGGAGAATATATTTTACATTACAAAAGCACTATGTTTATCTTACTTCTGAAAAACAAACGTATAAAAAACCGAATTATTTACGGGATGAATCAATAATAATCTGGACTTTATCCCGTATCAGACAATTCCACAGGGGATCCCAATGTCAACAGTCCACCCGTCAATTCCGTGTAGCGCCATAGACTCTTTTCATCTCTCGTGACGAAAGCTTAGAGAAACTCGAATCATTTCGTGTAATTGAAATGAGTGCAATTTCAGCCCAAAAAGTTTTCTTCGACATCAGACATAGACTGAGAAAAAGAATCTCACCTGTCTGATGGAATTGATGGGTCCATAAGGATAAGGTGCATCCAGAAAAATCTTGGACCACTCGTCGTTCGTCTTGGTCTTGAACGTTTTCCTCAGAATGGCTAGCAGCTCCTCGCGATTCTGAACTCTCAGTGTATTGTTCGAGAATTTGGGATCATTCATGAGCTCTGGTAAATCCATTCGCTCGAGGAGGGCGTGAAATTGGGTATCGCTTCCGGTGCCAACAGTCATGAAGCCATCTTTGGTGGGGAACGCCTCGTAAGGTACGATACTCTCGTGCTCGGAGCCCCAGCGATTGGCCTCCTTGTCGGCGTTCAAATAATTCGAAGCAACGTTTATGAGGCTCGCCACTTGCGTCGATAACAAATCGCACTGGATCCATTGACCTTGTTGGGTCTTTTGTCGTTGGAGAAGCGCCGCCATTATGGCTCCGTGAGCGTAAAGTCCGGTCGCCAAGTCTGTCATGGCTACGCCTACTTTGCACGGACCGCCGTCCTTGGGTCCAGTGATGTGAAGTAGACCGCCGATGGAAGCGGCGATGACGTCGTAGCCAGGCCTTCGGGCGTAAGGCCCTTCCGACCCGTAACCCGTCAATGAACAGTAGATCAAGCCAGGCGCTATTTTTCTCAAATCCTCCCAGCCCAAACCCATCTCTGAGAGCTTTCCCGGCACGTAATTCTCCACCAATACGTCACACTTCTTAGCCAACTCGCAAATAACGTTTCTCCCTTGCTTCAGATCCACGCACACGCTTTTTTTGTTTCTATTGACGCTAGCAAAGTACGTGGATTGTCGGGTACCCTCGAAAAACGGAGGCCCCCAGTTACGACTCTCGTCGCCGCTGCCCGGTCTCTCGATCTTCAGTACTTCCGCTCCCAGATCACCGAGTATCATAGTGCAGTAGGGACCCGCGACTATTCGAGTGAGATCCAGCACGCGAACTCCGGCCAGGGGAGAACGACAGTCGGGAGCGTCGGAAGTGAATCCTCTCAGCTTCGATCGGCACGGAGCACTCGGAATTAGTTTTTGGTGCACCGAGAGCAGAGCAAAGACAAATCGACGCGATTGCATCGTCGATTAGTTGGAAAATGGAACAGAACGGACGTTCGTTGAGTTAGTACACGAGTGCATAAATCCAATTATCTTGGCTTGCCTCTGCTTCTTTACTCCGGCAGCATCCAATTCCAGAACATTCGACTGCTTTGCCAATTTTCCTGATGCACGCTCAGCTTCTTGTTTCCACTTCGTCCCTCCAGGAGCCGAAGACGATTTGCTTGTGTTTTCAAATTTGCCGACTCAATTTGTAAACTCACCGTGACTCCAGACACTTGGCGTATATCGCAGACAAAGTTCACAATCCAGAAAGTTTGCGATAAACTTTTTTTGAGAAATAAACTATCGACAGATTTTTCACTCTGTGAGATTCCGAAAGATACAAATATAAATTTCGCTGAGTATTTCGGAGTGACAGGTACCAAAAAAATTCACGCACGTTTCTGAGGCACAAATCCAAAATGTACGAATATTTAAAAATTGCGCCAATTATTCTTTATCTGTCATAAAAATGAAAATTTTGTTGGGCGATTACTCCTATCGTCTGAAAACGAATCGTTGCCAGTATATAATTTTCTCTAGAGTATTGTGATAATATAATTACGCGATAACTATGCAAGAGGTTCTGTTCTTTTTTTCGACTTTGTAACAAACAAAAAATCGGTGTTCCTCGAATTCGGAAGGATTAAAAGTTCACGGTACTTGTTCGCTTATTGCACACGTCACTTTTTTTCATTTACGAATGCAAATTTGAAATGACTTATGTAGTCGCGTGCGAATTTTTGGGGCCCCTTTATGTTCTCGAATATGTCAAAATTAAAGCGTAAGCGTTGCGAAGATCGAAAACTGTTCTTAGTTTTCCCCTGCGGACCAAGTGGGGAAATTGCCGTGGATATACGAAAATATTGCAACAAAAATACTTTAACGATGGATGTATAAACAAGTCCAAATGTAAAATCACGACGTCCCCTACCTGCGACGCGTTATCTGCCACATCCCCCTCCAGTATCGTCTCAGTTTGTGATTGCGACGTTGATTGTCCGGCCATCGCTGATCTCTCCATTAATGACAAAAAAGACAGGACGAATTTTCACCAAGCTCTCACTAACGTCCGATGTACTTGTCAAGCGAACCACTTGTTTCTTTTTCTTTTCTCGATTGTCGAAAATTGAATTACAATTTCGATCCTCCTATTCACCGACCCCCTCTTCGCTGCTAGTGTCGTAACGTGCGCGTCGCCATGTCCGGAAAAGCTTCGCACAGCTGACAGTCGGAAGAGAATCTTTTATAGAGCTTCTCTCGTACGTGGGAACAGCCTCGATGGATGGAAATTCATGAAAAATATTCGTGCAAGCTCGCGATTGACGTTAGCATCTAATGGTCAAACGGATGCGCCTCCTTTCATATTCAATTTTTCAAAAATTCCCGTCTCCCTGAAGCGTCTCGTCGTATCTCGAAAAGCCCCGAAGCTGACGGTAAAATCCAATAAATAAACACTTTCGCAAAGTCTCTCTTTGTATCGGGATTATAGCGAAACAACACTTCACGCTGGAATAAACCCAAAATTGGCTTGCGTTAAATGAGAATCGCGTCACAGGGGTGCGCTGGTGGTCGATCGTCATTTTGAAAATGGCGCCCGTACAGCGATATAGGACGTCGCTCTAGCTCGATCGGAAAATTGATTTAGGCGTCGTAGTTTCAGACCGTAGACTTGTAGGGTTTCCTTGTAAATAAATATAAGAATTTTAAGGAGGTTTTGAACGAACTGTTACTAAGCTCGCGAATTACCATATCAACTCCAATCAATAAGGTTCCTATATCGTACCATTTTTATAAATAGCATACGAGGGTATTTCAATCCCGCCCAGCAATGGAGGTAAGTCGATTTTTTTTCTTCTCGCTCATTTCCGACATCACGAAGGTTAGAAATATCCTGCCAAACGCCACAAAAAAACCGAACCATTTCGACTCGTTAAATTTTGCATTCCAGGCCGATCCTCATATTCCTCTTCCATTAGAGCCGATTAAATCGAATGCTCTAGAAGATCGTAGATTGTGGGTGGGTAATTTGGACTTGAGAATTAATGAGTAAGTATTTATGTAGAGCCATCAACGTATCGGTCTGCTGCGAAATATTTCTTTCACACGTGAAAGAGAACTCTCTTGTACCTCCTAAAAACACTATCTTTGTTGTCTGTCAACCGGTACCAACTCCTCAAAATCGTACAAAAATACGGAACGATAGAAAAGTTTGACCTACTGTTCCACCGGTCGGGTCCTCAGGCCGGTCAACCGCGAGGTTATGCTTTCGTAACGTATAGAGAAGCTCGCGACGCCGAAAGAGCCAAAGACGTCTTGCACAATGCCAAGCTTGGGACTAAAAATATTGTAGTCAGATGGGCGCACAGCGTTAGCGAGGTAAGAATTTTATTTTTCGGAAACTCAATTTTATTTATACGTTCCTAATACTAGGTACATACACACACGCACATATATATATATATATATATATATATATATATATATATATATATATATAAAATATATTGTATAAAATATATTATATGCTACTCTTGCCCTACATCCATCTAAACCCGGGTTGCCTAGTCAAGACTACTTTGAATTTGTTTTGTTGTAGCTAGTTTTCACTGGGGAGAAAGTTTTGATGTCATTTAGATTTTGATCGCAATGGATATACATATATACATTCATGTATGTATGCAATTACCGTCAAAACCCACATGACGCTAAAACTTTATCACCCCAGTGAAATCTAGTTTTAACCCAGTAAATCGGAACTAGTTTTGTATAGGCCGATCAGGCTTTAACGAATGGAGGGCTTTTAGAGCTGTGTATAAAATATATGTATCAGTATGTTGGTGTTTGGTTGGAATTACTGTACATCTGTTCAATATGTGTATTATACGGGGCTACTGATCGTTGGTCACGATGCTGTGAAAAGGTTGTAGGACATGTTTTCCGCTATTGAATAACCCAGTAATGCTTCGTGCTAAAGTGAACCATTTTCGAGATATTATTTTTGTTTAAGTGTGGGTAGGCAAGTTTGGAAATTAATTAAAAAAAAAAACAGTTGTACGGAATTAGACATTTTTGTTATTTTTAGTTTGAGGACACAGTAACAAAGAATTATCAACAATTAAATAAGAACAATCTGCAAATGTTTTTTAATTAGAGGTCCAGAACTCGGCGAGTCAAATAATTATTCGTATTTTATTGTTAACAATTCTTTGTTACTGCATCCTCAAACTCCAAATAATTTTGGTGAATGGTGGTGAGTGGTGAAAAGCAAATTCAGTTTCATTAGAGTTTAGTCCGTGATAAATCAATTGAAATACGTGAAAGTGCTAAAAAACGGCCGAAACGTTATTTTACAAATAAAAACCTCGGCTAGATATCTACCCCGGTTCGTAGTTCTAGGGTTGTACATGCCTACCTCTTACTTCAGAAAAAAAAGAATAAGAGTAATATCTCGAAAACGGTTTGTTTTGTACAAAGCATTGGTGGGTTATTTGGTAGCGTCCTACAAGCCTTCCACGGAATCGTGACCAGTATCCAGTAGCCCTGTATAATAAATACAGATACTGACACGCATATATATATATATATTATGGAAGTGTAAATAACAAATTATTTTGGATAGTCATGTTGATTGCTTAAACCCTTTCAGAGTGAATTGGACAAGCCTAAAGCAAAGCTCGAAATTCCTGCTTTGGCCGGTGCTAAGAGGGAAGATAAGAAAATCAGGTACACAATTGCACTAAAGTGTGACTAACTTTCGTCGAGCTACTAATTTGTACCATTCTCAATAATCGTATCTACATTTCGAGACAAATCGAAAGCAGGTTCAATAATAATGGACATAAATATATGAATGCTTAATATACCAAAATGTCGGGAGACTGGTGTTTAACGTTATCGTATATTACCACAGCCGGCAAACCGCTATACAAGCGATAGAAGCGAAGTTAAAAATGATGAACGAATCCGAAGAGGATTTCGAATTGAACAAGCCAGTGGATGACGCGCCGCCGCTAATATATCAATATCAAAGGCCAGAAACTCAAATGCCGTCCTCGTCTGCTCGTCAGGGCCATCATCGGAATCGTCACTATCACGGCAGCAGACCTTACAACCGTTCCAGGCCGAGAAGATAATACCGCCAATTAATCAACGTGTATTCGTATCGCGCTTTTATCTTCCTCGTATACATATATATATTTTAAAAGTAAATTACTACAAATTGTGAATCTCCATGAATTGTGCGTATTATTGCTTTTATCGTTGGAGCTTTACGCATAGAGGATTCTCGCGGAGTTTACCGCCCGCGCTATCGCATCTAGCTCTCTTTTATTCCGTAACAATCGGTAGAATTCCTAAGCAAAAGTCTACCGAGATTGAACATGTAAGAAAAAAAAAACGAAACAATATTTATTTATTTCTCTAACGTATCGTAATATTTGTAAGTACAGCGAGTTGCGCGTATTTTGGTAAGTCGAATTGTACTAACGTTTTTAATAAAATAAACACCAATGCCATCCACCTGTGGCGGAAATTCCAGTCGCACCGAGTTTATTTACAAATTAGTCAGTTTCGCGAGGTACACACGTCGACGCTGCTTCAGTCCTGAGCAAATATGTACTTTCCTCTCATGTGATGCGGCAACGGCACGACTTGCGGACAGGGCAATTGTCCTTCGAGATCGCACATGCAACCGTGTTCGCAGCCTATTCCGAAATTCGCGGGATTGTCCTTTTTCTCGGAGGCCAACGCCTCAGTCTGTAGAACCGATTGCGATTTACCGACTACTTTTATCAGATGCTCGAGTATCTCGTCCTTGTTCTTTCCATCTACGTCGATCAGCATCTGCTTCCCATCTTCTGTGGATAATCGTTAAATGTGTCGAAAATTAATTCGATGTTGGATTAGGAAGAGTAGATACATTTTCATTTAAGGGGGTCGTCTAGTGCGCCAGATCAAAAGAAGAGAAAACGGCCTTGCACGACTTCTTCAAAGAAGAGGAAGGTGTACTCTATGGTCCAGGCATAGCACATTGATGGTGAGACAATTTTTTTATTATGAATTATATTCAACAACTTTCAAACGCGTGTTTCTCAAAACACGATTTTTTCAAACTGCTGCCCATGATATCTCAAAAATTATTTGATTGATTCTGCTCAAATTGATACAGCATTTTTAGTTCGTATATAACTACAAGTTGAACTAAAATAATTAAGATTGCTTCGTTAGTTTTCTTTTTATCAGCTATATAGACCCCAAAAAAAATATGAAAAATTGAATTTTTTTGCTAAAGCGTAGAATAAAATTATTTTTTTGGAATTCTAACTTTATTTTAGTTCCATGTAGAGCCCCCGGTCTCACGATTAAAATTGCATTTGGTTTTTTTATTTCAGATAAGCAGAAAGGCCGAAATCATGGCAGCAGTGGAGCACCTCTTATTATATATGTGTTCCTCTTGGGCGGTGTATCTCCGACTATATTCTATATAATGACTTCAAAAAATTCACAAAGTTTGTTTAAATGTTAATAAAAATTATATACAATTTATGAATTATTTTATTGTAATGGTTTGTCAAAAAAAATCCCCAAAAAAGCATTAAAAACGGCCTTCGCACTAGACGACCCCGTTAAATTTGTTCCAGAGAATGTTCTTTTTTGGATATTTCATTGGAAATATGTTCAGTGTATTCGAAAACGTTGACAAATCACATTGAGGAGACGAAGACTCGAAATGTCTATGTATATTTGTGGATACAGGTTTTTTTTGCTCAAGCTTCAATTTCAACAATTTATGAGATGCCACGATTTGCTTATTGTGATCGTATTTTATTTTTACCTGTGGACAGCACCACTCAAGCACTGCCCACGATAAATTTGGTAATAGTCGATGCGACGGTTTAGATTTTATAGAAATTTCTTTAATATTCTGAACAGTTATTTGCGATTCCTAAAATTTTCGCGAATTTTCGAGATTCTTAAAATTTTTTAAAGTATTTTGAACATGTTGACTACTTTTTTTATTTCTATAAGTTCTTATTTTTTATTGTTTATTTATTTTATGTTGGATTGGATATGTTGAAAAACATGTTTAGAAATTAATAATAAATGAAGATCTCAATAAAAGTTGGTGGTTTTTAATGAATACTGTGGTTTCACTTTGCTGGACACTTTTATTTCTACAATTTTCATCTTCACTCTCCAGCTTCTAACGTCTTTAAGGGATCTTCTCACTTTAGACGCCAAAAAAAGGCTATTTTCATGAATTTTTGTTGATAGGTTTAATTATAGATATTGATATAATAGTTGTTAAACTTAATAAATACGGTTCGAAATACATTTTTTTTAAATTCTATTTATTTAAGTCACTATTTATAGACGAAAATGGTAGTTAAAAAAATTGTAGGTCTGCGCTGTTGATGAAATCTCGGAGACGGATCATCCGAAACAAAAAAATCAAACGGTTTTCAATTTGGTATGTTAATGGCTATAGTGCATATCATAGGATTTTTGATAAATGCAAAAATAACAAAATGGCGGACATTTTTCGAAAAAAAAAACAAAAACTTTTTTTCAGTTTATGGAAAAAAAAGTAAATATCAAAGTTTTTTTAAATCCTCGATATGCGCTATAGCTATAGTTGTAAAGAATATTTGGTTACAATTTCATAAGGATCGGTTCAGTAGTTTCGAAGATTTTATTAACAAGCTGTCGAAAAATGTTGTTTCGAGAAAAGCACGTTTTAAGTTTGCTTAGGTTGCATAAATACATACATTTTTTTTAAATGTATTTATTTAGTGGAACGACTTTTATGTCAATATCTATAATATAAACCTAACAAAAAAATTTATGAAAATAGCCTTTTTGTAGCATCTAAAGAGAAAAGACCCCTTAATCAAGGTTTTCCATAAATATTGGAAAATATCGAAATATGGGTATTCCGATATTACAACTGGTAGATATCGAAATGATACAGGTAATAGAAAAAGCTCTGATTGTTAAAGCTCTATCGCCGGGATATTCTTTTAACGAATAGAATTCTGTTAAAATATCGTTTGCAAAAACAATCATATAAATTAGAAACTTGCACATTGTTTTCCCATTGTTTATTTTGTTTTTTTTTTGGAAATTTGTTTGAAAACTTCTCCCCAAAAAAAGCTTAGCGAGCGGAAAAAAGGCAAGGGAGCAATGTTCCTAATTTTCTCGCATTAAGAATAGTCCACAGTCAGTACATCTTGGTTTTTAGCCCCTATCATTTAACGATTGTGTACAACTTACTGTAGTAACACCTCACGAAAGGCGACGGCGTCATATTCTTGAACGTAATGACTTGTACATCGGGATTTTGGTACTGAATCTGCGGTACGTACCAAAAAATAAAGTCTCTGTGAAAAATGAAGAAAACTCGATTAACGAGCCGCGAAAACACGAGTGCGAAGCAACACCGACATAACCTCAAACTCACTTGGTTCCTTCGTGATGAGCTCCCGCTGTGTTGTAATTCAGCGAGAATATTTGTATGGTATCTTTCAGCACGAGTTTTCCAGCATTTAAATATTTTAGGGTTCTCCTGATCGGAGCTCTTCCTATCATGAAAGGCATTTTGCCGGTATTATTTGATACGATTTCTCCAAAACAACAATCGTATGTAAGATATTTGTTTCGAATCTCCGCCGGGTCTTGAGCCACGATACTGCAGTGCCGGCACTTCGGTGCCCCGTAACGGCGTGATTCTAGACAAAACGAGATATCTCACGCCGCTCGGAAAATAAAATTGCTCCGGTTAGTAACCGGCGCTTACGATTTCAGATAATAAAGTTTACTTCACTCTGCTTGTTGTCCCTGTGGAAAAAATAACAGATTCAGGCTGCATCACGTACATATACCTCGACATACCCGAAAGACTTTCTCTCTGGTCTCTCATTAACAATCCGAGTACACCTGCTTCGCGACGATATCTCGGTGTCAGCAATCTCTGACCTCGTGGTCAAGTTTGATTTTTAACTTAACCATCGTAGTCGGCTGACGAAGTAAGTAGTTCATGTACAAGCAGAGAACGATATATTTAATGTTAGAATTTTTATTGGAAAATTATCATCTTTACGCTGCACAGCTCTCACCATATGGTATAAGATCTGTTGAAAAAACGTCAGTTCTCCTTCAACAGGAACGATCGCTTTAAACGTTTAAGGTATTCCTTTTACGAACACGAATATTTAACAATTAACTGATTTTCGTCTATAATCAAGTAAAAATACATCCCAGTAGACTGGTAAAATTTCAAGTCAAGTTACCGAAATTTTAACGAAAAATTACGACTATAAAGATTGTGTTATTTATACGGCACTGGACGGAAATGACACGCTGGCCACATTTCTATCTGATTATTTATATACTAAAAAACTCCAGATGCCAGACATAAACTGCTTAACACGTGGAAAAAATGTACCATATGTTTGAAGAAAATATTAATGATAAAACTTAGAAAAATGTGAACACCAGACGAATTTTCGTAGCCACAACTTTAGAAAAAATGTCAAAATGTCTAAATCTACTAAATTTGCAGGACCTTTTTTATTCCGGGTTATCGTTTGGTATAATAATTGATTGTAACTTATTTTGGATAAATTTCCGAAAAGTCCACACCTCCGAATAATTTAGAACTTTGTGTACTTATGAATTTTGACTTGCTGATCACGAATATGATAGTGAAAATACCCGCAAATTTGATTTTCATGATCAAAACAGAAATAAAACGGTTTTTTTGTAGTTTCTCTATTTTATTTTAACAAATGTTGATCGCAGAGGAAAATGTTTTGTACAAAAGTCGTAGCCCATCAAAAAAGTGATAATTTATGTTCTATACAAATTTTGTCTAAAATCATTATTTTCCAAGAAAAATGGAATAATACTCCAATAAGTATATTTTGCTAAACTCCATTAGTTTCGATATTATCTACTTACGCACTTTACTGCATATGGGCCCAAATAAACCCAAATAAAACAAACACAAACAGCAATCAAAACAAACCCAAACGAACTCGGATATGTTGAATCGTGGGGTGTGTAGTTCCTGTTTTGACCTTGAAAATAAAATTTGCGGCTATCTTCACTACCATATTCGTGATCAGCGAGGCAAAATACATAAGTACACGAAGTTTTAAATTATTCGGAGGTGTAGGCTTTTCGGAAGTACACCCATTATTTTTATTAAGCTCCACTGTAATTTACCAATGATTCAGAAGGGCCCTGCTTATGCTCCGACAAAATATGGCCCGCCACGAAAGGAATACCTTAATTTTCACGTGTCCATGATCGTCAAATTATCGTAGTCAAAATTTGTATAAACCTTTGTTTTTGTCTAATTTCACATATTCTTTTTTCAACGTGAAGTTTTCTTGATCTGCCATTGTGGAAGAGTTGACGAAACTTTCAGTTTACCGTATTATGTATACTTTTTCCTGTCAGCTTGAATTAAGTCTTTTTTTTGTATAGATACAATCACGATGCCTGTAGAAATGACAGCAAAGGAAATTCGTCAAGCGTACATAGACTTCTTCAAGAGCAAAGGTCACGAATATGTTCATTCAAGCTCGACGATACCTCACGACGATCCTACCCTGCTGTTTGCCAATGCTGGAATGAATCAGGTATTGTTCATATCTGTATATTGTATTGCAATGTGCAAAACTTCATGGAAGATCGACTAGTCAGGAGGGTACAGTTATTTGCATGTAAAATTCATTATTTTATCTCTACATACCATCAAACTGTAGAGTCTGTATGTTTGTTCGTTTATAACTTGAGAACTATTGAATCTATATCGTTGAAACTTTCCCAAAAGCACAGTTTGAAGTCTGTAATAGGATTTACGCTAATGGGCGTCATATTATGTAATTATACAGTCAAATCATTTTCTTCTTCAACTTTACTGCCAAATCGTCCCTTCCTTCCATCCACTCCTCTCCTTTCGTCTTTGCTTTCTCTGATACTACCTTCCTACTTTTTTTACATATCAATAGGTGCTCCAATGTCTCGTTTTTTTCTTTACATACCCTGCACCTACAATCCTTTTCCCCTTTCTTTCCAGCCTTCCTATGTTGCCACATCTTAGCCTCGCCCATATTTCCTTGTCCCTACCCTTTACTCCCTCCTCTGACCAATATTTCGATGGCATCTCGTCCTTTTCTATAATATATTTATACTTATCGTTATACGTCGATTTTTTCCTCTTCCCTCCTTAACATTCTGTTTTTTTAAGTTTTCCAGCCCCTCTTTTATCCTTTCGTCTATTTTTTTCACTTGTCTTCGCTCCCTTATCATTGTTATTATATCTTCTATCTCCAGATCTCTCAATACCTTCACCAAGTTTTTCCCACTGGAGGCAAAGTAATTTCCTAAAGGAGATTGTTTTTAAAGGTCAATTTCTGAAGAATCCGGCCGAATATCCATCATACATCATTTATTTATTTACTAACTACATAATAAATAATAAATTATTCGTGTTCATATACGTTTTTCAGACCTCTGGTAAAAACTCCTTACTACAGCCTATACGATAACTGCCCCATGGTTTGATGGATCTGAAAAATCCAAGAACTTTCTTCCAAGTAATACTATAGTGACATACTGTTGAGCCAATTTTGTTTACATAAAAATAAACCGACTGTTACATTTAAAAATAAACACGTTTTTTTCGTTGCTAAATTCGCGCTTCAAGTGTTATAAAGAATGTATTATCACGAACGCAGTTCAAGCCGATCTTCCTTGGAACCGTGGACCCCAACAGCGACATGTCCAAGTGGGTAAGGGTGGTCAACACTCAGAAGTGCATCAGAGCAGGAGGAAAGCACAACGATCTCGATGACGTCGGCAAGGACGTTTATCACCATACATTTTTCGAGATGATGGGCAACTGGTCCTTTGGCGATTATTTCAAAGTATATCCAATTCCGTTTGCCCGATCCTCTTTCAAATAATAACAGATATCATCCGTGTACGTTAATGGTTTTTTTCCCAGACAGAAATTTGTACTTGGGCGTGGGAATTCTTAACGAGCATTCTGAATTTGCCCGCCGATCGGTTGTACGTGACTTATTTCGGCGGTGACAAGAAAGCCGGCCTCGAGCCAGACAACGAGTGCAAAGACCTATGGCTCTCATTGGGGTGAGTAATTCAACGCGGTAGGTCGTTTGCACCCGTCGACTTCAAGAACGAAAGGAGTAACAATGCAATCTCCCATTGGGATAGCGTACCGCCCACGCACGTTTTGCCCGGAAGTATGAAGGACAATTTTTGGGAAATGGGGGAGACCGGTCCGTGCGGTCCGTGCAGCGAATTGCATTACGACAGAATCGGCGGTCGCGAGGCTGCTCATCTCGTCAACGAGGACGACCCGGATGTCCTTGAGATATGGAATCTCGTTTTTATACAATTCAACCGGTAAAATATTCTTGTATCTCCCCTCTCGGCGGACATTTTTTCCTCCCACGATAACGAAAAGATTATTACTTTTGTTCGTTGAATTCCAGCGAGTCCGACGGCTCCTTGCGAAGTTTGCCGAAGAAACACATTGATTGTGGTCTCGGGCTGGAGCGTTTGGTCTCCGTGATTCAGAACAAGCGTGCGAATTACGATACCGATCTCTTCGTGCCTTTATTCGACGCCATAAGGAAGGGCACCGGTGCGCCGGCTTATCAGGGAAGAGTCGGGAACGATGACGCGGACGGTATCGATATGGCGTACAGAGTACTGGCCGATCACGCTCGTACGATCACGATCGCACTCGCCGATGGTGGAATGCCGGACAACACTGGTCGAGGGTACATTTCCTTCATTTCTTTTAAAAGATCTCGTCCACCGCACTTGACTTATTTTTTTTTATTTCTTCCGAATTTGCACGTATTCTCGCAGATACGTTTTGAGGAGAATTTTGAGAAGAGCGGTGCGTTACGCGACCGAGAAACTGAACGCCAAGCCCGGTTTCTTCGGTGGCCTCATCAACGTCGTTGTCGAATTACTCGGCGACGTGTTTCCCGAGTTGACGAAGGATCCTCAATCAATAGTGGACGTTGTCAACGAGGAGGAGACCCAATTTCTCAAAACTCTCTCTCGCGGCAGAAATCTTCTGGATCGTACAATCGCTAAACTGGAGAACGCCAAGGTTGTGCCAGGCGAGGTCGCTTGGCGATTGTACGACACGTACGGGTTTCCCGTCGATCTGACGCAGCTCATGAGCGAAGAAAAGGGTCTGTCGGTCGATATGGCTGGCTACGAGGAGTGCAAGAAATTGGCACAGGTAAGTGGAAGACGCTACTCATTGAGTCATATCCGCGACTCTAATGCCAGGGATCGGTATTTTTGGGATCGATGCGAAATTAAGGCGGGATATACATTTAGACAGGAAAAAATAAGCAATATTAAGGGCTTTTTTGAACTAAGAAATAATTATTCTACAATTATCAAACTTTAGGTATACTTTAATCGTATATTTGAGTACACGAAACAATTTTTTTAAATAAAAATTCATCATCAAAATAGCGGAGCTGTGGCAGAGTGTTACAGCAAGGTCGCCGCGGGAGTTGCGAATCGGCGTGCAGTCTAGCTTCCCGTAGACTTTGATTTTCAAAAAAGTTCTAACATTTTTTTAGTTGGAACATGTATAGTTTCTATGTGACGGTAATTAAAATGAAGAAAATGGCACACACTTACAACAAAAATCAACATTTCACGCAACATTTCTGTAAAATGCGGATTAAAAAAATAGATTTTTTCCAATTTTTCAAAAACAATTCTCGTCAAGCAGAACGTACCAATATTATCAATATTTCTACCAAGTTTCAACTCAATCGGCTTAATAGTTTTTGAGTAATCCTGCACGCTAATCTCCGCGTTGACAGGCTGTAACGTTTGAAGTTTTTCGAATTTCGCTTGAAACTAGGAAAATATTCTACATATACAGTTCTATTCTAGAACTGTATATGTAGAATAGGAAAATGAATAGTTCTGAATAGGAAAATATTCTACATATACAGTTCTATCGTTTAAAGAAAAAAAAAGAAATCGATTTTTTGATCGTTGTAAATGTATATCTCGCCTGAAGAGTTGGAGCTCAAATTCCTTGAATAGGAATACAAGTTTATTTACTGGGTTAGTCTTAAAATTGCATCTACAATGTGTCGGAGGTACCTTAGGACCGAACCGTACAGAAGCCAACGAAGGACTGACTGTTCCCTGGTAACTTCTCTTAATTCTCGATTCTGTCGAAATTTGTCATTGATCAACCATCGCGTGATGCTTGGTCAGGATGTGTCGCAAAGTGCCATCGTGGCACTTTGCGCCACTTTGCTACTATGCTACTAATGCAAAGTATCAACACTGTTTTGACACTTTGCATTTTAGCGAAAGTATCACTTTTTCGCAAGGCGGACAGTACTCGGTCCGGAATGCCGTTTCATAAATGCTCCCTCGACCGATCGTCTTGTTTTATTGCACAAACTTGCGGGTACAACAGATTGTCTACTCACTGATACAATCGCATTTATCTAACCCAAAAGTAAGAAAATCGCTTCGCGGAAAGTTTCAATTGCCCAAATGACAATTTCCCGAATACAATTTCTCGAAAACAATTGCCCGAATGAACAATTTCTCAAATACAATGTCCCGAAAACAATTTGCTAAATAAACATTTTCCAAAATGAACAATTTCTCAAATAGAATATCCCGAATGGACATTTCCCCGAATGAACAATTCCTCGAATTACACATTTCCCGAACGAATATTTTCGATGATTTTTTCGGGAAACGAATTTTTTCAGGTAGAATTTTCCTTGCATTAATTTTCCTGTTATTGATTTCGGCATTAGCAGGCGCCAGAAATGTATGTTCCCACATTTAGCATAACCCAGAATCAACGACGTGGAAGTGGTGGGATCTGACTGTTTTTTGTTTGTTTCTTTTTGTTTAAATTTTCTTAATTTTATTCTGTTTAATTTTATTTTTTTTATATTGATATTTAACCCAAACCAACAAACCGAAACATAAAAGTTGTCTATTCGGGATATTGTATTCGAGAAATTATTCATTCGGCAAATTGTGTACGAGAAATTGTTCATTCGGAAAATAATTCTTTCGGGAAATTGTATTATAGAAATTGTCATTCGAGCAATTGTTTTCGAAGAATTTTCCGCAAACGAAGAAAATCACTACAAATATAGATGCTTCCCACTGATATCTGGATCAAGTACAAAGGCAGTTTTGAAACTCAACTACTGTAGGCGATCTCGTTGTAGATATTATGGACGTCTCCTCACGCCACGTACATTGTTCCCCACAGATCGCGTCTCAGGGAAAATCCGGCAACGTCGACGACCAAATAAATCTGGACGTGCACGCGATCACGGAACTTCAGAACAAAGGAACTCCGCCTACCGACGATTCCTTCAAGTACAAATACAAGGCTGAATCGTCGGACAAGAGTGCCGAGTACACGTTCGACGCTTGCGACGGTACTGTAATAGCGATACGTCGGGAAAAGAAATTCGTCGATCACGCGGCCTCGGGTGCTGAGGTCGGTATACTTCTCGATCGTACGAATTTTTACGCGGAACAAGGAGGTCAGATCTACGACGAGGGCTTCCTCGTGAAGATAACGAAGAACGCCAACGACGAGAACAGCGAAGTACGCGTGACCAACGTGCAAGTACGCGGTGGTTACGTTTTACATATTGGTACCGTAGGCACGGGAAGTTTAAAGATCGGCGACAAAGTCGCTCTGAACGTGGACACCGCGCGGCGACGTTTCGTAATGAACAATCATAGCGCGACTCACGCCCTCAATTACGCATTGAGAAACGTTCTCGGTGCGGAGACCGATCAGAAGGGCTCTCTGGTCGCACCGAACAGATTGCGTTTCGATTTTACGAACAAGAGTGCCATGACTCCCCAACAAGTGAAGAAAGCCGAGGATATCATTGCCGGAATCGTGAACGACAACAAGAGGATTTACGCTAAGGAGAGCAGTTTAACTGTGGCTAAAACGATACTAGGATTACGTGCCATGTTCGAGGAGGCTTATCCCGATCCCGTTAGAATCGTCAGTGTGGGAGTACCCGTTGAGCAATTGGAGAAGAATCCCCTCGGCGATGGAGGAACTCACACAAGCGTAGAATTTTGCGGTGGAACGTGAGTATCCAGAAATTCTTTACGAAATATGAAATATTTCATGTCGAATATGAAACGAGATTGGGATGAGAAGATTGCATTGGCAAACGGAGGGAAGCTTTGCCAATGAAATATTCTCCTTCACTTCATTTATCCATTTATGCGTGCAGAAAATAGCGTTCGACTATTCACCCTCGCGTTTTTCAGGCATCTGCACTACACCGGACACATCGGTGATTTCGTGATAACGAGCGAGGACGCGATTTCCCGAGGAATCCGAAGGATCGTCGCTTTGACCGGACCCGAGGCGAGCAGAGCGTTGAAAAAGGCGGAACTTCTGCAAAATCTTATCAACAAGATCAGAGCCGAAGTCGAGGCTGACAAAACTTGCGCCGATGCGAAGGAACACGTCAAAAAAATCGTCCAGCTGACCGACGACGTCTCTCAAGCAACGATCCCTTACTGGCGCAAGGACGAGATGCGAACGATCCTGAAGAACTTGAAAAAGTCTCTGGACGACAACCAGCGCACCGCAAAAGCGGCAATCGCTAATAACGTGGCGGAAACGGCCTCGCAACTCATTCAGACGCGAGTCGGAACTCCTGTGCTCGTCGAAGAGCTGCAAGCGTTCGGTAACACGAAGGCTCTCGATCTCGCTCTCAAAAAGGTCAAGGCGATATCGCCGGAAACGAGCGCGATGTTCCTCAGCGTTGATCGCGAGGCCAAAAAGATCTTCGCACTCAGTGCTGTTCCCAAGGTTGGTTACACGTTTCCGAGAAAGTATACAAAAAAAGTCGGACTCTAACTGGCAAAACGATTTAAATTAATGTTTTTTTTAATATACCACGTTTTTAAAACGGACTAGAAAGTATAAAAAGTTCCTCATTTACAAAAAATTTCATAGCTATTAAAAATTTACAATCTCAAGTTTTCAGGACGATCTGTATGGGGTTATAAATCTGTATGGGGCTAGGAGAAATTATTTAATACTGTTTAGTTCGTTTTAAAAAACGTGGTATATTTTTAAAAAATGTCGTTAAATAATGTTGTCTTTAAATTTTTTTTATTTTTTCTCTTTCACAAAACTATTATATTTCTTTGTTTTTTTTTTCGTAATCTTTTCTTCTTTTCTCTCTCTCTCTCTCTCTCTCTCTCTCTCTCTTACACACTTACACTTAAGGTAGTACAAGCGCGCAATCTTGATTTCTATAGATTTTGTTCAAATTTTAACCAGAAATTGTTCATATCATTATGTATGTTTGAGTGAAATTTCAGAACAGTCGACTATTTAGATTGGGAGATAATGGGTTTTAAAATTGCAACTTTTAACACTGGAGGGTCTGCATTGAAATTTAGACACAATAATTTTCCGTTAAAAATGTATGTCCCTTATAATAAGAAGACATATGGCAACACCGCAGAACAGTATTGTACGATATTTGGAGAAAAAAATAATTATCGTGTTCCTAAAGTTACAAATTTTGTCATGAAAAATATTTGCATTATAAATATTAATATTTTATATTGTTTATGTTATCTTCATTAACAATTAAAGGTGTTGGTTCTTTCATAACTAATTAAAAACTGTTCGATCAAAAATTACTTCCAAATAAAAATTTGTGTTGCAGTATTAATTGAAATATGCTGCACAAACTCACGTCATTGGATATGTGGAACGATGCGGTGTTGCCATATGTGTTCTTATTATAGGGGACGAATATTTTTTACAGAAAATTATTCTGTCTAAGTTTCAATGCAGACCCTGCAGTGTTAAAAGTTTCAGTTTAAAAACTCATTATCTCCCAATGTAAATAGTCGACTGTTCTGAAATTTCACTCAAGCATGCATAATGGAATGGACAATTTCTGGTTAAAATTTGAACAAAATCTATAGAAATCAAGATTGCGCGCTCGTACTACCTTAAGGTAATCCCACCGCTTCACACTAGTCATAGCTCTGATCATATTTGAGACGTGTACAATTCATATTTTTAACATCTGCAAAAAAAATCCCTAAAAAGCCTATTTTTCGGCTTCTAGAGTGGCCTAAGTAGTTGTATTTTTTCTTTTTTCTTTTTCACTAAACTATATTTTATTTCTTCATTTATTTTTTTCGCAATTCTTTCCTTTTTTTCTCCCTCTCTCTTCCTGTTACACACTTAATTCTTCAATCTGAAACCTGCTGCAAACGGTTAAATATTGTATTTATTATTTAGATATATACAATATCTATTTGTATATTAGATTATTTATATTATTACATATATATATTTTTAATAATTATATTTATCTTGTCTGTCTGCTTATTTGTTTAAAGTTTCAAGTCTCTAGCCCATCCGCAAGTTAGTTTAAAATCGATTGCAGAATTTGTACCGAACAGACAAACGAACAAACAGAGAAGAAAGCGAGTTAATAAAAACGTGGCAAAAACACTGAATTTTTTAACTCAACATTCTTTGCGAATTCACTTCTGATTTGATATTTTTACAAATGTAACATAACTTTTTTAAAGATGCTCAAGATTATGTGAAAAATATCATCGACTGTCTCTCACGCGCTGTCGTTAACGCCTCTCTCGCTATCTTCCTCGCACCTATGCCTGTTTATCATCACCCTCATTGCGTAATATGCAGCAATCCATTATTTGCGGGAACTGCAAAAAATGTCGTGAAACATGGATTTTACTGTTCCATAACTTCCATGAGGATCCTGTCCGTTCGTTCTTCAGTCGCAGAAAATACTATTTCCGTAGCCCTTTGGTTTGAAAAGATGAAACTGATTTATGAAAATAGCAAGTACTGACTTTCCAAGAAAACTATTACTTACCGTTAAAATAATGCGTTTCGAAAAAAAATGAGTAACACATTTTTTACTCGACAAGATTCCGGCCACCAAATTTTAACACTACTCGAAAAGTTCGATCTTCCAGATATTACTGATTTTCCGTGTTTGAATAATACTGTTGTCCAGCAAGCACACTAATTCGAAAGTGCCCATAAAGTAGTGTTTTTTTTATTCGATATTAACGCGCCTATGTAACAAGCTATCTAACCCGTATTTCATACCGATCCGCAGAATCCCGGCGCTATTTTGCAATCGATTTCTTTCCACGTCGTTCAAACAACCAAAATGGAATTTCATCTTTCAGAGTGCCGTAGCAAAAGGGCTGAAGGCGAACGAGTGGATAAAGTCGATCGCGACATCGATGAACGGAAAAGGTGGCGGCACGCCCGAATCAGCTCAAGCATCGGGCACAAATTTTGAGAGTTTGAAGGAGGTCTTAAAAATTGCTCATGATTTCGCGAGTGTGAAGTTGGGTGTCGAAGTTGCAGGTAAAGGAGCATGAAAATCACGATTTAGATGTCGAGCGAGCTTAAAAAACCAAGAAACATCACGAATAAACCGATTGTCGATGCACGTGAATAAACAACTGCTTTTTGATAACGAAAAATGCTTCCGCGCCGTCGGGCCAGGCCGAGATTCTAAAGATGAGAATTTCGTGAACTCTTTCGTTTGTACAGAGAGCGTCGAATCGTCGAACGGATTAAGTAGCGAGTCGTCGTGCGATCGAACGTCCGAGGATTTGATTCTGCAAACAGTGCCCGGTAGTCTGAGAGGTCATTTGGTACGGATCGTCGCGAGATTGAGCGATAAGAAATTGTTGATCAAGGAGAGCGACGGGACGGGAAACCCTTCAAATACCGTGCTACTGAGGGGTAAAGGGATCGATCTCCACGACGGATCAGCGATCGCTTACTTTCTGGCGAATCCTCAACTTCGCAGGCACGACGATTTGTACGCGATGAGTCAGGTGATCCAGTGGATGAGTTATGCGGAAAATCACATAATACCGCAGGTGCTCGCGTTAGTTTTACCATCGCTGGGCCACGATACGAGAATCGGTTCTGCGGGACGTAAAAACGCAAAAGATCAATTGATTCGCACACTCGAGGCTACGAACTCGATTCTACTCGACAAAACTTATCTCATCGGAGAACGTGCGAGTCTCGCCGATTTCGCGATGTTTACTGCTTTAATGCCCCTCTACGAGCACAGTTTGGACTCGGAGAGTAGAAAGAAATACGGCAATCTCACGAGATGGTTCGAAACGATACTCAATCAACCGGCCACTCTCGCGGTCGTTAAAGATTTTCATTATTGCAAGAAAAAAGGTAAAGACTACAGTTTCTGAGAGCACGATACTTTCCACGCGATATTTACATGTTTTTGAAATATATAAATATATATTGTACGGGACTGCGATGTTATACACTTGCCGATAATTAATTACAAACTTTCGTCATCATCCTTGGGAGATTTCTTTTTCACTCTGCTGTCGTAGAGTTGTCTCATTTCTGTCAATAGATGCGATATATTCATACCCATTTTCGCGGACACCGGTACTATCGGCAAGTTCACTTTTTCCTTGAGCATTTTCAGATTCTCCTGAAACCCAACGAAATGTTGACAATCAGCTGTTCGGTCGGTGCAAAACAAAAAAAGAAAAAACTTTCGCAATTCAAATATATACCTTCGATTCGGGAAGGTCAATTTTATTTGCGATCACGAGGACCGGCCTGCGCAAAAGGTTCCTGTTGAATTGTTCGAGCTCGTTTTTCAAAGTCTCAAATTGTCGCCACGGCTCTGCCTCGCTCAGGTCAATGATGAAGAAAAGAGCGGAACAACGCTCAATGTGCTTGAGAAATGTTATACCCAGGCCTCGATTCTTGTGCGAATCCTCAATAAGACCGGGCAAGTCGGCAACTGCGGGGAAAACAGTGGATGACCCTTTGTTTGGCGATTTTGTACGATGTTGAAGTTTGCATCGTTGGATGCAACGAAAATTCATGTTTATTTGTGTATTGCCTCATTTTCGTTATCATAAAAAAATGTCTTACATATTTAGACTGAACATCTCTAATAAGGATCCTGAAAAAAGTTTAAGCTATTTTGGAGACCTGAATTTGGCAAAAAATTGGTCTATGGCACTGTCGTTGCGTTTCAACGATGCAAACGTCAATACCATGATTTTGTAACATATTAATTTTTTAATCTTTGGGACAATAATCCTCAACATTTCGACCATTGTCACATAGCTTTATAACGCGAAATATATTTTAAGTAACTCCTTACCTGCAATTTGTTCGTAGTCGTCGTAGAGAACCATTCCGAGATGGGGCTTCAGGGTGGTGAACGGATACGGAGCTATCTTCGGTCTCGCTCTTGATATGGCTCTAAGCAGAGTACTTTTTCCAGCATTTGGTAGACCGATCTTGAAATGGAAGTTTAGAATCAACGAATTTTCGGCGGTATCAAGGCCATGTGAAAAACGCGAGAATCGTGAAATTCTTGGACGGAATTCATTTCAAGCTGGCGACGAGATAGGCGCTTTGCAGATAGATTCGTCTTTGCGGAGTGCAAAGCGCTTCGTCCCTTTTTTCCGAAATATCGGTTGTCTCGGAAAAATTTCGTAAGGGATTTTCAGGATCGCGCACATGTCACGTGTTCGTTTTTCAATATGCCTTACAAAGTAATACGGGTATGATCATTTATAAAAATAATTCCAATATACATATGCATCTAAACCGACAGCGACGGATGCAGCCAGAGCGAATACTCGGAAGGTCGACAAGCAAAACTCAATAAAAATATAGTAGCTTGGGGGACATTACGGTTTCCGTGGCGTAAAAATATGAAATTGGATTTCGATAGAATTTTTCGTAAGGAAAAAGATTCTACTGGTCTTCAATCGATACCGCGATTAGTTTTCGAGAGATCGATGAACTTTTTTTCATAAAAAATGAATTGCGAAAGTATCGCCTAAATATAATTAAAAAGTACATCAAGTTGTTCCTTGGCATGGAAATCGACAATAAAAGGCGAAAGTATCGCACAAATGTAATTTAAAAAGTCAATGAAATTGGCCCTTTTCACAGAAATCTTTAGTAAAAGGCGGAAGTATCACGCAAATATAATTTAAAAAGTAATTCAAATTGTTTTTCCTCATGAAAATCTTCAATAAAAGGCGAAGGTATCGCACATCCGAGATGCCTCGCGACCATCCCACGATCCCATCCGCGGTCCCTCGCGCCCACACGAGTGTGCTGCTCATCTCGGACAAAAAATTTATTTGTATGCAAAATAAAATAATAATTAATCAAACGACGGAATTTTTTTCTGCTCTGTCAATATCTCTAAAACTAATCTAGATATGGATTAAAAACCAGCAGAATCTTTTTCCTCGTAAAAAAAACTATCAAAATCCACTTTTATATTTTGGCGCCACGGAAATCGTAATCGAAAGAGTGGCTGTGAACCAGTACTGGGCAAAATTTAATTTATAGGGTAACTAACGATTAACAATTAATTAATTGTGAATCACGACTATAACAATTAACAATGAATTTAGTGTAATTGTGAAAACTCACGACTAACAATTAATCAATTGTTAATTTCCGTAGTCGCAATTAACAATATACCAATTGTTAATCGTGACCGTCCACAATTGGAAACTAATCAATTTTCAAACTTTTAAATGTATTTGATTAAAAACTAACAATTAAAGTTGATTATTGTATAGGGCGCGGAGTCGCGTCAGACCAAATGTATATGTTATTGAAATACGTATATGAGTTTGTTTGGGTTTGTTCGGGTTTGGTTGGGTCCAAACAAACCCGAGCAAACCCAAAGAGTAGTATTGAATTGTATTATTGAAGCAATATTTAAATCTTTTTACCTGATATCTGTAAAGTTAAATATATCAATTGTTAGTTTGAATTGTTTCTTAGAACAATTAAAAAAGTTATTAGCAATTGTTTTAATTGCAAGTCGCAATTAACATAAATTAATCCAAACGAATTAATTGCAACATGCAATAAATGTTAATTGCAATTACTTTTTTAGTCAATTAATGAACTGATTGAAAATTTAATTGATCAACACGCAACACTGTTGTAAACTCCGTGGGTCTATAATTGGGAATAGTGAAGTAGCAAGTATCGGGATAAAGGTGAGAGGCACGGGATCATAAATGGTCCACGCGGTTATTTCCCTCGCACCGACCGACTCTTTCGCATCACCCTAAACGTAAGGCATATCTATTGAGGGAGCGGGGTCTGCAGAGGAATTGGAGGTTTTTTTTCAACGTATCATAGTCTTATTTACCAGTCCAATGTGCGCCATGCTTCGTACTTCCAGTACGTATTCTCTCTCCTCGCCAATCGCTCCGTATTCGGAGATCAGAGGCGACTGTTGAGTAGCTGAGGTGAAAAAGGCGTTACCGTGGCCACCGGCACCACCGCGAGCCGCGATGAACATCATTCCGGGCTCGTCGAGATCCGCCAATATATCTCCATCCGTGTTGCGTATTATCGTTCCAATCGGTACCTTGATCACAGTGTTCTCGGCGTTTTTGCCGCAACAATCCTTGGGATATCCTTTCTCACCGTTTGCCGCTTTGAGAAGGCTTTGTATGTGCTGAAGGTCTTTTATGACCGGGCATACCTGACAGCGGAGCGAACAATCCATATACCGCTCGCGAGATTCTGTTTTCCATTGATTTTTTTGCAGCTTTCGTTGAGCTTATCGTAATCGCTTACTTGGAAAAGAACGTGTCCTCCGTGGCCCCCGTCACCGCCGTCCGGTCCCGCACGATCGTTAACCCACAATCGCAAAAAACTTATGGCACCGTCACCGCCCACCCCGCCAAATGTCTTCACCTGTTTAATGTCGACGAAGTACTGCTCGGTACTTCGCTGCGATTTCGGCTTCAAATGTCGCAGTGGCTTAGCCGAACCTTTCCGCCAACACGTGCTGTAACTTATGGTCCTTCGATGTTCATGGTCGCTCGGTGATACTTTGTCCAGGGCATCACTCGAGCTCACAGCGATTCGATATTTCTTGCCAATGTGGCTGCATATCGCCGATACCCGGAGACGGTTGAGACAATTCATCTGTAATGCGAGAGAGAGGAGTTATGTGAACCTGAAAAAATGATTGTGATTTGTAATCAGGTGGCCGGTGACTTTACCCTGAAAAATTGAACTTGGGAAATCAAACCTGACTAATTGACCCGGGGATTGTGGGGAACATTGGTTAATTTCATCCCAGTCACCTTGTTCCTCAAATATTTACCTAAAATTTAGGTATTTTTCGCTTGATAAATGTTATCCCTGAATAAGAAACGTCAGGCAATTTCTTTAGATATTTGATTTATTATTTGAGAAATAATACATGAGATTACAGATAGAAAGGGAACAAATTTTATTTAATTCATTCCAAATTAATGTTCATTATTGTTTATGTGCTTGCTTGGCAACATGAGTGCCTGAATAGTTCAATTTAATTTATTATTGTTATTATCCCTATTATTAATATTAGTATTATAATTAATGTTCAACTCTTTATTTTGTTCCGATTGTAACTTCAAATATTTCATTGAACAAATCTGAATAATTGATATATGAAGTTACAAATTGTCATGATGTCTGCACACAACTGAGCATATATGTAGAATTATCGTTAATGATAGTTTGGCTTCACGTTAAACGAAACAAATTTCATTCTTTTTATGAGAGGACATTATGGATTATTGTTCAACAAATTCTTCTTCGAAAAGTTTTTCGTACACAATCGTTTTAATTTCTATGTAGATCAATATTTACTTGTTTAATTTCTCTTTAGAGAAATTGTTTCAAGTATAATTTACCTGAGGTATTATTTTTGCTTTTTTTTCATTATCCTGGATTCAATTAATCAGGGGTAATTTAGAAGAATGAATGGGTACAAAACCTCTTAATTGAAACATTTATTTATCAAGAAAATCGTTTTTGCATACAGCATATGCGTTGCACAGTATGATCTGCGTCAGTCGAAATTTTCAATCTAGGTTGGACACTTCCTGTACAATTTTATCCTACTACCAATTTTGTTGTTCGAATCGAAATCATTCATTCTTGATGCGGTGCAGTAATAACAAGTGCTCGATAAAGCCCCAAATATGGCTTCAGCGTGTCACGTTGTCACGTCAACGTTCATATTGTCCTCTAGTATTTTGGCTACAGCGTGCCGGTGTAAATCGACGATTCTTCGCCTGTACAATGGCAAGTCGTTCGATTGATAACTTATTCGATAAGTGTTTGCAATTTTGCCGCTGGGGAATTTGTAAGATCTGACGAATTGGACATTCCGCACTATTTTTCCCATGGAATTGTACAAGATCGTATACAGCTTGGATTCCCAAAAATCTTTGTCGATGGAAAAAGTTATATCGAATGTGAAAACCGGCGGATCCTGATGCTTCAAATCATCCTCACCGTTAAGCAAAAGATCGACATAGCTAATTTCTTCTCCTGCAATTGGCAGCTTTGCGATATCGAATTTATCTTTTGGAGCAAAATCTTGAAGGGACGGAGGTTCAACTTTGGCAAAAACGTGAGTCAACGAATATTGCACGTTGAATTCTTTTTCCAGGCCCCTGTAGCCTGTGGAATTGTAAGTTCCGAAATTTGTCGTCTCGAAGGGCTCGACGAGCTTTAGAACAAAATTTCCATAAGCCGCCATTTCTTTGACCTTCCAGGTGTCGTCCCAGCGCCTTTGAGGCTTATCCGCAAAAGTTCCACCCTGCCCATTGCACAGAGTCATCAGAATTGAGCCGTTAGGCTTCAAACATTGACGTGCGGAGATGAAGAATTCTTTGATCAATTTGCGATTTTTATCCAGCCGCATTTTACCGCCGACATGGGGGAAATTAAATACGATCTTGTCGAAGCTTTTGCTTCTCAGAGAGGGATGCTCCGCGAGTTTGGTTGCGTCGACTCCTAACAGGACGCAAATGCCTAAAAACGATTAAAAAAAGCTACACGTCTCTCGGAAAGCCGTTCGACTGTTTTTTTTCTGTTGTTTTCTTTTGTTGGCTCGACGTTCTTGTAATACTGACCATGGGAACGTAGAAAATCAACGTTATTCCGCGTACTATCTTGACCAATTGAAGTCTCGTAACAGGACGCTGTTATTGTTATGTTGAGGTTATGTTTAACCAGTGAGACCGCAAACGAAAAATTGCCTTCCCCTAACAGCAAAACTTTATCGTTCTCGCAGAAACTCGAGAGTTTCATTATATTTTCCTAAAAAAATACCGGCGAAAATACACGTGTTTTCACCCAAAAATCGTGGAAATTCACATCATAATGCGACGTACCGTATGTAGAAAGAACACGAAAAACAATTTTATTTTCCGGTCACGCGATCAGAATAATACTGTTATTCAATTCCACAATCGTTTAAAGATTCCTTTGCTGTCCGTAGAACAAAACATCGTCTTGCATTTTCTGACTTACAATCAATGAAGTCAAACTTGGGTAGGTGCGCAGTTTTTCGGAATCAAATACCGGCTTGACGGCGCTGTGATTGTGGCGTGACGTCACTGGGGTACACGCGCTGTACCACGTGACATCGAGTGCGAGAGCAGCTGAGATTTGTAAACAGAAATTGATCAGATATAAATAATACTTGGAGCAAAACAAAAAATTTAAGCATCAGTGAAATCTACAGAACTCCATGCTGTGTTTTTTTCTTAAAAAATTAATCATCCGATAGAAAGTCTGTTTAAAAAATTGTGAGTTTATGTTCACTATCAATAGAGGGCATCTATCGTTGAATCGTATCTCTATGCGATTTGGCGAACGCTATGCTACAAACCAATGAAAGTAGAGACTAAAAGAAAGCCAGATGGCCCAGCATCGGCACAGGCGCAAGAGGAGCTAACGAGAGATTTCGCAACATTACTCCAGCCGTGATCCCAGCGCTGCGGCAAAGTACGGCGTTAATAGACCGCGTTTCGGGGACCAGTAACCTAGCGTTCGGCCTCTTTTCCTCCTTGTACTAGTCTCCACGGCATGGGTGAATAACGGATCCGCGATTGTGAACACATATCTGTTAACTCCAGTACTCCTTCAGTGCCAAGCTCTAACCACCATCAATCTGCGTTCAATATCGAACATAACCTCTATTCGGGTGTTTGAGACTCGCGGAAAATTGTGCTCCGTACCAGCGACGGCCAATCGAATTTGTGAAGATAAACAGCAACGACGTACATTCCAATTCAATATTGTAAATACTCTCGCAATGTCGTCGGATTTCATTGCAACGCGTTCCGCCCGATTGAAGAAAAACGCACAAAACAGTTTCGTCGCGGTCGAGTACACAGCCCACAAAAAGAAGATCCCGGTGCCCAAGGATGAGAAAGCTGACAGGAAGCAGGAAGCTGAAGAAAGTCTCAACGGCACGGATCGTGATCGAAACCTCGATCCCAGGAAGAAACAGGAATTGGAGATGAAGAGAGCTCGCTACGACGTCATAAAGCTTGGAATGTCGAGCATGAGAAACGTCGAGGCTCGAAAAGCAAAAATCGCCAAGGCGATAGCCCTGGGGGCTCGGCCTCCGAAGAACCGTAGGAGCAATTACAAGAAGCTCAAGGACGATAGGCGCACAGCCAAAGAAACTGCGCTGCGGAGGGAACGGATCTCAGGCGCGGACAAAAGCCTCTCCAAGCGTAAAGTCAAGAAAAAGCCGAGGGAAAAAGATACGGGCATACTGGGAGTATACGGGACGGTACAAAAAGGTCCGAGGACGTAATTGCGACGCCGTGCGAGGCTGGCTGAAACGAAACCTTCAAAATGTTTCATTTTTTTTATTGCCGTTCTCACAACATGAATTAGCTACACGCTAACAACAATGGTGCTTTTCACTCTCTCTCTCTCTCTCCATTCTTCTTTATACTATACCAAGAATAACCAGTAATAAAATAATATTTTTTGTTTATTTCTCTATTGTTTTTTTTTCTTTCTTCCTTCTCACTTACGTATCCCCAAACTCATCGGAGATCACAGATAAAACGTGGAAACTTGGTTCCCGTCTCGGCGGGGCGTGTCTATGTATTAGTCGCTCTGAATCGTAAATAGAAAATAAATAGATTTTGTCGTGGTAACCAGATGCCGCAATGGAATGATTCTGCATCGGGTCACGCCATTCTTGTGGGCACGCGAGTCCCGCGTACCGTCGACGAACGAGCGCAGCACCGCGAGCGAGGAGGAGCTCCCGTTGATGATATTAGCCCAACCGGAAATGAAATCAGTCGTATGCGGCCGCGGTCGGTGCAACTTCCAGCAACATTTGGAGAAAAACATTAACCGCCTCTGCGCAAACAAAAATTCAAACGTTGAACGTTTCTGCTCGAATGAACGGGCGAACGTTCGTTTTCACGCTTCGCTCGTTGTTCTTCGATCGAAGTGCGCTTACCCATAAATTTCGGTACGTATGCGTATTTAACGAACGGTAGGTAAAAGAACATGCCCGCGCCGATAAATCCTGCCGCATACAAATATTCAATCTGTGGCTTATCGATGATCGGTGCTACTATCAGGTACGCTGATATGCCCAGTACAAGTACGGGTATTACGAGCGGGCATTTGTAGGGTCTCGGATGATTCGGCCGGGTTCGACGCATCACGAGGAGGGCGAGCATCGCACCACCGTAAAATATCCAAGCGGTGAACGAGAAGAAGTCTATCAGCGAATCTATGTTACCCGAGAGTACCATTCCGCCTGTAATGTGAAAAAGCACGCATCTCGACAACGTTTCAAGTGAAAAATTAAGCTCGCGATTCGCTATGAAATAATCTCTTTAACGGGAGATATACACCTAGATGGTCGAGGTCGAGGATTTAGAAGCTATGAACATTCCGTCGACCGTAGAAGTCCTACACTATGGGCCTGGTATCGATGATTCCATGTAAGTTGACAAATTTCTTGATTTATTCAGTCCCAAAGTTTCAAACGCGTTTTTCTCAAAACCACGTTTTTCAAATCGGTACCGAAAATTTCTCGAAAACCAATGAACCGATTGCCTTGACGTTTTTTGTGGTTATTCTATACACCATTATCTAGTACTTGTCATAGGATTTTTTTTCCGTTACTTAGTTTTTGTTTTATAGGCGAAATAATAACTAATTTTTGGCCCAAAAATCACTATTTATGTACAAACGTCCGCCATTTTGTCATAAATCGATATTTTCAAAATCGGGGATGACAAGTACTAGATTATAGTATCTAATTTAATAATCTTTTTGGCTTTTTTTTCAGATGATTTTTGAAGAAACGTCAGTGGGTACCGTATACGCAGATTTTTTTACGACGCTCCAAGGATCATACAATATCCTTGTATCCAATATTTTTGATATTTTTAAATAAAGAAAATTAAACATATTTTTGAATGTATATACTTTTAGATAATTAAAACCCCAATCCGAAATTTCAAATAGTTGTCCTTGAAAAAATTCACAAAAGTGACCTTTTTTCCGGCTCCTAGGTGTATATCTCCCCTTAAGGCGTTAGACCACATTAACGAGTATAAAATCAGACCACATTAACGAGTATAAAATCATGTGCAAATTTAACAATTTTTTTCGTATGAAAAAGTGATTCACTCACAAAATTAATTACACATCTCTTTAGTATGAATATCAAGCTGTTAGAAAATATATTTTTTTTTCGATGTACAAAATGGCAGACTACTCGAGACTTCTCGAAACAGCTTTTTTCCAATTGGCGCGACAAGTAACTTCAAAAATTTTTACTCGATTCACGTCAAATTTAAAAGTTATGTTCCTAATTGCATTTCGAAGAGAAGTCCGTACGGAATTTCTGATTGATCGAGAACTTTTCATTTTATGAGCAGTTATAACGAAATTATTCCCTGAAAATTCATTTCTTAAGTTCAAATACCTACAACTTTTGAATGAAAAAATATTTTTTTAAATCCGTATGTACTTCTCTAGGTATTCTAATATAGATTGACGAGAATTCTTGTTTTTTGTTCTAGGTAAAAAATTGTGGATGCTAAATGTCACGCGGCGGAGCGCCTAAAAAAAAGATAACAAAAGAAAATATTAGTAGTCGGTCATTTTGTACATCGAGAAAAAAACATTTCCAACAGCTTGATATTCATACTAAATCGATGTGTAATTAATTTTATGAGAATCAATTTGCATACGAAAAAAAATGGTTAAATTCGCATATGATTTTATACCCGTTACTGTGGCCTAACGCCTCAAAAAGTATCGATAAAAAGTGTAATCACTAACAAAAGGATCTAGGTTTCGGATACGATTAACAAAAAAAACTGAACATCCGATAAGTTGGCGGTTACGCACCGCATTGGTGCTTGTTATGAAAGGTATAAAGTGATTAAGATAAATAAAAAATCATAAATATCTAAAATATATAAAGGAACCAGCCAAGCTGCCGGTCCTTTTTTTCAGAGGCCCGTACGGTGTACCTCATAACTTCGTTTTGGGATTATCTGAAACAAAAAAAACCAAGTTTTTAAAAAGTTGAATATGCTTTTATCCCCGAGAATTACCCGATGCATGTATTCATTTTTGGAAGAAAACATGATAACAGAGTACAAAAAGTTTTTTTTTTTTGCGAAAATTGACACTTTTTTTTACCTCTGTTATTACGCGTATTTTCCACAATTTGAAAAATGGCGTCGGTAATGTTCGGCTATAAAAGTATAGTTGATGAAAGAAAACTTGGGTTTTTGTTTTGTTTCAGCTAGTCCAAAAGGCACTCTCGACTCTGCTCTTTACCCTCGCACCGCGATATATATGACTTCACAATGATTATAATTGTTTTTTTCTTTCTATAATATACTCGAATAAAGTAGGCGATTTATTATTTTTGAAGGACGTGTACAAAGGGAATTTGTAGCTATACGACTTTTACCTGCCACCAACGAGTGGAAGATGAGTCCGGGTGCGGGTGTGAAACGGCGGACATGCACGTAACTCAGACAATCGAGAAGATGGCCTTGCCTCGAAGCCGCGAAGCACAAACGTCCCGCGGCGAAGAGAGTCCCGTTGGCCGAGCCGAAAGTACTCACCGCTACCGACAACGGCATTAGCCAGGCCATCAAACCTAGTATCCGGTTGCCAAAAGTCTGCGAAAGTCACAAGGTGTTAATAGTAAAAAAAAAAAGAAAAGCCGAACAAGTCGAGGGAAACCAGTCGAGGCGATTTTGGGTACATCGTCATCTGTCGTTATCCAAAACGTCATTCTCTTCATAATTTGGCACGGGGGCAAATAAATCTGCGAATACAGTCACGGGGTTGCCAGTAACGATCACTCGTACATGCGGATGTTTCACTATTTTTGCATGGTATTTTTTAAAATTGATCTTTCAAAATGGCGGAGGTATAGCCCGGTCTTAACATTTCGTTTGTAAACCTGGGTATTTCGTATCCGAGACAAAACTACTTCCCTAATGAGTTGCTTCATTTATTTAACAAACAACAAATGAAAAGAAATATTTTTCTATAATTTTATGATTGATATATTGAAGTGTATGTTTCGAAAACTGGTATGAATTTTTTCAAAAATGTTCGAACGTATTAACTGGACAAAAGAATGGCAGGTCTTGAAATATCCAGATGTACATACGGAAGGTACCGGAAAAACGATTACAGACGGAGTGTTAACTGCATTTTCAAAACTGGCACGACGATAGCTAAAAACTAATCGACCGATTCTGATGAAATTTGGTATCAATCTTTCTAACCTTATTGTTTAAAACATGGTCTTAAATGTTTATGAAAATTTAAAAACAATGTGTTCCTTTTATTGCAAAATGTAGCCATTTTTTTTCGGAAAATTTAATCTATTCGTTTCAACGCGTGCCTTTTCATAGATTTTCAACATTTCTCACTTGTTTCTAGTTCATATTCTGCGTATGAGTGTCAATGAAAGAAAAATCTACGTTGGTTTTTTTTTCAGAATAATTCCGTCGACGTTACGTGTCCCATGTCATGCCATACTTCCACTATTGGTAAAGATGAATAAAAAAATATACCATGTAACAGCCAAAAGTAGCAATAAAACATACCCCAAGTCTAAAAAATAGTGAAGAAATCTTTCCTTTAAAAAAAATCATGACAATCAGCATTTCCTCGCCTAGACGTATCTCCCCCCTTAAGAAAAAACGCTTTCAGTACTTCTTGCGCAGACCACTGTCGCTACACGAATTGAGGCTTGTTAAGAACGGTCAACGGTCGTGCGGAATAAAATTTATAAAAAATTCTTAGGTAATTTCTCATTGCCAAAGTAAAATAACATAAAAATAAGTTATGCGGACGTGAAAAGCCATTTGGAAGCCTTAGGGCACACGGTTTTCCCAGTTCCACAAGTACAACACGCCCGGAACCTTCCGCGATCGCAGCGCTCTATGCGGATATCGATGACACTACCAGAATCGTTTCAAACTAGAGCTCAAGGTTCTCCTTTCACGAAGGGCCGTATTTTGTGGGCGCGGAAGCGGGGCCTTCCTGATCAATTAGTAAATTACAGTGGCCCTTAATGAAAATAAGTTACAATCAATTTTTATACCAAAGGTCAATTAGAATCAAAAAATCCGCATCATTTTGTAGATTTAGACATTTTTTTAAGTCGTGGTTCTGAAAATTCTGCTAGTCGTAGTTTTCTCAGTTTTATCATTAATATTTGCTTTAGGATTTCGGCGACCCCCTGTTTTCATCGTCGTTGCGGAATCTCCGGAATTATTCACATGCGTCGAACAGTTTATATCAGACATCCCGAGTAATTTAGTATATAAATTATTAGATAGAAATTACGCGAACATGCTATCTCCATAAAGTGCCGTATAAATGGGACGATTTGTAAAGTCGTAATTTTTGTTAATAGTTCGTAAGCTTCAAAATTTGCCAGCACATTAGGATGTACTTTTTACTTCATTGTTGACGAAAATCAGTTAATTGTTACATATTCGGGTTCGTGAAAGAAATATCTTAACAGGCTACATCTACTTAGCTGGGTCAAAAAATTGCACTTTCCGAAAATATTTTTGTTCGATAGTATAACCCTTTAGCTGTATTCCCTGAAAATTTGGTTAAACTATTCTTAAAATTGAATGGGCTTCTAACAGTCGGGCGGGCGAGCGGTAGCAGCACAATATTTCAAACTTTAAACGCGTTTTTTCTCGACACACTGTTTTCAAAGTCGGTGGGAATGATATCTCGAGAACCATTTGATGGATTGCTTCCAAATTTACAGGAGACACGATGAGAAACATTTAAAGATCATTGGCGATGTCCTTTATTTTTTTTAACGATCTTCATTTTTTTAAGTTACGTAAATATGACGACTTTTTTTAATAGATTTTGTATACTCGCTTCAACTTATCGCCACGTTGTTAAAAAAATGACAGAAATTTCATTTCAGATGGACCGTTTAAGGGGCTATACCAGTGTGACACTTTCAAAACTTTTTTTGCCTTTTTCGACAGTTTATACTTTCAAGAATATCAATATCATTTTATCTTGCAAAAATCGATGGTTAAATCTTTAAACGCGTTTTTCTCGAAAAGAGTTTTTTTTCAAATTTGCTGACATTGTAACTCAAAGAGCAATTATCCGATTGACTTGAAATTTGAACTGAGTACTCTTGAATATATTTACTCTACAATGACGTAGGATATTTTTGATTGGATGAAAATTGACGATTTGGCGTTGAAAAAAACGACCATTTTATAGCCAAGAAAACAGACTTTTTTTTCATAACTACGCCATTTTCTTAGATTTTGATATTTTTTGAAGATCCTACGTCATTGTACAGGAAATACCTTCCAGTTTAACGACATTTTTCCCCTTTTCGGTTTCAGCTACTCAATCGGCCGGAATCATGTCAGCAGTGGAGGAACTTTTTTTTTGGCGCCTCCGAAGGCAGCACATAAGTCGCTTGGATCTCAATATTTTTCTATGAAAAAATTATGTAATGTAGGTCAAATATAGCCAAATATATTCTTAATTTTGCAAAACATTTAATTGAATACTTTTCGTCCAAAAAATTCCCGGAAATCACCCAAATTTTTAGCGTTCACACTGGTATAGCCCTTTAAACGTGTTTTTCTCGAAACACTGTCTTCGAAGTGAGTGGACATGATATCTCGAGGACCATTTGATGGATTGCTTCCAAATTTACAGGAGATACGATGAGAAACATCTAAAGGTCTTTGGCGATCTCCTTTTATTTTTAAAAATCGATCTTCATTTTTTTTAAGTTACGTAAATATGACGACTTTTTTCATAGATTTGTATACTCGTTCCAACTTATCGCCACGTAGTTAAAAGAATGACTGAGATTGAAAAAATGAAACCCGTTGCGTTTTTAGATTTCAGATGTACCGTTCAAGCAGGAGTGTCCACCGCCAAAAATCTCAAAAAAAATTCATTATCCGACAGGGGCCATGTTTTTCTGTATTGTTTACACTCAGAAAAAAGATTTATTATGTTCTAATAAATTGGCTCATTAGAACATAATTTATTGGAAATTAATAAATGTTTACTCGTATGGAGACAGTTTTTATGTGTTTGTAACTACAGCATTTATTCGGCGTCACTAAATATGTTTTTTTACGTGCCGATTTTTCACATCAATTAAAAGCCATATTTAAAATAGAACATTTGAATAAATATTTCCTCAAATCAAATAAATACTACTTTCCAATCGCGAAAACCTCTTTTTCGCGACTATGATACTTTGCCCTTCAACGCGACGGGCCCGACAGCAGGCCGCTCGTCAGATGTAGCTTACGCATACGCTTACCATGTAGCTTCTTCCTATGTCCCTGCTTTTGGCACAAGTGTCAGTGTTGCGTTTCGGAAGTGAGGAACTCGAAAGTGAGGAATGATTTAAGTGTAAGTAAGAATATAAAGTGAGAAAAAAACGTTCGAGTGAGACAACAATGACGGACGAAATGACACAATTCCTCGAAAAAACAACCAGTTGGGGGATTATAAAGAATCCTATTAGATGTTAAGAAAAATTCTTGGTAAATCTTAAACATAAACTTAAATGAAAAAAGTTCTTAGCTGTTAATACAATCGTAGTAGGCCTTGATACGACATCCGAATAAGAAAACTTATTCGCCGGGAGACAAACTTCTTCGTCCTTGATAAATCTTTTTTCTGAGTGTAAGATGTGTATAATAATTGGCATTGCTTACGACAGCTACGGCTTCGCTATCGATCATCTCGCTCGGTGACATTACAGCCAAGTAGGAAACGTTGATGAGAGCATAGCAGATGGTAACGAGGGGTATACCGATCATGATAGATCTCGGCAAATTTTTCGACGGGTCCTTGATCTCCTCGGTGACGTAATTGAGATTGTTCCAACCGTCGTAGGCCCATAGGCCGGTGTAGAAGGCGGTTGCTAACCGGCCGAAGTTTAGTTTTTCGGCGCCCTCCATGGTGTCGAAGGCGTTGCGAAGATGCTGCGTGTTGCCCTGTGCAAGCTTGTACGAGCCACCGGCTATAACGACCAATATGGCGATTAGCTTGGCGGCCGTGAACGCGTTTTGTACGCCCGTAGCGAGATTAACGCTGTAACAATTGACGAGCAATATGAGAACGATGGCGAGGAGGGCGACGAGCTTGACGAGTCCCTGGGGCGGATCGCATTCCGCGGCGAAAGCCTCAACGGCGTACTGAGCAAAGGACAGGCATATTATGGCCATTTGCGAGGGTTTCAGCACGAGAGTCGAGACCCAGGAGAACAAGAATGCCGGTGGTGCACCAAACGCGTCCATGAAGTAGGCGTACTCGGCACCGCTGCTCGTGTTCATCGTGCCGAGCTCGGCGTAAGCAAGGGCGCCACACAGGCTCAGTATACCGCAGGCCGTCCAGACGAGAAAACTAACCCCGATGCTGCCGGTACGCACGAGTAAACCCGAGGGCGAGACGAATATTCCAGAACCGATCATCGTGCCGACGATTAGAGCCACCCCACTGACGAGTCCCACCCGTCTCTTGAGGTGAACAGGGTCGTTCGCCTCTGGGTCCTGCCCCTCCAACCCTCCGTTCCCTCCACACCCGTTTTCGTCATTCCCCGAGCCCATACAACCGTTAACGACTTGTTTTTCGTATTTCTTTTGCGGCTGCTGGCGTTGCTTTTCCGACTGTTGCTCCTCATTCTCTTGATCGTGCTCTTGATTCTCCTGCTGGCGTCTCGGTCCTCGGCTTTTGCACACGTTCTCGTTGATCCTACCCGCGCCGTCTCCCGTTTCACTGAGCCACCTCGCACCTCCGTTGCCCCGTTCCTGCGACTGGCTACCATTGACCGCTTCCGGATCATGTCCCACGGTAGCTGAAAACGAAATTATCACTTTTAGCATTTTCCTGTTAAGGACAACAAGGTCAACGTAACCTCACACATTTTTCAACCAAATTTTTTTCATAGATGGTTACATTTTTTGGGAAAAACAAAGCATTAGGCTCTGGAGAATATCCTGACGCAGAGCTTGATGATTTCCTTTTGCCCTAAATATGATTCATCTCTGAGAAATGTCTGTTCGAAAATTTCAGCTATCTCTCTCGCACTCATATGTCACGTGGTAGATCTTCTATTAGCCCCCATGGAAACTTATATACGCAAAAATATACTGCAAATTTATTTTATTAATAATTGTAATATATGTGAAATGTATGCCATACATTGAAAATATATGTTGCATATATGTGCCAAATTCTAATTTTCGTAACGTTTTTATACATGAGATGTATATGCGTGGTATCACTGTATATCAATGTATCATATATCAATGATATACGTAGCATTTACCTTGCATATATACCACATATATTTAGCATATATGTTGCATACACACTGCGTACATACCACATATATACTGCATAAATGGTACATATATACCACATATATAATAGCGTACTTTAACTGTAAGTTAAGATTTTTTAAGTTTAAGTTTTAAGTTGTATTAAGTTTAACTGTAATAGTGTTTATAAACGGCATATATTTTTTGTCAGGAATATGTATAAAAAATGTATGCGTCATATATAACGCATACATTTTTGATATATTTTTCTGACAAAAAAATAGATTGAAAATATATCGAAAATATATGCGTCGTATACGCCTCATATATGCAACATATATAGTGTTTATACGTAGCATATATGTTTTGGTCAGAAAAATATATCGAAAATATATGGGTCATATATGCGTCATACATTTGGTCCATATATACTGAATATATACGTATTATTCTATTTTTCGTCACTATATATGCGACCGATATATATATATATATAGCATATATTTTCTGCATATATTTTACATACATAAATTTCCATGGGGGAGGCCACAGTAACGGGTGTAAAATCATGCACGAATTTAACAATTTTTTTCGTATGAAAAAGTGATTCACTCATAACATTAATAACACATCCATTTAGTATGAATATCAAGCTGTTGGAAAATATATATATATTTTTTTTCGATGTACAAAATGACCGACTACTAATATTTTCTTTCGTTATCTTTTTTTAGGCGCTCCGCGGCGTGACATTTAGCATCCATAATTTTTTACCTAGAACGAAAAACGAAAATTCTCGTCAATCTACATTAGAATACCTAGAGAAGTACGTACGGAATTAAAAAAATATCATGTTATTCAAAGGTTGTAGATATTTGAACTTAAGAAATGAATTTTCAGTGAAAAAATTCGCTACAACTGCTCATAAACTGCTCATAAAATGAAAAGTTTTCGATTAATCAGAAATTCCGTACGTACTTCTCTGCGAAATGCAACTAGGAACATAAATTTTAAATTTGAAGTAAATCGAGTGAAAATTGTTGAAGTTATTTGTCACGCCAATTGGAAAAAAGCTGTTTCGAGAAGTTTCGAGCAGTCGGCCGTTTTGTACATCGAAAAAATATATATATATATATATTTTCTAACAGCTGGATATTCATACTAAATAGATGTGTAATTAATTTTATGAGTGAATCACTTTTTCATACGAAAAAAAATTGTTAAGTGCGGACATGATTTTATAACCGTTACTGTGGCCTAATCCCTTAAGAAGAGATGTACACTTAGATGGTCGAGGTCGAGGATTTAGAAGCTATGAACATTCCGTCGACCGTAGAAGATCTACACTATGGGCCTGGTATCGATGATTCCATGTAAGTTGACAAATTACATGATTTATTCATTCCCAAATTTTCAAACGCGTTTTTCTCAAAACCACGTTTTTCAAATTGGTACCCAAAATTTCTCGAAAACCAATGAACCGATTGCCTTGAGGTTTTTTGTGGTTATTCTATACACCATTATCTAGTACGTGTCATAGGATTTTTTTCCTTCACTCAGTTTTTGTTTTATAGGCAAAATAATAACTAGTTTTCCCCAAAAATCACTATTTATGATCAAACGTCCGCCATTTTGTCATAAATCGATATTTTCAAAATCGGCTATGACAAGTACTAGATTATAGTAACTAATTTAATAATCTTTTTGGTTTTTTTTTCCGATGATTTCTGAAGAAACGCCAGTGGGTACCGTATACGCAAATTTTTTTTACGACGGTCCAAGGATCATAGAATATCCTTGTATATTTTTGATATTTTTAAATAAAGAAAATTAAACACATTTGTGAATGTATATACTTTTAGATAATTGAAACCCCAATCCGAAATTTCAAATAGTTTTCCTTGAAAAGATTCACAAAAATGACCATTTTTCGGCTCCTAGGTGTATATCTCCCCTTAATGCGAATCAGATTGCAAGCGTGCGATAAAAGTGGGGCTCATCGCTTTAAAAGGTTAGGCTACTGTGAACATTTCAAAACTCTCGTTCGTCGCCTGAGGCAACTCAAATTGAAGAGGAGTATGGCGAACATATATCCCTGTACCAACATATGGTTGAAGAATCGCAGATTGAATGTAAACTTATGATTACAACGATAGAACTGCTAGTAAAACTTCAAACGCGCTGTTCTCGAAACCATTTTTTTTTAAAACGGTGTACACGATTTCTCCACATCTAATGAACGGATTAGCCTGATATTTGGTACACTTATTCAATGTAACAGTAGTTTAGTCTTGCCCGACGTTTTTCTTCTCAAGGTTTTTTCTTCACTAGTTATTAACGATAATGTGATCTTTCCTTTTAAAAATAAAAAAAATATCCAAAGTTCTGTTTTTGATGATTGAAACACGATAACGAAGCTTGGTCAAGTCTTGGTCATATTAGCTAATTTAAGAAAAAAATTGCTTTTTTTTGTTTCAGATCAACCGGATGGCCAAAATCAAATACAACGTTGAGACTTCACGTTTAAAGCTCCTTTACGAGATTGTTCATAGCTTGTTTAATTATTATTTTCGTCTGAAATTTGGCACGCAACTTTGTTATAGTACACAGAAATAAATGTCCAAACGATTTTTCAATCATCTTACTTATTCCTCAAAAAAGATTTTTCTAAATAACCCAGATTTTCGGGTCGCTAATCCCTTAAGTACATTTTATCGGAGTGTTTGCCCCCTTTTTCCACCGATTCCAGGCTAAAAACATTGAAATTCCTTTTGTCGACTTTTTATACTAAATCTTGATCGATATTTAAATTTGTGACGTGAACTTATTTTTAGCAACTTGACGAAATTTCGAAAAAAATAGTGGTCCCATTGAACACAAATGGAGGTCAGCTTGAAGTCTCCGAAGTGCCTCCACCTGGATGAACCACGTGGCCACCACTCGATAACCCCCTTCGAACCATGCAACTTTTGTAGGAACAGTTTTCTCCCGAGTCTAATGGTTAGAAAATATTTCAACTGCTAATAGTTGTTGCCTCACCCGTTATATACTCCGCGTTGTTTGCTCCTGCCTTCGAGCATATTGCTCTAGCCACGATATCGCGTTACGCGATAATCGTTAATTAATAAAACTGCCACCATTTTTTCTCGTACGCTTCGTCGTCGCAGTAACAATGGCCAGCGTGAATGAAAATCTTACGAGGCGGTGTGTAAATGTGTCTTTATCGGTTTTTACGTTCATTCAACGATCGTGCTTATTTCTACGGAGAATTTAATAATAAACGTCACGACTCTCCTACGCAGCATGCATGCGCGCAGTGTGTCACGTCGACGTCATTTTATGCATGAATAATTTGTCGGAGTAAATTGGACGTTGTGGATTCAGGATTTCGATCCGCGTATAATTTTTCCGCGTTCAATCCAATATACAAATGTATTATAAGCTTTGCAGAACGCTCAACCGGAAGTTGAGAAGTTCGTGCAGGGTGAACGACGGGATCGCGCTTTTGCGAAGTTTCAGCGTAAAGTTTTAATCAAGGTAACGTGCACTCGCGAAGAAAAGTCGATTGGAACGGGAGGTGGAGAAGAGTGCGGTCGGTACGATAAATTCGATCGCTTCGAGTTTAAATGTGATATATCGCTGTTGCCGGGGGTGACGCGCGTGTCGGGCGCGTTATGCGAAAGCCAGCAGAGCCAATTGTCACCGGAGACGCTACGGCTAATGACGATATCGCGGATGGCCATCGACCGCGACGAAATTCACATACTACATTCGTGTCAATTGTGCCCATCGTAAAACTTTTTCGTGCACCGTACAAAAACATCTAGCTTCATTCATTGTGTCGTGGGCATCGAGACGCGCGCAACCGGTCGCGAAACCGCTCATCAAGACGGCGGTACGACATTCAAGCAACCGCGACAATTAGTCCAGTCAAAGAGACGAAAAGCCAGCAATCTTTAGCGTAAAAGATGAATTTTTTACTGACGGTAGATGGTTGCATACTAAAAGTAACCCCAATAAAATGTTGCCCCTCAACTCGCCCCAACCCTAAGAAATAGGGGTTGATAACTCAAAAATCGACATATCTCCATAAGTAAAAGCCCGATCAAAAAAGGTTTCGGACAAAAGTTGTTTGGAATAATGAAATTCGTATAAAGTTATCTGACGTCCAACCCCCTATCTTTGAAAATAGCGGCGCAAAAACGATTGGAAAATTCGGGGTTGTTAAAGATTTTAAAGATAGGGTATTGGAAGTCAGATAACTTTATACGTATTTTATTATTCCAAACGACTTTTGTTTGAAACATTTTTTCATCGGGCTATTAATTATCGAGATACGGCGATTTTTAAGTTTTCAACCCCTATTTCTTAGGGTTGGGGCGAGTTGAGAGTCAATATTTTATTGGGGTTACTCTCAGTATGCAACCATCTACCTTCAGTCAAAAATTCATAGTCTACGCTAAAAGGTGCTGGGTTTTTGCCTCTTTTACTGGACTAAATGAAAGAAACGGGACCGCGAGGCATATTGCGAGGGAAATAAGATCGGTTTGGTAATACTGAAATTAATAATTGTTGAATCAAAAAATTTCGCAATTAATATAAATTGTAAGAATTGTCTACCGAATTTCTTGTGCATCTGAAGAGTATACAACTATTTCTAAAAAATATCCAACAGAGTCGCGAAGTTGCGCCGCAAATGATTAGCAACGTGTCAAATGAAACGAGACACGCGTGCGTTGGTGTAAAATTTCATGCACCAATGTTATAAACACTTTTTAAAGTATACCCATAAAAGAAAATACCTGTTTTGTTTCATGAGGTTGAAATTCGCATCGTTGGAATGCAATGAAAGTTAATATTTCTAAATTCGTTTAATTTTTCTTTTGGCAGATTTTGCTGACAAAAAACCGTCAACCAATTTTTAAGACATTGATTGAGCGATCTACCATATAGATGTACAAAACAAAAGATTTTCTATAATATAATAATCAAAATAAGGAAAATAGAACGTCAAACAGCGATTTCGTTGTGTTCCAAAAATGGGAACTTCCACACAATTTTGTTTCCGGAGTTCCAACGTATCCCCTACGAGTTTTTACGTATTACCCTTCCCAATTTAAGGGGTTACCCCCACCTGCCATTTTGAAAAAATCGATTTTTTTATTGCATTTTTTTGAAGTATAAGTATCTGAGAATATGTCCTGAAAATTTCAAGTCGATCCGAACAAAATTGACTGAGATATGAGCGTTGAAAGAGAAGAATCCGCGTTGAATGAGCGTTGAAAGAGAAACTTTAAACGCGTTTTTCTCAAAATGGCATTTCTGAAGTCGGTGACCAAGATTACTCGAACACTAATGAACCGATCTTCTTGAAATTTTGCAGGCTTATTTAATACATAAAAATGTAGTCTTTAATCGTTTGATTTTTTTTTTTCGAAAAAAAATGGCCGTTTTATAGCCAAAAAACGGCCGATTCTTTCGTTAAAATCGAACCATTAACTTTGACTGTCCGCCATTTTGTGAAAAATGAATATTTTTTAAAATCCTTCGATTAAAGACTAGTTTATACTTATATTTGACTAAATCCATCCGAATGTTTTTTTCAGATGATCCACTTCGCCGCAATGTTGGTCACCGCAAACCGTGTATATAAAAACATTATTTCATCGACGGCCATTTGCCACTAAACAATGTAATATTTTTCAATACAAAAAATTACTGAAAGTTCTTCAAGATGTGTTCTTTAAGGTGGTATATTGATCGATGAAAAAAGTTTTGTAGTTTTCTTTTAAAAAATTCATGAAAAAGGCCTTTTTTGCGCTACAAGTGGGGGTAACGCCTTAACCGTTTCCTATCACTCCCTACCCGCGCTTTGCTACTTGAGGTATTCCTTTCGCGAAGGGCTGTATTTTTCGGGGGCGTAAGGAGAGCTCTTCTGAATCATTGGTAAATTACAGTGGCGCTTAATAAAAAATAAGTAACAATCAATTTTGATACCCAACGATAAACTGGAATAGAAAAATTCGCGCAAATTTAGATTTAGACATTCTTACATTTTCTCTAAAAAGTCGCGGCTACGGAAATTCTTTTACTAGTTACATTTTTTAAAGTTTCATCGTCAATATTTTCTTTGAACATTCGGTGACCCCCTGTTTTTTTGTCGTTACAGAGTCGTTAGAATTTTTTTACAAGAGTGAGCAATTTATATCAGGCAAATACGTTATTTAGTTTATAAATTATAAGATACAGATGTGGCGAGCGTGTGATCGCCATCAAGTGTCGTATAAATGAGACGATTTTAAGAGTCGTAATTTTTCGTTAAAAGTACGGTAGCTTGGCTTGAAATTTTACCAGCATACTCGGATGTATTTTTACTTGATTATAAACGAAAATCATGGTGTTGAAGTTTGCATCGTTTCAATGCAACGATCTTTTTTTGTTGTTCATTTTCCACTTTATTTTTATGCTTATCTTCTTTTTGCAAATCGGGATCTTAAATGTCTAATAATAATACGTAAAACGTCTGAGCGATTTTCACAGCCAAATAATTCGAACAATCAAAATAATGGATTTTCGTTGCGTTCCAACGATGCAAACTTCAACATAATCGAAAATCAGTCAATTGTTGGATATTCGCGTTCGTGAAAGGAATACCTCAAGTCACTTCCGTTTCGTCCACAACCGTCTCAACGGGTTACACCTTCTCGGGGCAGGAAAGGACAAACTTTTTAAGTTTCTTGTTTCCATCAAAGGGTTATAACTTAAAACTATCTTGTACAATTTGTGTATTGAAAAATATGTATAAATGCGATAGGTTTGTTCAGACCGCTGTTTGAAAAACGTCATTCGCGGTGACAATTGCTGCTCGGAAACAAATCATCCGAAATAAAAAAAATCAAACGTATTCAGTTTTTGCATGCAGTTATCTAGTGCTTGGACGGAGGATTTGATAAAATTTTGATTTTTTAACAAAATTGCCGCAGACCAAAGTAAACGTATCGATTTCGCTGATAGAAAAAACTATACATCGAAAAAAAATTCTTCGTTCAAGCACTGCTTTTTAATATACAAAAGAAGCTTGTAAAATTTCTTGTAAAAGTAATTTTAAGAAAAACGCGATTAAGGGTGAAAGACGATGTGAAAGACGTTTTTCTACTTGACATTTTTTTCATTAATTATTAACAATAGTGATGTAATTTTTTGTCGAAAAATCGACAAAAAGAAACTTTTTTTCGACGATGCAAACACGATAACACAAAAGCCCGTTGAGTCAGTCAATATTATCTGTTTTAAGGCGTTACCCCCACTTGTAGCGCAAAAAAAGGCCTTTTTCATGAATTTTTTTAAAGAAAACTACAAAACTTTTTTAATCGATCAATGTACCATCTTAAAGAACACATATTGAAGAACTTTCAGTAATTTTTTTATCGAAAAATATTACATTGTTTGGTGGTAAATGGCCGTCAATGAAATAATGTTTTTATATACACGGTTTGCGGTGACCAACATGGCGGCGAAGTGGATCATCTGAAGAAAAATATGCGGATGGATTTAGTCAAATATAAGTATAAACTAGTCTTTAATCGAAGGATTTAAAAAAATATTCATTTTTCACAAAATGGCGGACGGTCAAAATTAATGGTTCGATTTTAACCAAAAAAAATCGAACGATTAAAGACTACATTTTTATGTATTAAATAAGCCTGCAAAATTTCAAGAAGATCGGTTCATTAGTGTTCGAGTAATCTTGGTCACCGACTTCAGAAATGCCATTTTGAGAAAAACGCGTTTAAAGTTTCTCTGTCAACGCTCTTTCAACGCGGATTCTTCTCTTTCAACGCTCATATCTCAGTCAATTTTGTTCGGATCGACTTGAAATTTTCAGGACATATTCTCAGATACTTATACTTCAAAAAAATGCAATAAAAAAAATCGATTTTTTCAATATCGCAAGTGGGGGTAACCCCTTAAGAAGAAAAAAATCGTTTTTTTTTGTTCCAGATCAACCGGATAACCAAAGTAAATTACACCGTTGAGTGGTGTAACGTCACGGCCAAGGTCCTTCACGAGATTGATTATAAATATTCATAAATAAAATGTCACACACATCTGTGTTAATGTCCATACAAATAAATGTCCAAACAATTTTTCAATCATCTAACTTATTCCTTCGAAATTAATTTTTTCCACCGACCCTGATTTTCCGTTTGTCACAGTATCCTCACTCTCTAAAGTTCGCCTCTATCTATAATCGCCGATAATCCCCTCAATTTTTAACAAATCAACTTGACATTTTCGGAGAATATTTTTTAAATTTTATATTTTGTCAATCCCTTCAAAACAAAAATCGAAATTTTCAAAAATTCAAACTAGGTGTGAGCCCTTAAGGCGGGATATACAATTAAACGGGAAAAAATAAAACATTTTTGACGGATTTTTCAAACCAAGGAATAATTATTCTACATTTATGAAACTGTAGGTGTATTTTAATACTATATGTAAGTATACAAAACATTTTTTTTTAATTCATTTATCATCAAAGTGGCTGAACTCTGGTAGAGTGTTACGGCAGGGCTGCCGCAGGAGTTGCGAATCAGCGTGCAATCTAGCATCCCGTAGACTTTCATTTGCAAAAAGAATCAATTTTTTTTCAGTTAAAACATGTATAGTTTATATTTGACAGTAATGAAAATTAAGAAAATTCAAATTTAAGAGAATGGCACGCATTTACAACAAAAAGTCAACATTTCACACAACATTTCTGTATAATTTGGATTAAAAAAGTAATTTTTAAAATAATTTTTCAACAACAATTCTCGTCTAGTAGAAGGTAGCGATATTATCAATATTTCTACCGAGTTTCAGCTCAATAGGCTTAAGGCCGGAGCCAGGGTTGCCAGATTTGGCGGTTTTGCGCCAAATTGACGATTTTTGAAACTGTTTGGCGCCGAAAAATTCTAATTGGTGACTTATCCAACCGCAAAATCTGGCAACCCTGGCCGGAGCCTGAATTAAAAGGTCCGAAAAATCGTTTTTTCTACAGCTTAAATCGATAGATAAATTATCCAAAAATATATTTACAAAGTTACCAATTGTAGATATTTTCGAAGATACAAGGCCAAAAGCAGAGAATCGATTGATATTTTATATTGATATTTCCTTGTATTGAAAACTTTGAAGCGCGTTTTCTCCAGTTTTCATTTTCACGATTTTTCCAAATTGGCGGGCGTGATAGCAAAACAACTAAACGACCTATTGAATCAAACCAAAGTTTATTTTCTTCAGTATGAAAATATCTTCTAAGTGAATTAAGAAAGTTGTTGAAATTTTTTTTTTTTCATAATGTTTACAGTCCATTTAAGTGTTTTTTGCAGCATTTTTTTTTTCAAGCATGAAAAAATGATAATTCAACGATTTTTTCAGCTTTTTCTCAATTCACCCAGAAGAAAAATATATTGCAATTGAAAATTTTATTGGTTTTTCGTTTCAGTCATGAATAACGAGCTGCATCTTTCCTAGACTGCAGTGGCAAGACGCACATGGACTATGCTGATAAATCTGCAGTCATTTATAGCTTCATATTGATTTTTTTTTTATACATTTCAAATATACATGGAAAGATATCTCAATGTTTACAGGTCTCACTTGTTTTTTCCTTCTACAAAAAAACGCTTTTTTGGACCTTCCATATTAGGCTCCCGCCTTAATAGTTTTTAAATAATCCTGCACGCAAATTGCGAAAATACAGTTATGAGAAAAAGGTGTTTGAAGTTTCCCCCGCTCCGAATCTGGGCAGTAAGGCACAGCGTTGACGGGCTCTACGTTTGAAGTTTTTCAATACTTTGAAACTTCGGGAAAATATTCTACATATATAGATATATCGTTTAAAGAGAAAGAAATCGATTTTTTTCGTATATCCCCTTATTTGCCTTAAGCTACACTGAACCGCATTTTGCCGAGGGTACAGGAAAACTGTGGAAAGCCTGTACCAGTATAGACGGCCCCATATTCTTCTGACACTCTGATGCACAGACTTCAACTCAAGCATCTACACCGAGGTCTCAGAAGTATTGGACTTCCGCTCACTAGTTGACGTGCCAGCGGGTGCACAGTTAAGCGGTCACCGCTCCGAGTATCGGCGAGAATATCGGATTTCCATCCCCAAAATGTTTTCAAGACATTATCACAGTGTAAAATTTTCAAAAAATCGACTTTTTGTCGTTGCATTATCCGATAGTATAGACGGTGATAAACATGCCGTTCATATACTTACCTAAACGTAAGTAGACAATTTACATGAAAATTCCGAGCTCGAAACTATAAACGCGTTTTTTCTCGAAATGTCGTTTTTCAAAACGGTGTACACTCTCAAAGAAAGAGTTTTCAAGCTTCGTTTTCGGAAAAATTCTATATTTTTTTTCTTCAAACGGCCGCCATTTTGTCAATTTTGATTTTGAAAAACCTCCATAGCCAGATAGCGGCTTTCATACTGATTAATAATCTTACAAATTTTTTTTCAGATAATATTCACGGCCACAACCGTGTACACCGTGAAGGCTCCTTTTTTTCGAAAACATTTTCAACCGTTAAAAAAATCAAAATAAACGTTTTAAATATATTTTCTGTTCTCAATAAGTCCTTTGATTAGACATAAAAAAATCAGTCTGATTCGCGTATTCTAACCGTCGAAAAAAAAAGAAATCCCATAGCTATTTTTCGAGCCGTTACACTATGACGATCCCTCAACATCGCTACTTTGATCGAAGTCGATTGCGAGTTTGATCTCATCAGCGGGGCCACTTCCTCAATACTTTTCAACCGTTATTGTGTCCACCGGCGTGAGAATCGCGGGTAACAAATGAAGAACACGCGATCGACCCTCCGTACGAAGCAACCAAGAGAAAAAAAAAACATAGAAATATATTTAATTACTGGCAAGACGTTGCGGTAAACGTGCGTTGAGCGATTGAGCCAGCTTGTATCGCATCCCTCTAAAGACTGACCTCTCTCGGATCGTGGCGTCGCTAGCGCGCGCCCCGCCCCCACCCCTCTCTGCCGCGTACTATATTACCACATAAACGTATATAGCTCGCACTCCGATCTCCGACAATTTTCGGGCTGCTAGTCAACGAAACAGCGCGCGAACACGAAGCGGGGCTCACTCTCACGCGCACATGATCATCACTGCGCGGCAAAGATGTCACGAGACGAAAAATTATGACAATTATATTGTATTGACTCGTGGAACATCTTAGCGTGGCGCCTCACATTTATGTTCGGCCAATCTACCAGAAATAGATCCTTTGAGAGTGTGGTGGAGTTTGGGAAAAGGATATACATACATACATACATATATGTAGGTATATATGTGTATATGTGTGTGTGTGTATATATATATATATATATCCTATAAGATACACACACACACATACATATATACATATATAGAGAGAGAGAGAGTCGAGGCTAAGAGCCAAAACAAATTTCCTCGTGATTCGAAGCGTTATACACATCAAGATACGTGTTCCAAATCACGTAGTCGAAGGAACTCAAGGGAATACGCGTTGCGAGTGTGGCGAAAACAAGAGGAAGAGCGTCGAGCCTGTAAAACTTTCGCAACCGAATGCGATACGAAGAGCTTCGAAAAAAACAATGGACGAAGCTCTAATATCAAGGTGAAGAAGGGTCGATAGCTCGGAGAGGGATAGAGGAAATTACTCTCGAGCTCTGCTGCTCTTCCAGGGTTGAATTCCAAGGTGACCTTGCAGCGGCAGATATGCTATCGATTTTCGTCGACTCGAGCGGGTCTCCATGGTCCAGCTATATCGCTCGAGTTTCGTTTCCAATCGTCATCACCGTTAAAAAAAGCAATATACGTACGAAATCTCGTGACTGACCGGGCTTTGTTCGTTCCACGTATTCGTTTTATTGCATTTTTACGATATACAGTCGTGAAAAGTTGACTGAAGGTTCGATATGTGTGGCTAGAACGAACAAACTTATTGTTTCGAATCGTCGCACTTTCGTGTTGTGAATATACACGGCGGATTCGTAATAATAGGTGTCGCGGGACCCCGGGGGAAGCGAGAAAGAGCTGCGCGTACAGCGAGCGATAAATATATGTGGGCGCGGTATTGCGAATATACGTGCTTTTCCTCCTGACAGTTTTAAGAGAGCAGTTCGGCGGGACTCGGAAATTTCGCGAAAAGCGATACTTCTCGATGGTGAGACAAAATAAACGCGCAGCTATGCGCTTAAGTTTCGCGTCGAAATTGGCCGTGGGTGAAAATTTATCGGTTGGCACGTATGCCTGAAATTAATTGAATTTGCATCAATGTCGTGCACAGAGGTGTGGAAAGTTCGGCAATTTGTCGGTGCTGAATTTCTCGCTGATGACGGTTTCGGTAGTGTTTTTGATAACCGCATGGATCGCTGCGATCGCGGAATGTTCAGGGCGTTACGGTTCGGTGGGCGTAATGTATTAGGGTATTTTACTGTATGTAAGAAGAATACTAAGAATGTATTAGCCGCATTGCTCTCTAACTTGTGAAAGAAAGCGTCAATAACTATATATTCTCGTGTGTCATAGTTAATTGCAAATTTTCAAATAGTTATCTGTACTTCAAAAAAGAACAAATGAGTTTTTTTTTTTCGGACTATGACTTTGGATCTCTTCTCGGAAGTTTTAACCAAGTCTTCCTCATATTTATATCAATTGGCATTTCAATCCACAACGTTCCCGGTGTTTTTACATTAGTATTCTTACATTTGAGAATAACACACCAATGATAGGGAATTTAACTCACTTTTAACAACAAAAAAATGACGTATTCACAATTGTTGCAGCGTCGATGTTTACTATGCAAGTGACGTCACAAACCGAAGCAGCATGGCGCCTAGCGTTTTCGCGCGGAAATTTGAAATGTGAAATTTAAATGCATTTTCATGGCACTTATCGATTTTATAAAATAGAAATAAAAATTCTAGTAGTTTATTACCACCAAAGAATCAAATTGAGACACCTTTTAAAAAAGGGTGTAATACCCTATTGTGTCACCGAGTTTCGTCAGCCGGCCTGCCCAACTTTTCTTCATGTTATTTACTCTTGACGATGAGCGCAGCTCGACCGTTGCCAGTTCCTCTTAAGGGGTTAGGCCACAGTATAATTTTCAAAAAATCGATTTTTTTCTCGCTAAAACGGTGCTTTATCATCATAAGAATAAGTTACTATTCGATTTATAGCAAGACATTTTTTTTCACCGACTTTGAGCATATAATGCAAGCCCACGAAAAGTCATCATATACCTACAACTCAATTCAAATACCTGCAACTTTTGAATAAAACAATATTTTAAAAATTCCGTAGGTACTTCTCTACGTATTCTATCGTAGATTGACGAGAATTTTTGTTTTTGGTTCTAGCTCAAAAATTGTGGATGGTAAATGTCACGCCGCGGAGGGCCTAAAAAAAGATAACAAAAGAAAATATTAGTAGTCGACCATTTTGTACATCGAAAAAAAAAATGTTTTCTAACAGCTTGATATTCATACGAAATAGATGTGTAATTAATTTTATGAGTGAATCACATTTTCATACGAAAAAAATGGTTAAATTCGCACATGATTTTATACCCGTTACTGTGGCCTATCCCCTTCACGGGTACATCTACTTAGGTGGGTCAAAAAAATTGCATTTTCCGAAAATATTTTTATTAATAAGAATATAAGAAATCTTCCTAAAATCGGATGAGCTGCTTCCATGTCGGCCGGGCAAGCAATCGCAGCGCCATACTACAAACTTTAAACGCGCTTTTTTCGAAGCACTGTTCTCAAAGTCGGTGGACATGATATCTCGAGAACCACTCTGGATTTTTTCCAAATTTCCAGGAGATACGGTGAGAAAGATTTAAAGATCGTTACCGATCTCACTCTTTTTAAATCGATCGTCATTTTTTACCAGCTACGTAAAAATGTCGACTTTTTCATAAATTTTGGATGCTCGAGGATCAACTCATCGCTGCGTTGTTAAAAAAAATGATTTAAAAAATCTACGTTCGTCAACGACGCCGACTTATGATTAACTTGAATAATCCGTTTGGTTTTTAGACTTCGGATGAACCGTTTAAGCTCGAGAGTGTCCACCGCCAAACGTGGCGAAAACAATTTCACCATCTGCCGGCGGCCGTGTTTTTGTTGTTTTTCTGTATTTTTTTACTGACTTTCACTACATGTACCTTCGTGGTAAAAAAGAATGCTTTCTTTCACCAACCGATTCCCAGAAAGCAGATTCCGAATTTGGCTATTTTTTACGGGCCTCAATGAAGATGTAGCCCCTGGACATTCAATTCGCGTAGCGACGCAAGCAGTCTACGTAGGAACTGCAAACGTTTTCGCTTGGAGCTTTGCCCCCTCACCGTGGGAGTTTCCAGACCTGTATGCGCACGATCGTGCTCCCCACAGGCCTTTCAGCCCCACCGGACTATCCACCTTTCGATGAGCGTCGAATGAACGTTATCTCGGAAAATTAGCGCTTTTCGCAACTTCCATCGATCGATAGCGAGTATCGCGCTCCGAACCCCAAATGACATATCCGAAGTATTACAAATCGACCGCAGTCATCAGTGAAGTACAAATGTTAGCCCCGTTTGAACGATCTCGGTCAATTGAAACGTTCGAGCCCGCAGAGTCGCATCATCCAGTCAACGAGAAGGAAAAACCGCAGGCTGAATGTTCTATGAAGGCGGTGTCGATGTATGTGAAGAATTCGACTGCGCACGCTGATGCGTAATTGTAACTTTATATTGCTTAGCTTAGCGATTGTAGCGGGGGAATATTGACGACGAATTGGATTACCAATTAATCGCTGGACCGCGTCGTAGACGGTAATACGATC